>JARHVA010000490.1:1380000-1585000 GCA_037957365.1 Torreya grandis | reverse complement strand
TCCAAGAATGGTGTCCACATAATCTCCCTTCTTCCATGATGGAGCTAACCTTTGAATAGAAATAATAACTCTAAACCCTAACCCATTCATGTTTTACATTTTTCACATTTGTAAAATGGATTACAATAATGAAATGTCATGAATCTTCTAACATTCCTTAATTTTTTAATTTATCCTCTAAAGTATACATAACTTATCATGAGTCATAACTTTGAAGTGTTCAATAAAATAATTATCATGTGGGGGGGGTATTTTCCCCCTAATTACCTATTAATTCATAAACTTTCAAACATGATTCAAAGTATTTTTACTTATATAAAACCTTATGCTTTTCCATTGAAATGGTTCTACCATTAAAAGTCAACCACAATATAAGCAATCCTTTCAACCCAAAATAAGTCAAATATTCAGACAAGTATACCTATGTAACTAATGAGATAATCAGATGTACTTACCTAATATAGGGTATATCAAAAAACCAATTAAATGGATAAGAATGACATGATAAACCAATGATATACATATAAACAAACCATATTGATACAATTATTTTTCTATGAGCATAAAGTAGTGAAAAGTTAGCATAAAGTAGTGAAATGTTATATGTTGATTATTATTATGGTTATAGGCCAACAATATTTATATAAAATACTATGTTGACCTTATTCTCTCTTAATAAGGAATTTTTCTTCCTTTAGCCTTATCAGGCATGCTTCCTTTTTATAATGATTTACTTAATCAGAGTGTCATTAATATTTTAGTCCTCTTATTGAGTACTTGTAAATAGAGTTGTGGTGAATCAAAGAAGGAATTATTGTGTCACACATTTTTATAAAATGTTGTTGCAAAGTAACTTATGATATTTAAGTTTAAATATCCCTTTTCCTTTTATAAGGACTGATTGAAGGATCATGAGTAAGTGATGAGATAATGCACTAACCCTTAAATATTGTTGTATAGTAGTCCTATGCTTGATTTAGTTATGAAATAAATGCTTATGGTTACTAGCCATTAAAATTGTAGAGATTGAGCTCAAGTGTTTATATTCCTTTGAGAATAACTTATTGCCTTGCCTCTAAAACTAAGGACATATGAAAGAAAACATATGTATTTATTCAATTTAAATTGATTATCCAGGTGCTATGAAATAAACCTTACTAGATTATATGAGTTTATAATATGAAAAAGGTACATAATTTTCTAGAATTGTTTACTTATGTGAATCATAGAGAAAATTGATACACATATGAAATGATAAAGGTATAGACCCCATTTCATGAATCCAAGGTCATCCCAATAGTATATTATTATAATTGAGCCTCAACAAATTGAAAGATAATAGAGCCATTTTAGGTGCTACCAGTATATCCAAATAATTACCATGACTAATGTTGGAGTATTATCAAAGCTATGTATAAGCTGCTCAAAAATTTGAAGATGATTATTGAAGCCTAATATTTTTATGAATTTATAACTATAAATATTTATTTTATAACTAATGTCAACTAAAAATCTCTTAATCAACTTTCCATAAATTTGAACCTGGATAAATAGTGGAAGATTTTACTCAATAATGTGTTGCAAATGTAAGTCTTGTTTATCAAAATAGATAGTATTATCAATATACTCAAAGGTGATAATAATAGAAGGAAATGAATTTGGATACATGTCTATAGGAATAGTAGTATCTCACAAAATTGCATATAGAATATCCTTATAAATGAGTGCCCTTTGTAATAATTCTAGAATAGGAATCTTAGCTTGTGTATTATATAATTGCTTAATGAGATTATACCCTTTGGGTTGGTAATCTTGCCTTGAATTTTGTGGAGGTGGAGGAGGAATATGGAAAATATATTCTTGGGGTTGGGAGTTAAGGGAGGTTGTACTCATCTAGTTTAAATAACATGTGTGAGAGCCCAACTCCTCTTAGGTTAAACACTTAGATTTTTTATTTAATTTTATTTTTTAATAATTAATATCATATTTCTTAAATGATAAAATAGGTTATATTGATAAAATAGTTTATTACAACATTTATTTGGGTCCAAATTCTCTTATCTTGCTAAAATTATGAAAGTACATCATTAAATAAATCTATATCCATGGTTTTAACAATTTGCTATCTACAGAACAACATAGCAAATAAATATAAAAATATAGTATGTTGTAGAAACTATAAATAATACAATTCAACTAAAAATATTACATATAGGACTATGATTATTCTTATCAAAATATGTATCCATATAGATAGTACAACAGTTAAAAATGAGCCCAAAATATTTACAAGCATTGCTGTGAAAGTTTTCTCAATAAATAAAATTAAATACATTAATATAAGAAATAAAAATAATTTAAAAGAATAATATGATAGCCAAAAGCTTTCTCAATATTGGTTTCTAGCTATAGAGGGGGAACATCATCAAAGTACTTTTCCTCCAACCACAGACCAATTGTCCCTTTCACACCTCCCCACTGGGAGTGGCCCTTCCCTTCAAGAGGGAGGAGATGAATGCAGAGTGAACATTCATAACTACGCAATAACATGTGAAATCTATAAAATAAATATTACATGCAACCTCTAATAAACATAATATTATCTCTCAAACTTGCACCCTTATGAAGGTTGTTTCAGGACTTCATAATTTAGATTAACATGGAGACAATCCTAGGCTATGGGAGGCCTAATAGGTGTATTGAATCTATAGATTATAAGGGTTATCTCCCCTTGATGTATCAACTAGGCTCTTTATTCTATACTACCAACTTGCTAGAGAAAAGGGAGGAAGATAAACTGAAAGAAAACCTATCTAACTGAGGTGATACACCAAAATGTTTCCTTCACCTACCTAACCTACACTAAGAAGGATGAAATATGATATGAACCTAATTTCACTTCTCAAACAAAGGGTCTCCAAACATCAATATTTCACATAGAGGTCATTAAGTTGATCCTTCATTTAAGGTCTAATCATGAGGTCTCTAAAGGACATTGACAAAGAATTACACTTTCCAAACATACAAGGCTATTAAAAAAAACTTTTTAACTTGAAAGGATGAACAATAACTTGAAAATAGGTAAATAGGAGAGGAGAAAATTAAAAGAAACATGCACTATCATTGTCATTCATCAACTAACCATTAAAATACACTAGTCACAAACTTTGAGGAGGCTAAAATTCTAGCTTATTTATTTCAAAGGGACAAGTATAAGTGTTTTTATGAGTAGGGCCTTACAAAAACTTAGGTTAAATATCAAAAAAACTTCCAAAACTAACATAGTTAAAGAAAAAGTGAGAAAGGAGAGAGAGAGACAAGAGCCAAAAAACTAGGAATGTGTCATTTTTTAGTCTTCCTCCAACTCCAATGTAGCATTCACTATATTATTTATTTTTACTCTTATCAAATGGTGTAGGAAATATATGTGATCTTTTTTGGAAGCTTAAAGACTTTTTAGCATTTATTTTGGGAGTTTGATTCCTTGAAGTGCCTACATTCTTGCTTGCACACCCTATATACTAGCTTGATTTTCTTCCTTGATGAATGAGTCTTCTTCCTTGAAAATATGTATTCATGTCTTGATCAAGTATTTAGTTTAAACTTTATACTCATACATTTATGAATTATTTCCACCTTGAAAGTGATGTACAAAGACTCCTTGAATCTTGTTTGACTTTGTCTCCTTAGCTAGGTGTAGGAGAGGAAAATGTCTCTTTCTTGATTATTGAGACTCCTTAAACCCTTGAATCCTACTTACAACCAACATTTTAATTGTTATTTTCCTTAAAATAGTGTGTAAGATGATAATTAACCTTTAAAAATCTTATTGAATAGCTTCTATATATTAATTTGGGTGATTTGACCACTTGAACTACTTTTTTGCAATGAGGCACAGAAGGGTGAAAAGTTATTTTTGCCTTCAAAAAAGAATTTATCCTCCATGGAATAATTTTAAAAACATATCATACTTTAAAAAATATAGTTGGAACCATAAAATAGTTCCAAAGATGTTATTTTGCACCAAAACCTTGCTTTTAAACCCATTTTTTGTAGCCTTTAAAACATGTAAACCTCCTTGTGTGGAATAAAGTATGAATGAAATTGGATAATAGAATAAATTTTTGAGGACCTAGTATCCCATTAAAGTTCCATTCCAAGTTTTAGGGTCCAACTCTGAGTGGAAGTGTTATTTTTAACTCACTTTCTCTCTCTAATTAGGCCTAATTAGGTCTCCTAGGCTAAGAACTAAGTTTTTGCTCCAGATTTCTCCTACATGTTTAAAACATATAGGAAGTGTTTGATTAAATTTAAAAATTATAATTAAATCATCCATGCAAATTTTTGGCTTTTGTAACCTTGTGCAAGTAGGAAAACAAAGAAATGGCCAAAAAACTAGCCCTTCCTTAAGCCTATTTTGGATTGCCCTAAAAAATAAGGTTATTTTGAGCACTTTCAGGGTATATTGTATGGTTTTTTGGGATTTTATAGGATAAATAAATCCCAAATAACCTCTTCCAACCATTTTCATCTGTTCATGAGTTTTTATACCTTATTTTAGGCTAAAAACTCACATAAGTATAGTTTTTATTGAATATATACATGAATCCATATAGGTATAGGTACAAGTACATGAAATTACCATGGTGAGAATATAATTGGAGTATATAATTTTTTTAAAGATGTTTTATAATCATTATATCTCATTTCATACACTTTAGAGATCAATCTCTCTTGACTAGTCAAAACTAGTCTTCTAGGTAGCCTATGAGTGCCTTATCATCTTAACGATGACTTATAAAGTATAGGGGGTTAAAAAAAATAATTACTAGAATTTATATTAGTGTAACACATAAAAAATTCAATATGATACTTATCTCCCATGTAAACTTTCAAGAAATATCCAAGCAAAAGAAGTTGGTCTTTAGGTGGTAAACTCCACATTCTATGAGGTTGAAAGAGAAACATGCCTAAAAGTGAAAATTTTGATGCTTGAATATGAATGGTAATACCTCCAGAGGGTCTAAAACACCAATAATGACCATATAAAATTATTTACATCATCATATTTTCCCTCAATATTATTATAGCATCCATTGTCTTAGATTGAGGGTTTGTAAGCAAATTGGCCATTTTGACCCTCACTACTAGATTTGGTGTTTTCCACTCTAAATAAGACATTATGAGAAATAAATAAACATTTTAAGTATTTATATCACTCTTATAATAAACCTTTATAACCTACATTGGCTTTAATAAATCAATCTGACCCCTTGGACACTATGCTTAATCAATTCTTATGGTAAACCAACTGGCTATAATTGTCTTTCCTAGCTTCTTGACCTCTAATGACTTTGACTAAGGAATTTATACTCCTCCCAATGTTGAAATATCCCATGGGAATATTATTTATTATTATATACACTCTATTATTAATTTCAAACCCAATCCTCATGTGAAACCTTGCAATCTATTCATGTAGACCTAATTGTGCTCCAAGAATCCCTTAGATGTAGTTGATTTTAGGGTTGAATTGCAAGATTTAACCATATTCTTAGGTAAATTTTAAATATATTTTTTGGTGAAAATTTATTCTATTTACCTACCTATTCAACTAATCCTCATTTAAAATGAGCACAACATCTTCAACTCTCTCCCAAGTCCTCATATGCCTCAATGGGCATGTAAGTGTCCTTAAGGTGTCCTGACTGCAATTTGGAATATAGACTATCTACAAACTCTTGGTATTTTTAATAAAATTATATATCAAACCATTAAAGTGTATCTCAATCCTATTTAAAAACCCTTATACTGTATGTACTCATAAGAGACAAATTTTTCTATTAGTTTACACACATAGGCCTGTATAAGGGTGTCTAGGCCTGTAGGAGCATTATAGACCTTCTTGGCTGTCACCTTGGGGTTTAGGATATTGAGTATGATAATAAAAACTATAATATAATTATTTAAAATTATCATAGGTTTAAAAAATACTTATATACTTATATAACCTTCAATGACCTTATCTCACAATGTTCATGCTCTATCATTCCTTATGTGCCCTCTCATACCTTGCTTGTAGATAGTCATATGGTGTTCAAGGTGAATTTGGTTAATTTTTATTTACTAAACCTCATTAGGTTTCCATTAATTTCAATTAATAACTTCACATAGTCACCTACTCACTTAAGTTTTCACCTTAATGCACATTATATTCAATCTCATCAAATCATTCATATGCTCATATTGGCTTGTAGGCTTCTAATTTATGAAATGAGATGGTATATTTAGTATGTTTTTACCTCATTCTAAGAAATGATACCTTACCATGGTTATTCAATATAATTTTTCAAAATATTCTTAACTCTAATCTCAAAACTTAAAGCACATACCATATTCATTTGGAATCTTCCATTAGGACTGTGCAATCTACCAAATCAGGCCATTACCATACCTTGTCCTTGACATGTGCCATCATTATTAAACACATGAATATTAAAATTTTAAATGTTTTTAAGGTCTAAGTGAAGCCTTATATCTCTTTAGTTACAATTTTACCTTCAAAAAATCACTCTTATATCATAAAATGTACATACATAGTACTGTGTAGTCTACTACCTTGAAGTAACTTAGTCTAATCAAACTTACCTGAGTCTTGAAATTATCTCTCTTGAAAAAATACAAGGTAGGATTGAATATAAGTGATTATTTACGTAGGCTACATGTTTGAGTTTTAGAGTCTCTTTATCTCAAATGATTTTTATTCTTTGTCCATCTAACTAAGTTCTAAACTTCAAATCCACTACTATGCACTTGTATTTTTTCCATGTTTAAGACCAACTGAATACTCAAAAAAAAATTTAGGTGGGTGAAATATGATTACAATCTTGAGGTGCATTCTCTTTCAATTATTGGACTTCATGAATTCTTCAAGATTTTATCTAGTCTCCTGGCTTGTCTTGTCTGGAACCCAAACTATAATGCATACACTATACCTTCTCTTAATGTACTTACACATGCATGTGATAGGATAAAGGTCCCTTGGTTTTGAGCTCTGAGATTTAGTCTTATTTTACTAATTACTAACCTCTTTATGGTATTTAAATCTCATTTTAAGGTTCCTTCATGCTTAGGCTTAACCTTTTGCACCTTTACCAACACTTTCATTTATTTATCAGTATGTTTCTTCTTTATCCTACCTATAGTAGTGATTTTTGGGCTCTATTAACTGATGATTAAAGTAAAACAAGAGATGGAACATTTCTTAGAGACTTCCCCTTTTACAGAACAAGCCTGTGTGTTCTCCATAGGTCTAAGTTGTTACTATGAAATGAAAACCTCTAGGCCATACTCCGCTAATGTATGAGATCACTTGGATACAATGGGAATGTATATATCTTGGCCTTATCTCTACCATGTTAGGATTCATGCATAATATATTCACTTTATGCTCAACTTGATGACATAAGCTTATAGGTCTTCATGTAACTTATATTCCCCTTAAGTGTGTTTATCTCTCTAAATTTGATTGTCCATTATAATCTTGTAGATAAATGTATTGATCAAATAAAAAACTCACTAGGTCTCTAAAAGACTCAAGTTGGAATAGGTATTCCCCTAAAATTATCACAATCACTCCTTTAACATATAGTCTATTAGGAGAATGGAGTAAGTGAGGCATAGACAATATAAGTTCTAAATGCATTAGGACTCTACAGAAGGAAATAAACATTTAAACATGCATTCCAACCATGTATTTACACTCTTAATATTTCATTTAGCATTTTAAGCCTCATTATTGATGCATGAGATCAAATTTTATGTGCCAAAGAGACTTACAATCTAGATAGACCAGTGGGACTGCATTCTTCATACTGAGGCCTCTTCATGATACAAACCTTGACCAAGTTAAACTTGAGAAAACTTGTGTGTCATATCATTTAAAATTATCATGAAGTTATTAATTTTAAGCAACTTTGATAGCGCAGTACCATACCCTTTGAAACCACTCTTATGCAAATAATCTACACACATGCCTATTAGGCCTGAGAACATTTTTTGTTGATTAGATAAAATGATATTAGAGTGAGAATTGATAAATTTATTAAGTTTTATAACTTTATATAGAATTAAAACATGATATATCATCTTTAGAAACATGATCCAATCAATAAGAACCATGAAACATCAATAAATAATGACAATTATCTTGGAAATTTGTCAAAATAGAGTTTTCTTTGCCAAATGAACTCACACGAGCCAATTGTGTCTTGGAAAAACATGTGAAATGGTTGAATAGACCCTAAATATCTCCCTCAATTGTCTTTATGCATTCAATTTGTTTCAAACTATCAACTCAGAAAAGAAAATGAGCTTATGGGGTTTCTAGGTATTCTAGACCACCCTAGGGTATTAATAATTATTCATAAAGGATAGGGGATGAATATGATGAAAAATACCATAAATATGAATCTTAATAGTACCACATCTTGTATAAAAAAATTTAGGACCCAACTCTCTCTCCTCTGTCCGTACTGAGCATTTGAAAACTGCCCTTATGAGCTTGTGATGAGGGTGATGAAGTATAAGAAGCATGTTTTGCACTTTTAAGACCTTGTGAAATATTTAAACTCATTAATATGACCTTTATAAGACTAAAATACACCTTTAAGGAATTTTAACTTGGAAATGGGCTCCTTAAGTTCATACAAACCCATAAAACTACCTTTTTAGAGTAAAAACTAAGTTGTTATGATGTGTAAACCATTATTATGAATTCATTATGACATTATTATATTTAAAACTCATTTTAAATATTTGAAAAGTGAAATGTCATGTTTAGTTCATCTTTACCATATAGCAAATGGACTTAAAACCCCTTAAAAACATATTCAAGTACAAAGAAAGCTAGTGTAAAGGAGATGATCTCATGTAAAGAAACTATATCAGTCCAATACCTTTTAATATTTTATATGACCTCTTCACCATCTGATTTATTTTTCCATGTAAAGATAGTGCCTTCAGAAGGCTTAGTTTGGTCACAATACAAACCTAGGTTTCTCCAAAAACCTTAAACTTTGCTAAAAAACCTTAATTTCATCAAACAAGACTAATGAGCTTTAAACCAAGTGACCAAGTGAAAAGACTTGACCTAATAGACTATGTACCATCTTGAAACATCATGACATACCCCTAAGACCCAACAGACTGACTCTAAAGGCATTAACAATCTTAGTAAAGATATTACCTTAAATAACACTAACAAGGCTAATAAATCATCATTTTAAGACATCATAAAGCATGACAAGGCTATGAACAAGGTTGCAGAAGCATGATAAACAAAGTTTCAAACTATAGGGGTAACAATTTAACCTATGAGGTCAAAATTATCAACATTTTAGTGACTTAGCTAGGAAGCATGCATGTTATGCTTATGAACCAGTAAATTGACATCTCTTTTAGACCTATAAACTCACTCACACACTAAAAAACACGTGATCATACCTTGACCTTAGATGCAACAAACTAATTTTACCTCCAAGATGAACACCATAAAGATAAACACACACAATAAGATTAAAAAATAACACACACCTATGCTAATAAAGCACTTTGGGAACACAAAAAACATAAGCAAACTACTGTAAACAATGAACATAAAGCACTTTGATAACACAAAAAACTTAAGTAAACTATTGTAAATAACTAACCTTTAAGCATGATCCTCTTGGATCAAAAGGGAATTTTCTGTGATCTTTTGCTTCATGAGGTGAATAATGGTACCAATCAAGCTGCCTCCTAAACATGGTGCTTGATAGGCCATTCATCCTTGCCTACCAACTCTCTAAACATATCTTCAAGTGAGTAATAAACAACAAATAAGTCACCTATGAAGACATATTCATCTTATAGTTCATGATCTACTCCATAATACTTGTTAGCTACAACCTCATCAAAATATACTCCATCTAGGAATTGTCCTTAAGTCTCTATGGCATCTTGACTAGCCTCATTCTTCTTATCATCTATTTCACATTCATCAATATATTCAAAGAGATTTTCATATTCAACCTAAGATTCATCATGGAATTTAATGAGTGACTCTTGATCAACCTTCTCATGAGCAAGCTCTCCAATACTAAATGTACCTTTGAAAATGCCTTCAATCTCTTGGAGGAACTCAACATATTGTTGCTAATCATCTTTTAGTTCCTTGCCTTGGTCAACATGAATGATACCAAATTGAATAACATATTTATATTTATTCCCAAGAGCAATATCAATGTCAAGAGTTTCAAACCCTACTATGCAGTCATGATGTGATTGAAAATCAACTTATTCAAGTTCAATATCTTGATCATTTAGAACCACTTCAAATTCATTCAAATCATAGCTTGTTGACTTAGAGGAACTTCCACATCAAGACTAGTTATAACCTCAATAAGACTAGATGTAATTAGATATCCTTATTGAGGTATACTATTAAAACTATCTTCAAGAAACTCATCTTTGACAACTATATTACTTATTTTTTCCTCAAATGGGGTACCCATAAAGATCTCAATAAATTCACTTGAATCATCCTCCTCACATTCTCCAAGAATCTAAATTACATCTCCAAATTCATCCTATATCCTCCATAGAATAGGATCCTCTTAAATAAGGGAGATGGTGGGAGGCTGATGAGTATACTCATGAGTTTGAGAGGGAGTATCATGCATTACAAATTGATCATGAATAGGCTTGGGAACTAAGGGGATATTTTTATAACTTGAGGTCTTAGGAATAGTATATTCTTGTAGGAATTATTAAATATAAAGAAACTTTAGTTGTCTTATGAGTTCCTCATCCTTCTCAACAACCATTTCAGTCTTGTCATAGCTTTCTTGAGGTTTATTAACAATTGAAATTTAATTTTCAATCTTCTCAACTAGGACCTCCCTCTTATATTGAATGCCTTCTTGGATATATCTCAAAGATAAAAAATATTTAGGTTATTAAGAAGAGGGAAATGGGGTTTGAATAAGCTCAAGGTTTTCTTTGACTTTAGTCTCTTGATCTTGGCTCTTTTCCTCTTGTTTCTCCTAAGACTTCACTACTTGATTCCAAGTTGGGAGTTTGACACTAATCTTTCTTTTGGAGATTGAATTTTCACTCTTGGAGGCTATATTTGAGGAGGTTTAATGAATTCATGAGGATATGGACTATAGGAAAGCTAATAAGGAACATAAAAGGGTTCTTGAAACACTTGATCAAACTCACTTTGCTACCTCTCCCAAGTTTCCATATTATCCAATACAAATATATAAAACTCCTTTTATAATAGATCATTAGATGCAGCTTAAAAAAACCAAAGGAATTACTTATATTGATAATCTAGACAAACTATTTTTTCATATTATAATATCTTTCTCTCCATCTCATCCATTCCATCTTGAAAATCTTGGGAAGCTAGTGGAGGAGGAGGAGATGGATAACATTATTGAAGACTAGGATGTTCATATGCATTATCATAGCTATATGAGAATGATGTAGGCTGATCATAAGACTAATATGGCTCAAAAAAAGGATATGGTTAACACTCTTGGTAGTAACGAGGGTGATAAAATTGATAAGACTACTAAGGTATATAGTTGGGGTCATAGTGGAACTAATATAAATTAGGATACTACTGGTAAGGTTCACTATAAGATTGATAAGGATCATAATAGTGCTATTAAGACCCATCCTAGTGATGATAAGGATAATCATAGGTTTTATAAGGATTACCATATAATTTAAACTCCTCATAAACTTGCATGAAATTACCATTTTCCTCAAAGTCATCCATAAAAACAACATCAAGATAGTGAAATGAAGATACACTTACTTTAAAACTATGCTTGAACTGCTAGAACTAGTTGACTAAGCTTAAGGTCACCAGATACTTCATGAAGAATGCTAATACAACTAAAATTTTTCCAAGACCAACACAATCTTGGATAACCTCTTTGTAAATGGGTCCCATCAGGCATGCCAAAAATTTTTATCTCTCAAACTTGTACCCTTGTGAAGGTTGTTTCAGGCCTTCACAATTTGGATTAACATGGAAATAATCCTAGGCTATGGAATGTATAATATGTGGATTGAATCTCTAGATTCTAAGGGATATCTTCCATTGATGTATCAGTTAGGCTGTCTACTCTACACTACCTGTTTGCCAGAGAAAAAGGAAGAAGTTAAACTAAAAGAAAACCTATCTAACTAAGGTGATACAACAAAATTATTCCTTCACCTACCTAACCTAAATTAAGAAGGATGAAATATGACATGAAAATTATTTCACTTCTCAAATAAGGGGTCTCCAAACATCAATATTTCACACAAAGGTCACTAACTTGATGCTTGGTCTAAGGTAGCTGATCATGAGGTCTTTAAAAGACACTGATGAAGTATTACACTTGACAAACATATAAGGCTATTACAACACACTATGTAACCTAAAAGGATGATAAATAACCTATAAATAAGTAAATATGAGAGGACAAAATGAAATTAAGCATGCACTATCACTGTCATTCATCAACTAACCATTAACATACACTAGTCACAAGCTTTGAGGAGGCCAAAACTATATCTTATTTAGTTAAAAAGCCAAGTACAAGTGTTTTTCTAAGAAAGGCCTTACCACAACTCAGATTAAGGATCATTACAAATTTCAAAACTAGGCATAGTTAAAAAAAAGTGAGAAAGGAGAGAGAAAGAGCCAAGAAACTAAGAATGTGTCATTTTTTAGTCTTCCTCCAACTCCAACATAGAATTTGATATATTATTTATTTATCCTGTTATAAAATGTAATAGTAAATATATGTGAGATTTTTTGGAATCTTTAATAAGTCTTGGCATTTATTGGAGGAGTTTGATTCCTTGAAGTGCTTACATTCTTGCTTGCACACCCTATATACTAGCTTGATTTTATTGCTTGATGAATGAGTCTTATTCCTTGAAAATAGGTATTCATGTATTGATCAAGTATTTAGTTGAAAAATTCTCTTCATCCATTTATGAGGTATTTCCACCTTTAAAGGGATGTTAGAAGACTCCTTGAATCTTGTTTAATTTTGTCTCCTTGACTAGGCGTAGGAGAGGAAAATGTCTCTTTCTTGATTGTTGAGACTCTTTCAACCCTTAACTACTTCTTCCAACCAACCTATGACTTTTTATTGTCCTTAAAGTGGTGTGGAATATGATAAGGTACCTTTGAAAATCTTATTGAATAGCTTTTGTACATTAATTTGGGTGATTTGACCACTTGAACTATTCTTTTACAATGAGGCGTAGAAGGGTGAAAAGTTGATTTTTCCTTCAAGAAAGAATTTATCCTCCATTTATGTCTTATAAAAAACATATAATACCTAAAAAAATACAATTGGAACATCAAATAGTCCAAAATATATGATTTTACGCCAAAATCTTATTTTTCAACCCATTTCTTATATCCATCAAAATATGTAAAACTCCTTATGTGGAATAAATTATAGATTAGATTAGATGAATTAAGAAATTTTTGAGGACTCAGTATCCACTTACAACTCCATGCCAAGTTTTAGGATCTAAATATGAGTGGAAGTGTTCTTTCTAGCTCACTTTCTCTCTCCAATTAGGCTTAATTAGGCCTCCTAGGCTAGAAATTGAGTTTTTGATCCATATTTATCCCACATGTGTGAAACTTATAGGAATTTTTTGATTAAATTTACCCATTCTAATAAAATCCTCCATACCAATTTTGGGTTTTTAGAACCTTGTGCAAGTAGGCAAATTAATAAATGGCAAAAAAACTAGCCTTTTTTGGACTACCGTAAAAAACTAGGTTTGTTTGAGCACTTCCAGAGTATATTGTATGGTTTTTGGGGATTTAAAAGGTAAAATACATCCCAAATCACCTATTACAACTATTTACATATGTTCATGATCTTTTATACCTTGTTTTAGGCTAAAAAAATCATAAGAGTATAGTTTTTCTTGAATTCATATAAGTGCAGGTATAAGAAAGTAACATGGTGAGAATATAATTGGATTATTAAAAATTTTAAATAGTTTTTAGAATAATTATAGGTCATTTAATTTACTTTGGAGATCAATCTCTCTTGACTGGTCAAAACTAGTCTTCTAGGTAACATGTAAGTGCCTTATCATCTTAATGATGATTCATAAAGTACAAGGGGTTAAACCAAAAAATAAATCCTAAAATTTTTATTAGGGGAACCCTTAAAACATTAAATATGATCATGATATCCCATGTAAACTTTAAATAATGATCCAAGCACAAGAAGTTGGTCTTTGGGTGGCAAACTCCACATTTTGAGAGGTTAAAATAGAAACATACCCAAAAGTGCAAATTTTGATGCTTGAATCTAAGTGATAATAACTCAGGGGGGTATAAAAAATCAATTATGACCATATCTAATTATTTTTATTATCATATTTTCACTCAATACTATTGTGGCATCCATTGGTTGAGACTGAGGGTTTGCAAGTAAATTGGCCATTTTGACCCTAGTTACTAGATTTGGTGTTGTCCACTCTAAATAAGACCTTTTAAAAACTACACAAAACATATAAATATGTATATCACTATTATTAGACCCATTAATAACCTGCATTGTCTTTAATAAATTAATTTGACCCCTTAGACACTATGCTTAATCAACCTTCATGGTAAACCAACTAGTTGTAACTATCTTTTCTAGCTTCATGACCTCTATTGATTTTAACTAATAAATTTATCCTCCTCCCAATGTGATTTATAATTAAAGGGGAAAAATCTCCAAAATCATCCACTCTTGGTTTTAGTCTGGGTAATGATCTCTTTCAGTGCTTACTTTATCTATAAGATACCATCTTCATTGATCTCTCTATCCTTTGCAACATGATATTTATCTTGTTGTTTATTTGTATAACACTTTTGGAATCATTTATTACAACCAATATAACCTTTTTAATTTTTATTATAATTTCATATATTCATCTCTATTCACTCATTCACCCTGTTGACAACCCTTCACTCACTAGCTCTTTATTAGGCCATTCTCCTTACGTATCAAGCACCAAATGATGATATAGGTCTTAAGGGATCATTTTTATATGGTATATGTTATTATAATGTTGATTCACATTTGATTTAACCCCTTGGATGTGTTCAAACACAATTCACCCTTTCATTCCACACATAGGGCTCACAATGGTCTCCTAAGGCTTGTAACCCTTTTTTGACAAAAATCTATGTTATATGGACATGTACCTCTATAACATGAGAATATAAAGACCTTTTTTATCACCATCTATCTTCCTTTAGGTATGTGTCAAATTTCATGCCTTAACTCCACACCTAAGGTACACTTCCTTTGTAACCCATATCTCCATTAGGTCTAATTAGCCCTTAAGCATACCCAAAGGTCTATAAACCATGATGTACAAAATAAAATCAAAATAAAACCTATTTATTCAATTGAAAAACATTTAGGAGAGTAATATTATAAAGTTTCATTAATTTCTCATGGTTAAAACTCTCTAAAATGTCAAAACCCTAATCTAGGGTTTCTCTACCCCTACATAGGTCTGAGAACATATATAATTCCATTTATTGAGCTATACAACACTTAAAAGGACCCAAATTCCATATTTAGGTCTATTTTCATCTATTAAACTTTTCTCAATAGGGTTTAGGCCTGTTTAAATGCATTGAGGGCTTAAAATTAATAAAACTCAATCAACTATGTACTCTTTTGGTGACGGTGCTGGATTTCCTTAGTCTATTCTCCTTCAAATACATTATAACCTCACCTGGGTGGTTTATTAATGTTCATACACCTTAAAAATTTATAAAACTCCCCTCTCAAAATGTTTATTCACTCTTTTGAGTGTGTATATCTCCTCTTGAACATTGAGTATGTAGAACAATGTATGATTATTGAGATTGTAATTTGTTTGATGTAATGATTCTCATCAAAATGATCAATTTTTTTTAGTAACATTCTACACACTTGCCTTTCATTATTCCATACCAATATTTAATTAAATATACATGTATTCACTCTTTCATACTTACATTCATTCCTTATCATCTTGTAAATAGGGCTTAAATTATATTCATAGGGTTTTGAACAATAGGGTTTAGCCTTCTAAAAACTGAGCATTATGTTCTTATCATTAAATTAAATTTACAAAAATAACTTATCAATCATAATTCCAACATGATTCTTCAATACTTAGTTCCTTAATGCTTTCCTTTGCCTCATACTACACAAGCACATAGAGATTTTAAAATGCAACAAGGTTCAATTGTTAAGGTGTCTGACAATGAACATTTACCCTTTACTATACCTTAAAACTTGCTAAATCTTATCCATTACTTTTAGATGACTGAATATCATTCCTACTTTCACTTGGCTACATGAATATCATCAACTTTTCTAGTTTTCCTTGACTATAACCTGTAGTCCATTGGTTCAAACCTACAATCTTTGTCGAACCTATAACTTAATATAAACCTAACATGATTATGGCCCCAAGGGCCTTCCAATAAATAATTTATGACCTGAAACATAAATATAAACATTGGGAGAGAGTGACACATAACCAAAAATAACTTCTTTATTCATTGAACTAATCAACATTATATTTGGAGCCCAACACCTGGGCTTGTCATCTCTTGAAGAGTCTTGTAAATTATTTTACTCTTAGATTCTTCTCTCCTCTCTTAGAGATCTCTCTCCTCTCTTAGAGATCTCTCTACTCTCTTAGAGATCTCTCTCCTCTACCTATTCTCTCCTCTCACCTCTACCTCTCTATAATTCACATATAACTTCTTTAATTCAACCAACTCCAACGTTGGTTAAGGTAGTTACAAGACACCACCTTCTTACATTGCAACTTCCATGTGGGGTTTTTGTAGTCACATTACTAAAAAATGCTTCTAGCCTTATGAATTAGACACATATGAATTAAAAAAACTTTTAAAAGTCTTCATGTCCCTATTTAATCATTATTTCCTCATTTATCTACTCTACACCATGTTTTGGCCTTTCTTGACTTAGTTCAATATTTGAATTTTCAAATTCCTAGTTTTGGAAGGAAAACTCTTAGAAGCTACATAACACACATTCATGAATAAAAATTAACTAAAAAGACATAAATGGACCTAATAAGGTCCCTCACACACATTGACATCAAAATTTGACCAACTTTGACCTCTTATTAACAAAATCACAAAAATGTTATCTTCTAGCTTGATGTTACTGCATCACAATGTTTCCATCTCCCATGGACATATTATTTATGATTTTATACACTATATTCTTCATTTAAAACTTATTCATAATATTAAACCTTGTAATCTATTTAAGTAGACATAACTGTGCTCTAAGAATCCCTTGGTTGTAGGTGATTTCAAGGTTAAATTGTAAGATTTAACCATATTGTTAGGTCATTTTAAAGGCATTTTTTTGTGTAAATTGATTATGTTTACCTACCTATTCACCCAATCCTCATTTTAAATGAGCACATTGTCTTTAACTCTCTCCCAAGTCCTCATATGCCTTAATAGGCTTGTAAGTGTCCTTAAGGTGCCCTAACTATAATTTGGAATATAAACTATTTCTAAACTCCTAGTCTTTTGAATAACCCTATATTTGAAACAATTCAAGTGTATCTCATTCCTATTTTAAAACCATTATACTATATGTACTAATTAGAGACAAACTTTTCCACTAGTTTATACACATAGGCATGTATGAGGGTGTCTAGGCCTGTGGGAGCATTATAAACCTTCTTGGAAGTCACCTTGGGGTTTAGTATATTAACTAGGATCCTCAACACTCTAATATCATTGAATAACATTGTAATAAGTTTCAAAACAACTTGGATACTTTCAAAACCTTCAATGACCTTGTCTCTCAATGTTCATGTTTTATCATTTTGCATGTGCCCTCTCATACCCTGCCTATAGACAATCATATTGTGTTCAAAGTGAATTTAGTTAATTATTATTTACTAAACATCCTTAGGTCTTCCATTATTTTTAATTACTAAAGTCACATAATCACCTACTCACTTAAGTTTTCACCTTAAATCACATTGTATTTAATCTCATCAAATCATGCATATGCTCATATTGGCCTATAGGCTTCAAATTTATAGACTGAGATGGTATATGTGTGATAAATTTATAAGTGATAAGAAATAAACTAATATTAATCTAAGCTAAATTCAACCTAAGATAGAGCAACAAAGAAAATAGAAAATTCAAACTTTATGCTTCAAATGTGCAAGCTTTCTCTATTGCGATGTAAACTTGATTTGATCTTTGAAAATGTGGTGCTCACACTTCCAATACAAAGGAGAAAATACAAAATTTTGATGCAAAAGGAGTTTTTGTATTCTTTGATTCTCTTGTGAATATAACTTTGTTAGCATATGTTTGGATTTTGATCCTTGAATATGAAGGTTCTCAAGTTTATTTATAGATTTTTGGCAGATGATCCAATGGTGGAAGATTATTTGGATTTATTAAATGATCCAAATAATCAATGATGGATAATGAGTCCTCACCCATGAAGATGAAGATCATTTCAAATAATTAAGAGAAGCATGGAATTGGTTAGCTGAGTCAACATAAAGAAGTCAAACTTATTGACAACTCAAGGGATGAGTCATAGGATGTTGAGAAAGTTGTGGGTTTTGGTTGGGACGAGGGAGAAAAAGGTGGAAGATGTTTGGATGAGGTGTAAAATCCATATTTTAAATTTATAATAAAGATTTAAAGTATGCATAATTGACTAATTTGACTTATTTAATTATTTGAATTTGGAAGGAGATGTAATGAATTATTTTAAGAAGAATTAATATAGATTTTAGGTATATTTTAACACTAAATGAAATTTCGGTGTCTAAATTTGCTCCTATTTGAAATAATGTTTCAAAGCAAGACTATTTCAAAAAATAGTAGAAGAAGTAGAGTGTTGATGATTAAGAATTATTTTTTTTCTCCAAATTAATGAAAATGAGTGTGATGATACCCCCTTGAGGGTTTGTGTGAAAAAATGGATAAACACTCAAAATTGATGAAAAGAAGAAATAGAAAAAGTAATGTGGATGAATGATAAATCAACATACTATAGTATTGATGTCAAACTTGAAATATGTTGGTTGTGTAAAAAGTTTTCCCTTGAGATAATAAAAACTAGAGTATGGATTTTAAAAACAATAGTTTAACCATTTGGAGATTACACACTTAATGTTTTGCTAATGATGCAAAGGTTAATTGAGAACTTGTGGGAATGATATATCCCAATGATATTAAGCTATGGATCTATAAAAAAACATATATTGAATTTGTAAATGATGATGTGTATTTTACACAGATAGATTGTTGAAAGATTTTGAAAACAAATTTAGAATAAATTGATATAATATATCCAAAAATTTGAAAAATAGATGAAGAATGAGTAGGATGAAGGGATGGAGGGGAAATATTTTATAGGGGAGAAAAATATAAGTAGAACAAATAGGGTAAATAAATTAATTTGTGAAAATTTGATTTTAAAAGTATTTGCTAAGCATTTTGATTTGATATTTTTCTTCTGAGACCTTGGAGGAAACATGAACCACATTCCACACCATGAGCATTGAGTAGAGAAAACGAGGAGATTACAAAGACTTGAGAGGAGTGGATTATGATAAACGAGATTAATTTTTTTTTTGCATTTATTGTCATTAATTAGGGCAAAAATCTAGAAAAAACAAATTTATTATTTTCAAAATGATGATTTTGGAATCAAAATTAGCGATTTCATTGTAGGTAGGATTTATTTCATAAAATAGGGTAGTGAATTTGTCAAACATATAAGTAAAATAATTTTAGGTTAAAAAGATGATTTCTCTATTTTAATAGTGGATAAATTGTGAAACAAGGCAATACAATCATTAGTCATAAAAGTGATTTAATTTGAGGTAGTAGCGGATTCATTGGAAAGGATCAATGGAAAATTTGAATAATGTTGGAGCAAAATTGTGTTGTAAAAGATGAAAGGAAAATGAATAAAGTGAATGAATGAAAAATGTTTGTTATTTTGGTTGGGTGATTGGAACATAGTGATAATTTTGATTTCAATGCTGAGGAAAATTAATGAAATGCTCACATATGCGATTTGAAGGAGGTATTACTAGTGCTTGTTACTCAATAGAGGAGATCTATGGCTATGGCAAGGATGGTGAGATTCATAGAGTATGAGTTTGGCATGTTAAAGGTGAGCATATTATCATACATTTCATAGATTCTAGAGGTTCGAGTGGATAGAGTGCTATTGACAGCACTTGTAGAGAGGTGTCATAGTGAGATGAGTATATTTAACTTACCTACAATGGAGATGACTATCAAATTAGAAGATGTGTATCAGATCTTGGGTATTTTGATATGAGGGATATGTGTATACTAGGGATATGGTCCACAAAATATCACACTATTCAATATTTTTGGTGATGGGTTAATTCCTATTATGATAGGCAATATTGATGTAGACTATTATACCAATTTAGATATGGATTCTATGACTATCATACTCATGGTTATTATCAGTGGAATTTTGCTACCTAATAAGAGAGGGAGGCTATGTCATATTAGAATTATATATGTGATTGGATACATGATTAATATGGGTGAGAGATTTGCATGGGGTCCATGTGTGTTAGCACATTTATACCATGATTTACATCATTTAGCATATTTAAGGTGGATAAAGATTGGCTTGTTCACATTACTAGAAGTTTAGTGCTGGGATAACATTAATATAGAGAGGTTAGTTGGACATATGATCACTTTATATGATGATGATCCATTGGGATATGGATGGCATGTGAATATTGGGACACAAAAACCACATTTAGGTGATCTAGAGTTTTAAAAGAGGACTATTGATGAGTTAGATGATGACCAGATCACTTAGAGACCTTTAGTGGCCACATGATGACCTAAAAATAGAATACATGATGACCAATTTATACATTATTAGGAGACATGATTATATCATAGAGAGATATCACCCAAATAAGGTGATGAGATAGTTTGGTGTGAGGCAACATATACTAGCTAGACCACATGTATTTACATAATTAGTGAGGGAGAGATCATAGTGGGGTATGACCATTGATTCATCTATATATGACCATAGTTGGAAATAGTTATAGACTATTATATGGAGTGATCAGAGATATTCCATTGATGCTAGAGTGGTTGATGGCTATGTATATTGGTGGGCTTAGAAAAAACTAGTTAGATTGACTATTCCATACGTACCACCATAGATGTAGAGTTAGAGGTTGGTCGATAGCTTGAGTAGATAGCCATAATTTATAGGTCTGCAAGACAATATTATAAGAGATATTATAGAAGATAGAGGATGATCATGAGAATAAGGCAAAGGATAAGTTATGGAGGCTAGCCAGCTACATAATGTGCAGATTATAAACATGGAGGATATAGAGATTTTGTGTGAGGTAGGGGTTGATATTGATGTTGATATAGGGATGGACCTAGATAAAAAGTAGAGTGTTAGAGGGGAGATTCCATTAATAAATTTAGATAGTAAAGAGGATAGTGAGAGTGATGATGGATCAGGATAGGATGTGACCATGAGATCAACAAATGACACCTAGATAGATAGAGAGGATGTGGCTAGTTATTCATGCCCTCTCAAATCTAGGGAGGAGCATGTACTTATTGATAGACTCTAAGAGGAGATTAGAGTTTGGGGTAGAGATATAAATGGATTTCACTAGGAGGTTGCTAGGTTATAGGGTGTAGTGGATGGTATAAGGGATTAGATAGCTGAGATCAGATGATTATAGTCTAAGGTTGATAGATTATAGATAGTTATAGAAGGGATGGATGGGGATGGCATGGATATAGTATTGGTTAAACCTAATATAGAGACCTATACATTAGAATATACAATGATGACATAACACTAAAAATAGGAGAGAGAGAGAGACAACTTAAATGGAGCTTATTGAGGTAAGGGTACTACTAGCTAGATAGGGGCAAATTGCCACTTTGGATAGAGTGATGAGGGCCATGGAGTAGGCCACACATTATAGGATATTGTATGAGGATGTTGTACCATGTTATCAAAGGGAACCATATTTTAGGGATTACTCTATGAGAAATTTAACATCTACTAGATCAGTTTAGCTAGTGGAGTTAGAGAGGTCAGTGGGATAGGTAAAACATGTGATGGGTCCTTCACGAGGCACACTACAATGTGAGGAACTATTCTTGAGACTAGACACTTCATTTGAGGGATAAGATGGAACATAGATGTAGGGGATATATGATAAATTGATTCATCGATGTATCTTTTATATAGACATATTTTATATACATACATACACACACACATGCACATGTACACACACACAAATATACACACACACACACACACACAATTATTGAGACTAAACACTCCATTTGAGGGATAGGATGAGACATAGATATAGGGGATATATGATTTGTGTGTGTTTACATGTGAATGTGTGTGTATGTATGTATGTATGTATATACACACACACACACACGCTATTCTTGAGACTAAACACTCCATTTGAGGGATAGGATGAGACATAAATATAGGGGATATATGATAAATTGATTCATCGATGTATCTTTTATATAGACATATTTTATATACACACACACACATGCACATGTACACACACACAAATATATATATATATATATATATATATATATATATATATATATATATTCATGATGATTTATGAGACTTTATACTTTGGACATTGATGGACTGGTTATTGGTTTACATCGAATTTATGCATGACTGACATATGTATGGATATATGGTAGCATCAATTATTTTTCTTACATTTTGATTTATGTTAACATGTTTTAATTCTTTAAACATATTTATTATGGATATATAACCTATGTTTGATTGGGTGATGTGTATGGATTTAGGATGTGATATATTTGCATTTCTTTTGTTTCTATTCTTTGCATTGGATTTCCAACAATATTTGAGCTTTGAGCAACCTGATTTTTAATATAACATAAAACACATTCCCACCAATGATATTGAATAATCATGATTAATAATCATATGAACAAAATAAATAATAAATTATGTAAAAGCAAAGTACGTTGTGATATAGTAAAACCATAGCCATACTATTATGCATTTCAAAAAATAATCTTTTTAACCACATAAAAAATAATAAGTAAGAACAAGATGTGAAAACAAAAAATAATTTAAATGATTTTAATATATAAAAAATGATAATTTAAAAAATAATAACAAAGAATAACTCAAACAACAAAAAATGATCACAATTGACAAAGTAAAGGAAAATAACCATTTGAATGGTTAGAGATAAAATGAAGTGAAATAACCAACTTAATGGCTAAAGATAAAGAAATGGATTAAAATAACCAAGTGAATGGTTAGAGGTAGAAAAATAAACAATATAACAATAAACAAACAATAGAAAAGTTATAAACAAATACAATCTAAACAAGGACTAGACAATTATAGCTAAGAGCAAGGCTAGGTATCGATCAATCAAGGGAGAAATGTAAGGATAAGCTAATCCATGTTGGGGAAATGGATGATGGGGAATATGGTGGCCGAGCTGACCCTATAGACCCCATGTCTCTAAATGTTGCCTACATAGTCCACCTTAGACAAAGTCTATGTAGGGATATTAGGCCAAATGTAGTTCTCCCAATGTGGGAAGGTATGTAATGTAAGATTGACCCATTGTTGTTATTAACATAATTAAATAAATGATTTCAAATTATGATTGGATGATGGATTGATTTTCCCCCCAAATAATGATATATGTTATGAGTGGATTGGGAATTGATATATCCTAAGAGAAGCTGCATGCTTTGAGGTGACCCATGAATCAGGGTTCATAGGAAAAGATGTGGGAATGATATATCCCATTGTAAAGACATGAAATTAGACAGGTTTACTAATTGATTTATTGATTGACTAAGCAAGTGATGGGTTGATGGAAAAAGGATGGATATTGTGATTTTTTTGGTCCCAATTGAAAAGTGTGAGAGATTGAATATAAATATTAAGAAATGATTATGGATGATTGATATGCAAGCATTAATAAGGACATGAAGTGACTACATGGATTAATGATGATGGATCAAATGATTCAAAAACATGGATGTGATAAGAATGGATGGAAGAGAGAGATTATTATAGGATATTTTTTTTGGTTTTGGGTAGTTAAATTCTTAGAAAAGGAGAACATAATGATGAAATTAGTATAAAAAATGTTGAATTCATTGAAAAAAGTCAAAAATTTGTTGAGAAACTATTTCACAACTATAATGATTTTGTTAGAGATGACACATAGATGATTCATATGAGAATGTGAGATGGTTTTATAGCTACTTTGTGTTTATTTTATTCTTGCATTGGATTTTTAACAATAATTCCAACTAGAGTAAGAGTTGAACAACCTAGTTTTGATATTGTGCATGACAATATGCACCATGGTATAGAAAAATCATGATGACTATCGTGCAATACATGTAAGGACTAATAGATTCAAAAGGACAAAACTTAGTGCATCATGATATGGAAGATCATAATAACACCATTATTAATGCACATAGTGATCTAAACACAATAAACAACAATAAAGATAAGATAGAAATAGATGTTTGCAATAATGAAAATGATGTAAGTAAAACAAACATGAAAGCAAACAAACACTATAGAAGTAAGTAAACAACCATGATGTAAAATAAAGTAAATGACTATAAAAACAAGCAATCAAATGAATTTTTTGGATGCCTATGGCTAGAGTGGATACCTTTGGCATATGTAATTTTTGACAATGTTGAATTGTCCGATGAGTAATCCATATAAGGGATGACTAGGGTACGTAACTAGGGACAAGGGATTTTTTATTTTTATTTGGATTTTGTTTTTGTATTTTGTTAGATTTTCTAATGTTTTGGTTTTTGTTGGAGTTTGTAATATTTATAGATTTTATTGGATTATAGGTGTATATACAAGGAATACGAGCAATGGAAAAACCATATTCTATCACCACAGAGTGAGTGGTAGGGGATGGAAGGAATATATTATATATGGAGTATGGATGAATAGGAATGAATTGAAATTAAGATGATAACTCTAGGGAACACATGACATAAGAACCAAGTGTCTAATTATAAATTTAAAATTTCAAGGATACACCAAGATGTTTCTAAGAACATTTATTAAGACATTTCCACTTCCTTACCAAGATCAAAATGGGAAGAAGGATGGTTTTATGATGGAAAGGATTGGATGGGTTTTAATGGGTTTGGGTTTAAATGGATAAGGATGGGTTTGGATAGGTAAGGGTATTCAAGGATGGCTTTTGATGGTTGAGGATGAGTTTAGAATGTATTTAAATAGGCATAAGATGGGCAAACATGATTTAGGATAACATAGGATAAGTAAAAATGGTTTAGGGTAAGCGTATGACGGTAAAGGATGGGATTAAAAAAGTTGTAAGATGGGTAAGGATGGAGGGATGATTTAGAATACATAAGATTGAAATGGAATGAGGTTTCCCCCAAGTGTAAGGTAGTTGTATATAATTGATTATTTTATGCATGATGCCAAAAATTGGCGTTCATCACAGTACTTTCCCAAGGCACCATATAAATGTTTTTCACCTATGGATGAATTTATATCTCTTTCTCTTTTTGATTTAATTTTTATTTGCTTTTATATTTTTATTTTTGAAATCTCAATTATAAAAGGGTTTGGGATGCATGATGCTTACCACTATTGATATTTTAGGTATGTACTCTAGAGATATGTTTAATAACTTCATTGATTTCTAAGTTGGATTCTTCCAAATTTACCAAGATATAGTCATGGCCCTTACAATAGAGGGTGCTGCCATATAGGGTGAAGTGAAAAGTATGTTGGATGAAGGATGTGTGTTGAGTACACGAAGGATTTGGAGGGATGGAATTATATTGAGGATAAGTATATGTGTCATGATGTAAAAAATGAATGGGACCAACAATATTACGTTCAACAAGACTGAGAGTAACTGTAAGTTGGATGATTTCAAAATTTAATGTTGATTCAATGATATATTTAATTTGTGATGGGGATACATCCTACAACTGCACTAATGCAAAGGATACATTAATTTTCTAATACATTGTGCCATAGAAAGGTTTTCACCAAAGTAATTTTCTTAATTGTTTTGATTGGGATTTAGAATTGGATTATCCAATAGTGCTCAAAGAGGTTTTCACTAAGGGAATCATATTTTTGATTTTTTATATTTTGATTTGGATTTGGACTACAATTTGTATTTTGATCATCTGATAGTGCCTCAAAAATATTTTCTCTATGAGATGTCAGCTTTATATTTAGAATGTAGGATTCATTTTGATTGAGGTGCATTCATTTTTCCTTAGAAGATGTAGATGTTTCTTAATGCTCTTCTAGTAGGAGACCAGATAGGAAGTCTATAATTATTTTATTATCATGGAAGTTAGATGTAAGTAAGATTATTGGTCCCAATCAAAAGGTAAAAGATACTACCTTACAAGATTGAAGGCATAATTGGTGATGTTGATGAAAGGAGTGGTGATAGCATATTCCTCGTAGAGACTATGAATGAATCCTATTTCGATTATGGATGAAGTTCCCTTTGAAACCAAAAAATTATCATTTAATTTAAAATGGTTTGTAACTGATGCTATGGGGTCTAGCATTTACTTCAAAATGTACAGGTTTGATAATTCCTTGCTCATAAATTATTTTGTCTACAAGTACCTTTATCACTTCGGGTGCAGTTATGGGATGATGGGATATTTAACAAGTGATAAGGGTTTGGGTGTTTGGCCAATGGGTGATATGCTATGTTGGTTGAAGGAGGTTTTGTCCAAGATAAGATCTTGGTCATAAATGGGATCTTTGTCAAATTTGAGATCTTGATAAAAAATGTATTCTTGATCAAAGATAGGTTTTTAGTTAAAGATTAGCTCTTTAATAAAGATAGGTTCTTCATAAAAATTGGATAGTAAATCATGGTTGTTAAATGAAGGTTGATCAACTATAAATTAACTAAAAATGGATGTGTCAAAAATGGGATCTTGAGAAATGGACTGAAGGTTATGACCTTGACTTGGAAGTGGTGTGGATTGATTAGGCTTAGTAAATACATCTTGGCATATTCCAAAGCTACAATTTTTAGACATGCATACATTGGCTCTACCTTGATGTACCCTTTATTAATCAAATCTTGGATATAATGATTTAGTATCATACAATAGTTTGTAGAATGACCTTCAATTTTAAGATAATTATAATATTCATTAGGGTTATACCACTTAGGTTTTGAGACATTTGGCTTAAAGTATTTGGTGTTTAGAAATATGACTAAGTTTGTAGCTATCCATTTTTTAAAGAATACATAAGGATTGAATTTTTTCTTAATAGGAATAGTAATGTTGTTGATAGTTTAGGAGTTTTTGATCTATTGTTAACTTTGGGGGTGGAATTATACTAGATGGTAGAGGTGTTAGAATTGGATTCCGTTTACTAGTGCAATGAGGGATGTTAGAATTAATACTATAACTAGTGGATGGGAGACTTGATTGATTTTGTAAAATGGGGTCACTAGTGATAAGATGATGTTGATGTGGAATGTTTTGGGATTCCCTAGTAATGAAGTGGGTTAGAAAGGTAGCTTGATCTTGGAATGATGGATTTGTTGGATTTGTGTTGAAGGTGAAAGTATTTGGATTTTGTGAATTTGTGAAAGTAGATGGATTTGTGAAAAAGTTTGAATTTGATGGATTTGTGAAGGTTGATAGACTTGATGTTGATGGATTCATGTTAAATGGATGATTTGGATTTGTGAAGTTAATATGATTTACATTTTTTGAGTTTATGAGCAAATGTGAATTTGATGTAGTTTGGTTCAAGTTTGGGAATGAATTGAATGTAGAACCAAATGGTTGATTTTGATGAATGTGGAAAGGTTGGTTACGAAGGGTGTAGGAGTTGAAAGGTTGATTTAGATGGAGGATATTTGAATTTGACTGAATTTGGGTTTGATTTGTGAATAGATTTTGGTTTAAATATAGATTTGAAAGTGGTGGTGAAGGTGAATCAAAAGTTTGATGTTAAGGTTGGAACTAGATAGATATATGAATGTGTTTTGATTTGTGATTGGTGGCATTTGATTTATGGGTAAACGTGAATGAGTATTCAAGTTTGAAATTGATTTATTCATGTTTGGGTTGGATTGGTTGATTGGTAAACTTGAATAACCATTCAAGTTTGAATTTGATTGATTGATGAATGAGGATGAATACATAATCAAACTCAGATTTTAATTTGTTGGATGATTGATTTGATTTTGATTCAAATATGTGTTTGAATCAAAATTGGTTGAATATAACTATAGGTTATAACATAGATTATTTGGATTTTGATTTGTGACCAAATTGACCATGTTTTAGTTCCACATATCCATGATTCTTATAATGGATTATGTTACTAAGGAAAGACAACAAAATACTAAAAATATCAAAGTGACTAAAAGTTTGATTGTCAACTAAATGATTTTACAAATAAGGACATGCATCAAATAAAATTTATATTTTAAATAGTCAAGAAATTGTACATAAAAGGTAAAAAAACTAGGATGAGGGTTATGAACAACTATTGGGCATTCCGATGTCACTAACTCATTTGTAATCTTAATTGTAACCCAATATTTCAGGACACAAACCATGGAAGATCCAACCATTTCCATGGCCCATTTACTTTAGTTTCAAGGGTGTGTTAAAGGTAGCTTATTAGTGCTAACTGCTAACAAATGCACCAAATTCAAATGACAAAAGAGGTTATCCTAGGCTTAAGGTTTAAACAAGCTTATCTAGGGGGGAAACCATGTATGAAATAAATAAAGTGGATACACACTATTAGGTCTTATCCTAAAGAGCCCAATATAGCCATAGGGGTGTTGATAATCATCAATATAATATTTTGAAGTATTTGTTGAAACCCTGAGTATTGGAGCATGAAAAACCCTCACATCACACTGTGTTTAAAATACATAACCACTTAGGCAATTTAAATAACTGGATCTTGATATATATACCCCATTGATAAATTGTATTTGGCCTACTATGTGGTGGTGAAATCCATGATCAATAGAACCCCTAAAAATAAAAAGTACCTATTTATAATTTCTGAGTATCATCACCAATATGATTTCAAGGAAAGAACATATGTAGGCACTACTTGGATAACACAAAAAATTATAGAAATATTTTTGATTCTCAAGTATCATCACCAATGTGATTTTGAGGGAAGAGAATATATAATTTGTATTATCAAAAATAGAATACTAAAATGAAATTTTATGTAATTACTAAAAACTTTGAAAATAATATTGAAATCATTAGTAAAAGAAATTGGCTTTTTGTTTAACCTTTTTATTGATTATCTTTGACAAACTTTATACAAACAAGTTGTTAGAATGTTTAATTTAAATTAGAGAAAGGAAACATAAAATATAACAAGTAAAAAACACAAAAAAAAGTGAAAACTACCTCTCTATAACAAATTTGTAGTTACACAAAAAGACAAGAAAGTGAAATTGTGATAAAATAAACATAGGAAAAAGGTAGAATACTAAAAATAGAAAACAAACAAACTCATACTTAAAAAATGATTTCATTGCCATGTAAAATGATTTATATACTCAGAAATATGGATTTTATGCTAAGGACAAATATTTTTCTACACAAAAATATGAATTCGCTGCACAAAAATATGAATTTGCTACATAGAAAGATGAATTCGCTACATATAAAGATGAATTCATTGCATAGAAAGATAAATTTGTTGCTAAAGAGGATAGTTTCACTATTTCAAAATGAATTCATTGATATTAAAAATCATATAATTACTAATAGAAAAATTTCCCTATGTAATTGAACAAATTCATTGTTAAGAACTATAATTTTGCTATTAATGCTTTCAAATTCATAGTTACGCAGTGGGCATACACAACCAAATAGAAAATATATGATAATAACATGTAGTTTATGTCAACACTCAAAAAGACAAGAATACATTTATATACAAATGCAAATATCAAAAATAAAATGAATAATGCTTTCTAAATGCAAATACGATGATCAAAAAGATGGAAAAGATGAGGGAATGTCCCATTGGACATGCTAGAAATGTGTGAACTAAATTTAAAAGTGTTAAGAAATAAAATAATATTAATCTAAGCTAAATTGAACTTAATATAGAAAAAGAAAAAAAGAAAATATAAAACACAAACTTTATGCTTCAAATGTGCAAGCTTTCTCCATTGTGATGTAAACTTGATTTGCTCTTCAAAAATGTGGTGCTCACTCTTCCAATGCAAAGGAGAATGAACAATGCTTTGTTCTAAAAGGAGTTTTTTTATGATTTAATTAATTTTTGAATAGAACTTAATTAGCATAAATCTATATTTTGATCCTTGAAAATGAAGCTTTTCAATTTTATTTATAGATTTTTGGAGGAAGATCAAATGATAGAGGATTATTTGGATTTATTAAATGATACAAATTATCAATAGTATGAGTCCTCACCCATGAAGATGAAGACCATTTCAAATGGTTGAGAGAATAATGGAATTGGTTAGCTGAGTCAACAAGACTAAGTTAAACTTCTTGACAACTCAAGGGATAAGTCATAGGAGGTTGATAAAGTTATGGATTTTGGTTGGGATGAGGGAAAAAAAGGTGGAAGATGTTTGGATGAGGTGTAAAATCTAGATTTTACATTTAAAATAAGAATTTAAAGTGTGTATAATTGAATAATCTGACTTATTTAATTATTTGAATTTGGAAGGAGATGTAATGAATTATTTTAAGAAGAATTAATATAGATTTTAGGTACATTTTGACAGTAAATGAAATTTATGTGTCTATAATATATTTAGTATGTTTTGCACTCATTTTGAGAACTGATCCTTTATCATGGTTCTTCACTATCATTATTCATAATATTATTAACTCTAATATAAAAAATTAAAGCATATACCATCTTCATTTGGAATCTTCCATTAGGATTATGCAATCTGCCAACTCAAGCCATTACCATACCTTGTCCTTGACATGTGCCATCATTATTACACATCAGCATATTAACATTTTAAATGTTCAAAAGGTGAAAGTTAACCCTTAGATATCTTTAGTTCCCATTTTACCTTCAATAAATCACTCTTATATCATAAAATGTATGTACATAGTACTGTGTAGTCTACTACCTTGAAGCAACTTAATCTAATCATATTTACCTAAGTCCTGACATTATCTCTCTTGATAAAATACAAGGTAGGCCTAAATATAGGTGATGATTTAGGTGTCAAAGCTACATTTGGAGTTTTAGAGTTTATTTATCTCAAATGATTCTTATTCTTTATCCATGTACATAAGTTCCAAACTTCAAATCCACTGCAATCCACTTGTCTTCTTTCCAAGTTTGAGACCAATTGACTACTCAAAAAACCCTCTATATGGCTAAACTAAGAATAAAATCTTGAGGTGCATTCTCTTTCAATTGTTGGACTTCATGAGTTCTTCAAGATTTTATCTAGTCTCTTAGCTTGCCTTATTTGGAACCCCAACTCTAATGCATACATTGTACCTTCTCTTCATGTACTTACACAAGCCTATGATGGGATAAAGGTCCCTTGGGTTTAAGCTTTAATATTTAATCTTCTTATACTAATTACTGACCTCTTAATGGTATTTAAACCTCATTTGAAGGTTCTTTCATGCTCAAGCTTAACCTTCTGCACCCTTACCAACACTTTCATCTATTTTTCAGTATGTTTCTTCTTTATCCTACCTATAATAGGATTGTTTGGGATCTATTAAATAATGATGAAAAAAAAAGAGAGATGAAACATTGCTTAGATATTTCCCCTTTTGCACAATAGGCTTGTGTGTTCTCATAGGTCTGAGTTGCTGCTATGAAATGAAAACCTCTAAGCCATACTCTATTGATGCATGAGATCACTTGGATATAATAGGCATGTATATATCTTCGAATTATATTTACCATGTTAGGATTAATGCACAATTTTTTCACCTTCTGCTCAACTTGCTGACATAAGCTTTTAGGTCTTTATGAAACTTAGATTCCCCTAACTATGTTTATATTTTTGAATCTAATTATCCATTATAATCTTATAAATAAAAGTATTTATCAAATTAGAACCTCACTAGGTATCCAAAAGACTCAAGTTGGAATAGGTAATCCTCTGAAATCATCATAGTCACTCCTTTAACATAGAGTCTATTGGGAGAATAGATCAAGTGAGGCATAGACAATTTAAGTTCTAAATGCATTAAGAATATAGAGAAGGAAATGAACATATAAACATGCATTCCAACCATGTAATTACACTCTTAATATTTCATTTATCCTTTTAAACCTCATCATTCATGCATGAGATCATATTTTATGTGCCAAAGAGATTAACAGTCTAGACAAACCAGTGGGACTGCATTCTTCATACTTAGGGATCTTCATGATACAAACTTCAATCAAGTTAAAATTGAAAAAACTTATGTATCATCTCATTCAAATTATCATGAATTTATTACCTCCAAAAAACTTTGATAGTGTAGTACTAGACCTTTTGAAACCACTCTTATGCAGACAATCTACACACAAGCCTATTAGGCTTGAGAATGTTGTTCGTTGCTTAGGGAAAATGATATTATAGTGAACATTTATGGATTTTTATATATCTATATGGAATTAAAACATAATATATAGTCTTAATAAACATGTTCCAATTAGTAATAACCCTGAAACATCAAGAAACAATGAGAATTATCTTAAAAATGTGTATAAATGGAGTTTCTTTGCCAAATGAACTCACACATGCCAAGTGTGTCTTGGATAAACATTTTATATTATTTAAAATATCTTAAAAATCTCCTTAAATTTTCCTTATACATTCAATTTGTTTCAAATTTTCAACTCTAAGAAGAAAATGAGCCTATGGGCATTCTAAGCAATTTTAGACCACCCTGGGGTCTTAATGATTGTTCATAAAGGATATGGGATGAATTTTATGAATAATTCCACAAATATTAATATCACTAGGAACCCATCCTTTGGAAAAAAATTTATGACTCAATTCTCTCTCCTCTATCTCTATTAAGCATTTTAAAATCACCCTTGTGAGCTTGTGAAGAGGGTGATAAAGGAGAAGAAGCATGTTTTTAATTTTTAGGACCTATGAAAGATTTAAATTCATTTATATTACATATATAATATTAATATATACCTATAATTAATTTTTACTTGTAAGTGGGCTCCTCAAGTCTACACAAACCCATAAAACTACCTTTTTAGAGTAAAAATTGAGTTGTTCTGATGTGTAAACCATTATTATGAATTCATTATGAATTTATTACATTTAAAACTAATTTTTAAGATTTTAAAAGTTAAATTTAAGGTTTATTACATCTTGACCATCTTGGAAATGGACTTAAAACCCTATAAAAGCATCTTCAAGTATAAAGAAAGCTAGTGTAAAAGAGATGATCTCATGTAAAGAAACTATATCAGTCCAAGACCTTATATGAATTTATATGACCTATTCACAATTTTATTTAATTTTTAATGCAAATATAGTGCCTTTAGAAGGCTTATTTTGGTCACAATACAAACCTAGTTTTCTCCAAAAAACTTAAACTTTGCTAAAAACCATAATTTCATCAAATAAGACTAATGAGATTTAAACCAAGTGACCAAGTGAAAATACTTGACCTGACAGACTATGTACCATCTTGACACATTATGACATACCCATATGACCCACAATACTGAATCTAAAGGCATTAGAAAGCTTAATAAGGATACTACCTCAAAAAATGCTAAAAAGGCTAACAAATCATCATTTTAAGACATTATAAGGCATGACAAGGCTATGAACAAGGTTGTAGAATCATGACAAGCAAAGTTTCAAACTATAGGGGTGACATTTTGACTTGTGAGGTCAAATTTGTCAACACATACAAACTAGAATGTGTAGTGGACAAACAATATATAGAATGATAATATTACTTTGGCCAAAGCATTTTATAGTTAAATCATATTATAATAATATGGATCCAAGCCACATAAGCAATACTCTACTAAATCATATCATACTCAATCATTATTTCATTAAATTGATAATGAATGAACTTTCAACAAGCTTCCTGATTATCATTCATCATCCATTGAATGGAATGAATATCATAATGTATAAACCCTAATCATAAATAGATCTCATATCATAACTCACAAGAATCTATCTATACCCAAATAACTAGATAAATTGAATGTATTACAACATTATTCATGCAAGTTGATTCAATCACTTATTAAGGTATATATCACTTAGTAACTCAAAATTAATTTCTCATTAATTCCAATAAGTGACAAGTTTCATTTAGCTTGATAATTAATAATAATAATATCAACTTGTCTATATAAAGAGATAAACCCATGATATATAGTAACTAAGTCTTGTAGTATTTTATAATACATCTTATCTCAATTAAATTCCATAGGGTTCCTATTTTATATCTCTCAATTCACCTTCAAAACTAAGGAAATAACATATATCAGTAGGATATAATTTCATAATAAATACTAGATGCTATGATAGTCCCATAAGATACAAATCAATCTATTCTCATATGCATATAAGTGAAAATAACAAGATTCAAATCCTTATTTACTTTTAAAAATGGTATTCATATTAATAATCCATACATTTTCAAAAAAATGTAAGACAAGTGTACAAAACTAAGGACTATTATTTAGCTCATAATGCATTTACTCATTTAACTATTTATCACTTTTATAAGCTTGTAGGTGGCTGAAAATTTACACCTACAGGTTTATAAATTGAGTATAGTTATATATACACCTATATGAGTGTGATTATTAAATAAAATGAAGGTTAATACCCCTATCATACCCAAATAATCAAGAATTGGTTTCAAATCTATTTAATCTCGATAGTATTTCACCTTAAAAATCAACATTTATTTTAAAATGAATAGACTCAACCATGAAAATAACAACCACTCTTCTAAATCAACTTAGTCTAATAAATGAATTATAATCTACACATAATAATCATATAATCTATACAAATGGCTATTATATGCTCAAGGTAAAATATCTCATATGAATAAGCTAATTTTTCACATAATGAATTATGTTATAGCCATGCATTAAAACAAATTTTGCACATTATGATCATCTACAACCATACATTAAGTCCATTTTGTATATAATAAATTTTCTACAACTATAAAAATAAAAATTATAAGTAAATCAAATGACTACTAACAAATGCCGAATTTCTTTCAAAACTATCTGTGCATGATCTAATGACAATGCAATCTACTACAAGCTTCAATTTATACAAATATTCCTCTATGTATATACATATAAAACTAGTTGTAGGTAACTTTTACTACAACCAAAAAAGGATTTGAAAACTAAATAAGAGATGCATAAACTCAGTTGTGTATTAAGTCCATCACCTAAGTTATTTGAGACCTCATTTGAAACCATAATCCATTTATGTTTTTATAAATAGAGTAAGAAGAAGACACAATGACTTGGCCATTGTATGTTCCTATAATATCATGGGTAGAGAACATATTCTCACCCATGAGATTATAATCACAAATTTTAAATAAATCATAGACCCAATCTAAAAATTAGAATTCACGCAATAAATTACCACAAACTAAGAACAAATTAAACTCAACCCAATAGTATATTCACCCTAAAGAAGAGTTAAGAGATCTCATTTACCTCATGGGTCTTCTAAAACATGAATAAATATGTATATAGATTGTAAAAATATTGATAAAATAATAAATTTTGACTCATTACTATTTTCACAACCCAACCAAGGCCAAGTAATGCGTGTATGTCCAAAATGGTGCTATGGTAGCCTAGGGTTTGACAAGAAACAAGCATATAATAGGTGGGTTTGCATGGAATTTAATTATTTCATCATAACAATCAAGAAGTATAAAACAAACAATCCTTTGTAAGTTCCAAGGATAACCCACAAGTTAAATTTTTTTAAATCATTAACCAATCAGTTTTTGACCTAAAAGGGATATATTTCAAGATAAATTACTTGCCTCTTATTTGTAAACTAGAAGTCTCTTCCTCTACCTTCCAAAAAAATTCTATTCCCATTTTTCCTCTTATTTCCTCTATGCCTCTATTATCTCCCTTCTCCATTTACCTCCTCTCCTTAACACACTTTCTTCCATTTTCTCAACAAGACTCCACTTTCACTATCTATTCACCCTTCAATTCTACCTAATAATTTAGGCATGGAAATGCCTCTATAACTTTCCTAGGGTTTGAAAATGTGAAAGACTAATACTTCAGTTTGTATGACTCCAACAAAATACACCCCATAAACCTAATTTATAATTTTTAATCTCTTACCACTAAAAATAGGCCAAAGATAAGTTAAAAACTTATTAATTAAAACATTTCCCATATTTCCTAAGTTACATGCCCCCTAAGTTGTATGCCAACATATTTAAGTTTAATCTAATGACCAAAGCCACCATAGAGGGTCCTTTAATTTTTTACCACTGTAAGTGGTTGGTTTCATCTACACAAGAGGGTCTAAGCCCAAGTTAACACTACACTAACTAACATAAATATTAACTAATTATCAAGAAACTATTATAAATTCATTTTCCATTTTATTTTAATCATAATTTAATAATCTTGAACATAGATCAAACATGGAAGTTAATGTTGTTGGCAAAAAAAACAACCATATAATAAGCACAAAACATAAAAATGTTAATCAAAATTTATTCTAATTTATTAAGTGTCACTACTTGTTATTTGATTTTCTAGATCAAATCATCATAAAGTACTAGACTAAGCACAACAAACAATAATAACATAAGAAAGAGCATAATAACATGCAAACACAAATCCACATGCGATAAAATTAGCCATGAAACAAGCAATACATGTATTTAACTTATTACTAGAATTTTATGATTGTCCCTTATGGTTGTCATATGATGTCCTCTCTTTGATTATAATCTCCCTCCAAATTCTTAATGAGGTTAGATATTTTTTCTACATCCACCTCAGGAAAAACACTGTAGTTAGTCTAAGCTTTAGATAAGATACCAAAAATATTCATAATGTAAACATATCAAGTAAATGTTGCACAATAACCAAATACGTAAATGAAATCATCTCAACCAAGATTTAAAAACACAATAATATAATACATTTAAATGTATGTAATATGCTCTAAAATAATAATAAACAATGAAAGAAACAAAACAACTATCTAATCCAAACAATATATGTCTATCAATTGCTTACTTCACTATCTTAATCTAATGTTGTTTGTGAAGTGTATAAATGTATGTAACATCCTTCCCCATAAAATAGGTCATCATCTTCATGACATTATTAAAATAAGAGTTCTAAAAAAAATAAAAATTCAACAACTTATCAGGTAAACAAATGAGGAAACAACCTATGAAACTCTTCATAATATTCCTATGTAGCACTATCTTTAGAATATTGGTCCCAATAGAACTTACATTGAGATAACTATCAATTACTAAGATAACCTTGCATGTATCTATTATCCTGATTGGTTCTATTGTTACCACTCTTAGATCTGGAACCTATAATGCATTCCAATTGAAAACATGTGAAGGATCACCTACATATTTTTTAAGATGATACATGAAAAAAATATTTATTTGAGATAATGATGGTGGAAGAGTAAGCTTATAAGATACAATATTAATTAATTATATAACCTTTAAGGGTCCCACATATCTAGGTGTTAGTTTGGCTAATTTACAAAATTTGATAGATCTCTTTTTGGACTTAACCCATAAATAACATTTTTTTGGAAATTGAATATTTCATTACTTTTATTTTCAGATCATCATAGCTTTCATGTATACTATTGGCCTCGAACAACCTTTATATGATTAGTTTTACTTGTTATTCCATTTCAACAAGCATATCAAGTCTAAAAACTATTTTATCTTCAAGTTTATCCTATCTGATAGGTGTTATACACTTTTTATCATACAAAGCTTTGAATGGAGCCATGTTCAAAGTTGATTAAAATGAGTTATTACAAGAAAACTCAACCAATGGAATATTTTATTCCTATTTATATTGATGATCCATGAAATACATCCTTAAAAGATCCTTCAAGATTTGGTTTACTCTTTCTATTTATCTATCCATTTCAAGATGGTAAGCTGTACTAAAGTTCAAGTGTGTACTTATAGTCATATAATATGTGAAAATTGGTAACTTGAGTGTGACTTGTAACATCTATCCCTTAGGTCCCTCTTTTTTTCTCTCACGACCCTCATAGGCATCTTTTAACTAATTCTTGGTCATCTTTAGCCTTCAATACTTGATCCCAGCTAAGCCAGACTCCTCTTTCCATGATAGATCCATCCCCCTAAGTCCCATCTACTAAAGATAATAGTGCTACACTAGGACTACAACACTAGTGTCACTCCTATCCAATTTTGACACTCTTGTATAAGTGTAATTTTGGCCCAAATGGTCAATTCTTTCTAGTTCCCCATCCTTTTCCTTATCGACCTAATGCGAGTACTTTCAACCCATGACCAATAGATTCCTATAAAATCCCATTCAAAGATCATTTGGAAAGGGTTGGAAATTATTACTATGTAGACACTCAAAAATGTCCCCTCGACTAGTTTTCAATGTCACATCACCGTGGACCTATCAGTTAACTATCCACATAGTTAACTCACCCTTAAAACACCTTTCTAAACTTTGACATTTATTAACACACCTATGACACTTTAGCAACATCAAATTAGACCCATTTAAACCTTTTTATACATAGGGGTATGATTGCCGATGGTCAATCTAACTATCGATGGTTAGCCTGACTATTAATAGCTAGGTATCCAAACTTACAAAATAAAAAACATCTCGCTGTAGGCTAGGCATGCATGAGAAAAATGGAAAATTTCCCATGCACACCTTACAACTTTTCATCTCTTTGAATTAGCATCTTTCTCCTAGACTAACTTATCAACTTTTTCTCTCCTTAGTAACTTTGTGCTATAAATTCAAGGCTCTTAAAAGAGTGGTAGATCCAAAAAAATTGCATCTAGGATCTCTTGTTTTCTTTGTATAGGAATCCAAGACCCCAAAACTCTATCCATGTGACTTTTGAAGGCTAAAGTACTATTATAATACCCAACTTCCTTCAGGTTTCAACTATCACCTACTTGGCATCATATAGGTATGCTTCTTTTATTTTTAGTGTTTTATTTCTTCATCAAGTTTTTCTATTTTGATCAATTCACTTGAACATCATTTCTTACCTTCAAAACCCATATTTCACCCTCTACCCATCAGCCACATTCCCTCAATTCCATTTCAACATCTTACCTCTTTCCTATAGGTAATCATAGTTGGTTACTATAACCATCGATGATTATAGCAATTGTCATCGATCACCTAACTATCGATGGTCAGGACAACCATTGCCGATCACCCTGATCATCGATAGTTACCTATCAGTTAAAATAATAGTTTATCATTTTAGACCTCCTCACACCACACTAGACCTTTTTTTTGATTTTAAAATATCTACAAATGCTTCTCATATCCTCTAAACCTAACCTTGATACACTTGTGCATGGTATTAACCCATTGTGCTACATTTTCTATTGAACAAGTACATTATTTATTTTATTACATAAGCATATATGTTCTTACCAATTTATTATCTTTCATTTCTATTTTTAGAACATTTTTATCATTAGGGGAGTGGATTGATATCCATCTAAGAGCACTTTTACTTCTTGTATCTAGCACATTGCTAGGTAGTCCACCCTTCATACTCATCTAACAAATAAGTTATTTTAGTGCAATCTTATTGTAGGCAGTCCTTCCCCACCAAAAAGGAGATCTTAATTCATCTAGTCATCAATGAATGTAACATTTAATGGGTACACACCCCTCATCTGTTATTTCTCTTCTTTTTCCTAAAAGTTAGAAATAGAGTTAGAAATAGTAGGAAACATTTTGGCACGCCTGGTGGGACCCCTTCTGGGTTCGTAGTCCTTTTTAGGCATATAGTTGCATTAGTGAAAATTCATGTTCTCACATTTTTTTTATTTCTAAATTCCAAAAGATAAAAATTTATTTTCTCTTCTTTTCTAAAAATAAAAAGGACAAAAAAAAAATTTCATCTTAGGGATAGGTTGTATTTTCATCCTACATTAAGTGCATTTTTAGATGTTCTTTGTTTGCATGCAAATACATTAAAAATTTATTTTGGGTTAAAATTGAGTGCATTCATTGTCTTTCCTGCTTAATTCTTACCTCACCTAAATTAACTAAAAGCATGTGAATTAAGCGTAGCACACTTATGTTACACTACCAAACTACTTGCAAAAAATAAATATCAAATCTTACTTGAGGAAAGGCCCATTGGGATTTCATCACCCTTTGGATCATCTTACCCTACTTGGTGATCCCACTTGGATTTAATCACTAAGGGGAGGAACCACTATATTCTCTAGTAGAGTATAAAATCTAGACAAATGATATATATTGGCTAAGTAGCTCACCTCAGCTTTGGGTTCATGAAGTGTGGGGAACAAGCCCCCAGTACCAAGCCATGTACCTAGTCTAGTGAAAATTATTTGAGCACCAAAATTTAACCCAAAACCATCCTTAGATGGATCTTCTAGTACCTAACTTACAAGCCAATTTCCCATTTCACACTCTTTAAGGCATAAGCCAAAGGTAATTTAAAATGAATCCTAGGATTTATTATGATTTTAGTGTGTTCTTTTCTTGCTTTGGGTTTTTCTTTGTTTGATCATGGTTTAAGGTGAGAGGTTCATTATCCATTTCTAATTTATCATATGGTCTTAACTAGACAACAAGTGAGAAATCGAAACAACCAACCATGATCTTCCTCTTCATCCTTATCCATAGATTACACCTTGGATGTTGATAAATCACCCCATGCTTTGCCACACCATTATCCCCCACCTACCATGCCTCTAATGATTCCTGAGGGTGATCTAGATTTTGACACCTTTTTAGATAAAAATATGGTGGGTTTGCAACACTATCTTAATACCTTAGCCTACCATACTTTGATGGATTTATTTCCTCTCATGGATCCACCTTATGGTATACCACACCACCTCATGGTTAGTGTTACATCAACCCAACCTTCTATCAGTCAAGATTCTTCTTCTACCATTGGTTCATCTACTACCACCACCCAAACACTTATTACTCCAACTAATACTTCTAACGTTGGTTTAACTTTACCCCTTGTCACTTATACCCCTTCAATTGGTGTAGTGTCTTTCACACCCATGTCTACCATTCCCTCCAGCTTAACTAATATACCAACCTTGACCCCCTTTTAGAACTTGGTACTATCCATACCACAAACACTTCCCCCCATTATCACTAGGGTGACTATCCATCAATAACCCACAAGCACTTTAACATTACCAACCCAAACCATGGCCCCATTAAACAACCTAAATGTACCCCTAAACCAATTGTTATCAATTCTTCTATAAGCCCTCATAACATCCTATCAATATATTCCCAACCCATAGGGATATATTATGCCTTCCATATAACCCTTAATGCCTATTAATATTGTTGGGGCACTATCCTAACCTTAGGTCACCACATACCAATATGTGCCCACCTCTGTACCTCCTATCACATACCAATTCATAGCTATAACCCAACCTCAATAGAACTTAACACCAAATTATATAACTGACCAACCCTAACCTGACCTAATAAGGATGCTCATGGAAAATATGACCCAACTCAAGTCATCTATCTCTAGGTCCCATAACCTTTTATCCTAAGACCAAATCTGCAATGAACCTATCAACCCATCTATCCAAATTCATGCTTATCCTCCTCAATGGGAGATCCCCAAATTATCTAAATTTTAGGGTAAGGAGGATCCCTAATAACATTTGAGGGATTTTAACCATTCTTGTTACTTGATCGCATATGATGATGCCCTCCTTCTCTGAACCTTCCCTATGTCTTTATCAGGGCCCACCTTAGATTGGTACAGTGCCCTTCCTAGGCACTCTATTTTTTTGTTCTCCCAAATCACTCAAATCTTCTTAGAACATTTTTCAGTGAACATATCCAAGAAGGTCTCAATAACCAACCTCTATTCTATTAGGTAGTTTGATGATGAATCAATTGTTGACTTCATTACATGATGGTGATGTCTCATTAATCAACTATCCTTTTCACTACCCCAAATGGAACTCATTGAAATTTTCTCTATGGGTTACACAAAACACATTACTCCCACCCTTCAGGTGAAAACATTTAGAATTTTTGATGAAGCATTCAGAATGGCATGCAAAATTGAAAATCAAGCCATAGATGAGGGTAAATTGAAATTGTGAAATAATAATTCCACTTTAAAACCCAATGACCCCTCTTCCACAAAAACATCAAATCCAACCAATACCATAGCCAAAACATTCATAAATGTGGTTGTCTTAAAAACTATACCACCTCTGATTGTTAACCCATCATGTCAAATTGCTCCTTCTAACCCTTCTTACCCACCAAACCAAAATCAAAATTAGGTTCCTCCTAAACAATTCACACCTATACGAGAATATTATGCCACTGTATTGGACAAACTACTCAAATCTAACCTTATTTAGCTTCCACCAATTAATCCACCTCAATAATTTGAACCCTCTTACCTCGTGCCTAGGTGGTATAATGAAAATGACCATTGTGCTTTCCATCAAGTCATTAGACATGACATAAACTAGTGTAAATTTTTTAAAAAACTTATCAAAAACTTGATTTATAATGGTGAATTGTCATTCGACAACACCAACACACCTCTTAATCATTCCCTTGATATTTTATACAAATCATTTGCTAACCATGCTCCACCTACCCAACCCCATGACAACCAACTTGAACCATTGTCATCCAATGAGGCACACACAATCAACATCATCATAAATAAGCCCATGGTGGATGAGCCCCACACTTCTATTGATCCTTCAGTAACCTTACCTATGAAATAAACAACTTCACCTCCAATCCCTTTAAAGACCCAAATCAAAGAATCTATAGCCCTCATATCTTCACTTGATCAAACCATGCCCATGCCTACTTATCCTTTCATGGAAGTAGTTGTTGATTTAAACACCTCTTCTTCTACCCCACCAAATTAAACAATATAACCCCCTCTTTTCCTTTAGATACCTTAGCAAAGGAAGGAACCGAGACCATACCTACACCCCTGATCAAAGAACCATCTCCTCTCTTAGTTACCCCATAAGTGACCATCAACTGATTTACCCAAAAAGGGATTTTAGAACCTTTTAGCTCAAGTAAATATGAAATAACCCTACCTTCTTTCTCACTTAAGGGTTTAACATTTAAAACAATTGGTCAAATAACCAAACCCATTTACAAACCCTTTTCTCAGTTAGTGCAAAGTTTAGAATTTGCCTCATAGCCTAACTTGGATAAAGCCACCTTTTGGCACCATTTTGGGCTCCCATACCAAAATAGAGATGAACCCTCAACCTCATTGACATCCACCCTCAAACCTATTATCACCCCATTATCAAACATTTAATTCTCCCAAGACATGAGATAACTATATCATCCACCTCCACCCAGATCATCTCATAATTTTCTCACTAGACCAACCAAGAATATGGGTATCCTTCCCACACCTATCATCACCAATCCACCCATAAAATTAGACCTAACCCCCTCTATTCCACCTAAAAAACCACCAACCAAGATGGATCTAAGGGTGCAGTTGCTTAAACCATGTCCTCAAGCTCAACCTATGCCACCTCCTTCTCATTTACCATCTATTTTGGGACCCTACCCTTTTACCATCCTAGTCACCTATTCTAATTCAACTAAACCAATGCCATTTTATATGTCTACCCCTAAAACATGCATGCCATCGACTTATTCATCATTCTTATCTAGTTTATCCCCCTCCACTTTCCCACCTATTATCAACCCCTCATCCTCTAATTTGAAACCATCCATCAGTAACCTGATCATAAATAAGCTGACCCAACCCAAACCATCTACCAAAGTTTCTCAACCACCTACCCTATCTAAGGTCAAAACCATGCCTAAATATGTTTCTATTTCCTCAATGAGTATTTCAACACCCCCAACACCTTTGAATGAATCTTACTTAGTTAATTTATAGAGGTTATTATAAACATCCTCCATTAAACTTCCACCAATTAAGCTGTTTACCCATTCTAATACCAAACCCTCTTGGTTCGATGATACTCAAATCTACATGTACCATAAGACACCAGGACATGACACAAAGAACCACAAAGCTCTCCAAGCTCTTGTTCATTACTTATATGATGATGATTTATTGTCAGATGAACCACTGTCACCTCTCTTACCAGCCTAATTAACAACCCAACTAATTCAATCACCATCCCAACCTACACCATATTCCCCAATTTCACCTAAAAGTGAGGGGGAGGAACTGAGGAAATCACCTAGTCCAACCAAGCCCATTATCCATACCATCCATAAGATTACCCAATCTCATGCTCAACAAAAAGGTAAAGGAAGAGATAATGTGTCCATCCAATGGACATATCCCTTAGACTCCCAACCTTCCAACCAATCCCAACACTAATTCCTTTAACTATGCCATCACCAAGGCCCAAGGTGTCTATCCTTGGTGCCCCTCTATCTAACTATTCTAAATCCATTCAGTGAACCATGTTAAAGCAACTCTACCAGACCTCAACCAAGATGAGTATTTATGAGTTAATTAAACTATCACCTCATCACCACCAGGCACTGATAAAGGCTCTATAATTAATATAGGTTCAACTAGATGACCCTTAACCTCTTATATCCTTCATTGGGGCCCTCTAACATTCTACCATCATCACCTTCCATGATTCTAAGATACCTCTAGCCCATTCTAATGAGTCTGACCCTCCTCTCTTTATCATTATATACATTAATCATACCCATGTCAAAAGGGTAATGATCGATGGTGGTACCAACATTATCATAATCTCCTCCCATGATTTTGATCAACTTTATTTACCAAAGAACATCATGGACAAAAGCATAGTGGTTCTTTTCTCCTTTAACAACACAATGGCTACTACCTTGGGGACCATTCTCCTTCAAATACACTTGGGGCCTCACACTATTCTTGATCTATTTTATATTGTATAAGGTGAGTTTCATTATACATTTTTACTTGGATGCCCCTAGATCTAAGCTATGAGTTGTATCCCCTCTACTTTACAACATTGTGTCAAATTCAAACATGAAGGATAGGCTATAACCATCAAGGCTAATCCCAATCCTTTTACATATTACAACATGACCTATAGTCCAATGATGTCCTTCATCCACATTCATCTCCCACATAATCAACAAACCCCCTTAACATAATTACACCACCAACCATGACCCACAATGCTTCTACCATCAACAATGATGAAGTCTCAGCTAGTGTGTCTATCTTCTCTTCTTAGATTCATATTGAGGACTCCTTAACACAAAATTTCTAATGCTTCTCCCTTGGGAAATATTTACTCTTAGCTTTAGATGATTTTACCACTACACATGAATATGGGAACCTTTAAAATGACTCTTCTTATGACCCCAACATAGGAACCATCATCCCCTTTATACTTCCCAACAATCGAACAAATTTTGTCTATGGGGGACTTGATCGACCACTCCTCGCTCCTATCATCACTCCATATATTCAACCTTTCACTTTTTATTTCTCCTATCTAAGAAATCCATACTTTGCCAAAACCTATCTTCATCATTATTCTTAGAAAGGATTTAGTATGGGTGTTTACAAATAAGGACCTCATGAATTACCCATTATCAAAACTTAGAAACCTCATGAGTTCTTTGGACTCAGGTTTAAACCATCAGAAGAGCCCACCTTACCAAAAGCTATTTCTACCCTCATAGAAGAGATTCCATCCTCACCTAGTTCATCTTCCCAATCTAAAGACTCTAACATCATCCCATCCAACTTTTTTTTGATAAATACCATTAGTTTAGGCCCATTGACCTATCAACAAGGTGGCCAAGCCAAAACCTTTCCCCTTGTCTATCCCAAGATGATCAATTATGATTCGCCCACCATTCATATCATTCAATGTTATGATGATGATTCCATTCTCACCTATCTTGGTGTAGGGGAGTCTTCTATCCATAAATCTCTCCCTCCTAAGAACCAAACCATGCTCAATGGATCAACTATCAACTTTAAATCGGGGACCCAAAATGATCCTTGTATCATTAAACTTGGCCAATCCTTAAACTCAAATGAGAAATGGGGTTATCCCACATTCCTTCAAGACTTTAGCATCGCATTCATGTGGTATTATTAGGACATGCCCAAGGTTGACCCCTTCATCACTCTCCATAACATCATTACCCATCCTGAGGCTAAGCTAGTATGGTAAAAGCTTTACAAAATGCACCTTCACATAACTCTTCTCATCAAAGAACTTAAACATCTTCTATCCATAAACTTCATTTAACCCATTGAATATCCACAATGGGTCTCTAATATTGTTCTCATTACCAAACCCATTGGGCAACTCCACATTTGTGTGGATTTCTATGACCTTAACCTTGCATGACCCAAAGATGACTTTCCTTCACCCAAAATCAATCAACTAATTGATCTTACCATGGGCCACAAGATGTTATCCCTCCTAGATGGATTTTTAAGATATAATCAAATCTTGATTGCCTCCTCAAATCAACATAAAAATACTTTCATTACTCCTTAGGGAACCTTTTGCTATTGGGTTATGCCTTTTAGTTTAAAAAATACAAGAGTGACTTATCAATGAGCCATGACCTATATCTTCCACGATCTTATCCATAAGATTTTAGAAGATTATGTGGATGATCTCCTTAGGAAATCCAAACATCGTGAGGATCGTCTAGCTATTCTTGCTATCATTTTTGATCAACTAATCCAATTCCATGTCTAGCTCAATCCCAAGAAATGTATTTTTGGGGTCCTCTCTAGGAAGCTCCTTGGATTTATAATTTCCCTCTATGGAATTGAAATTGATCCTACTACAGTCAAGGCCATCCTATAAATGCCTTTTCCAACAAACCTTAAACAACTTTGTAGTCTATAGGGAAAACTCTAATCTATCTGTCACTTCATCTCTTAGCTATCAGATAGATGCCAACCCTTTCACCATCTCCTAAAGAAAGACACCTCCTTTAGATGGACCAAATATTGTCAACAAGATTTGGTTCACTCAAGGAGTACCTTCTTTCCCTACCAGTTCTTATCCCACCTAGGGATGACCAACCTTTATATCTTTACATATCCACCATTGATCACTCTTTAGGTACAATGATGGCTCATTGAGATGAAAAAATTAAAGAACAAGCCATCTATTATATTAGCCACACGCTTTTTGAGTATGAGACATGATATATCCATCTTGAAAAGATTTCTCACTCTCATTTTTTTACCTCTAAACTCCATCATTACCTTCTCAACCATAAAACATACATTATTCTCAACACCGAGCCACTCAAGTATATACAATCTAATTCCTACTAAAATTAGTGTATGGCTAAGTGGCTCATGCTTCTAGTCAAGCTTGATCTTGAGTTTTTTCAACAAAAATCCATTAAAGGTTAGGTCATCATTGACCAATTGGCTAAAGCTCCCCTCCTAGATAACCAACCCATTCTATTGACTTTTCTAGATGAGTCTATTATGACTCTTTCTTAGAAAGACCCCCTTACCAAATGACCATATTTTTTGATGGCTCTAAGTGCTAACATAGTGGGGGTGTAGGCTTAATTCTCATTTCCCTTCATGGAGAACCTCTTCCACTTTCCTTTAAACTCAAATTTTAATGTACTAACAACATGGTGGATTACAAATCTTTGGTCATCGGTGTCCAAATTGATCTCACCTTGGGAATCAAAACCATTTCTATCTTTGGTGATTCCCAACTCATGATCAACCAAATTAGTAGTTCCTACCAATGTAAAAATTATAATTTTCAAAAGTATAAGCTTCTTGTTGGAAAAATATTAACATATTTTAAATGTTACTAGATATAGTTAGTACCTTGATCTACTAATAAATTTGTAGATACAACGGCCTCACTTACCTCTCAAATTCACTCTCAACCTAATGAATCTAAACTATTTATCACCATCCATCACTTCATTAGGATTTCATATGTCATTTCAGACCTTCCTACCATTTCTAGTGTGGATGCATCTCCTTCAAATGTCTGGTATGACCAAACTTTTAACTACCTTACCCTTGGCATCATTCCACCTAACCTCTCAAAGAATGCCCAAAAGGCCTTCATTCAGGGTACCTCTCATTATACTATAATAGGAAGAATCCTTTATAAATGTGGCTTTGATGGCCTTCTTCTTTGTTGTTTATGAAGTCATGAGATTTCCCACACTATCAAGGAAACTCATGATGGAGTCTATGGGGGACACTTTAGTAGCCTCACTGTTGCTAAAAAAATCCTATGCCTTGGATACTATTAGCCTACCCTTAATTAGGATTGTTGTGACTATGTAAAGAAGTGTGTCAAATGCTAAAAACATGCTAACTTGCATCACATTCCCACTCATATACTTTAGGTATCCAAATATTATTGGACCTTCTTGTAGTGGGGGCTTGATCTCATTAGAGAAATCAATCCTCACTCATCTCAATGACACCAATTTATCATCACCACTATTGAATATTTCACTAAATGGGTAGAATCCATTCCCCTTATCTCAATCAAAGCTAAAAAAATTATCGATTTCATCAATCACCACATCATCTATCATTTTGGTATCCCTCACAAAATCATCATTGATAATGAAAAATCCTTCAAAAATAAGAAAGTTCAAGCCCTTTGTGATACTTTTGTCATCAAGCTTAGTCATTCCTCACCTTATCATCTATAGGCAAACAAAAAGGCAAAAGCCTCTAATAAAACCCTCTTTAAGATCCTAACCAAATTTGTAAGTGCTTCATGTTAGGATTGACACCTACACATCCCATTCACTTTGTGGGCCTATCACAATAGCATTCAAACCTCCACAGGTGCTATGCCTTTTTCCCTAGTCTTTAGCATAGAGGCTATCTTACCTATCAAAGTCTAGATCCCCTCTTTTTTCATATCCTTATAAGACATCATTTTGGATGATGATTATCATCAAGAATGCCTCACATGCCTTGAGTTGCTTGATGAGCATCACCTTACTACCCTTAACCATTCTCACATTTACTAAGAGCATATCACCCATGCTTATAACAAACATCTAAAATAATGGGAGTTAAATTTTGGAGACCTCATCCTTAAAGAAAACCAACATGTAACAAATATGGAGAAAAGAAAAAAAGGGAAAATTTGCTTTCAATTGGCTTGGACCCTATACCATCACCCATAAGTATGGATTATGAGCTTATCATTTGTCTTATCTTAAAGGCAAACCAGAACTTAAGCCTCTTAATGCTTTACATTTGTGACCTTTATATTATTAAGGAAGATATAATAAACCTTGTTGTCTAACTTAAGCTCAACCCTTGGTTTATGATATTCTCACCTCCCTTACCCTATTACCCTATTCCTCTAGGGGACATTTGATTACAACAGACCCATGTGATTATCCATCATAGATTTTATCCCAATATTAAACATGGGTACCATGGCTCTACGCATGGCATAGTTCTCATAGCTACTTTCATCTCTAACTAGATGGAATCCCATGATCTCTTGTTTCTCCAAAACCACTTTCCATTACCTTGCAACCACCTTTTGTGGTAAAAAACTTACCCCTATACATGTCAACCTCTAAGCTTGGCTAGATGGGTCCATGTATAAAAAACCATTCAAATATTCTACATGGGATATAAAATATAATTTGGGTCCATTTTCTTAAGTACAAACCGCTCCTTTAAAGGATGGCTACCAAATAAAGTAAAAAATAGATAGACTAATCCCTCAAAGGACAATTATCAAACACTTCTTCATATTTAGACATAGACCACTCCCTTGAAGGATGGCTAAGCTAAAATGTCAAAAATAATATCTTCATACAAGCTAAAATTGGCTCAATCAAAGCATTCAAAGCTTCCCACATTGATTAGCTTCACCCTTTCCATAAAAGCAAACAATAAATGACCCCATTAAAAGAAATTTATCCCATAAAAGCACTGTAATTGGCTCTCTCATAAAAAAAATATTTTTAGACTTCTTGTATCAATCAGTATATACCTTGTAAAGACATGGACTTGTCTATTCTAGTTCTTAGGTCACCTATTAAAAGGGTTAGTGAATCCACATTAGGTTCCTATATCATCCCTTTTCCCTTTGTTTACTTATTATCCCATTTTCTTGTATACCCTCTATAAATAAAAAGAATATGAGCTCACTTGTTACCCTATGTTTATGATGACACCTTTTCATTAAAATCATGCTCATGTGAAGCATATGAAAGGTTTATTTTCATTAAGATCAATCCACCTTGGGTTTAACAGGGTCTAATCTAATGAACCCAACATGCCTTTTTCTTACTTTTTCTTATATTGGTTCACAAGGACATTGTCTCTCACCATTATTTTTATCACATTTAGTTTTTTACCTATACTTTATTTATGTGTTTTAATTCAAACATTAAATCCTATCTATACCCACCACAATAATATTAAAGTAAGACATAATCCATAATGAACAATATCTCATGAACCATGGAATCAAAATAAACACATTATACCAACCATTTTGTTTTACAAGATAGATCACATTCACATATTACTTAAATATCAATGCATGAAAATTGTAAGAATTAACCACATATTATAATCTACCCATATGATCCACATCACATCATCATTAAACTGTATATCATCACATGCCTATACTAAGAACAAAACTCTAAAAAATCATCATAATCATAACTCCATAAGTAATCATCATCCATTAAATAAAAAGCATCTAAGACACTCATCAACATCAATCCTAATCATCATGACATAAACATTCAAAAATCCATCTCATAAAACATAAAAGCATAATCACCATAAAATATCTAAATCATATACATCAATATGTGTCAATACATGTATATATCTCTCACTATATACATCTCACATCTTTGACATACAATATAATATCAAAATACATATATACATATCAAAAAATATACAATCTCATCATGGACTTGCACTTGGAGTACCACTGCCACTGGCCCCATCTATACCTGTACTTGGTGGTGGTCCCCCTAAGACCCCTGTCTCACACATTATCACAACCCATTGACCTAGGGTACCAAGCATGGTCCCACCACCCATGTTAGCTTTGTACTTAGTAAATCTCATGGCATGGGGTAACTGATCAAATACCATCACCTCATAATAACAAATCTCCTTTATAGTGGCTAAATAATGTGCCCATGGCACTAAATCTGTGGCCTTACTACTATTGCTAATACCACACCCAAACAAATCTACCTCTATAATGTGCCTATATAGCCTTGAAGCATGGAAAATTATCCTAATAAATTAATGACATAATACTATGCCTGGTCCCTCTCCATCATCATATCCCCTAACTATTCCTTTAGAGTTGTAATCTAGCCTTGTAGCATGGCCACCTACCCTTATAATGCTATAATCTGGGCTTGGGTAGTAGCTAGTGCTATCACTACCTATGGATCACCCTATGTTGGATCAATGTGCATGGGTTTCTAACCCCCATTACCCCAACAAAAATTAGCTATTGCATATCTACCCTAAAACCATGAAAAATAATCAACTATGATGCTTGCATCATCTCTCACTCTATCAGGTAGCTCCTCATGATCTAACTCCTCTTATGACTATATCTTTGGCAATAAAAACTCTATATCCTCTCTCTTATACTATGAAAAATTAGGTTATATCCTCTACCTAAATCCAAACTATCTTTGCACTCTCTCAATTGAGATGTACTCCATCTCACCATCTTGCCTCCCATATACCCATCTCCAAATCCGTAGTGAATATGTATGGTACCTATACCCAACCCACATAGGCCAAGTCATGTATGGCCTCCATACTATATCTCTAGGTGCCAATATCTCCAAGGTATCCCAAAACCAATCAATATCCCTCACACTACCACCAACCCCTATCATTTCCCCATCCCTCCTCCATTGATAAAATCTAACTCTATAGTTTATCAAAAAGTAACCCTTTATAGGTAGGCCTAATGGTCTCAATAGCCATATGTGCTCATACACCCAATAATGGAATACAAATCACACACTGATACCATAATGCCTATGTGCTTTGAAGCCCCATAGCTCTCTATAAATCTAAACTAATAGAACCTTGGCCCATCCTAAAATCATCTTCTCATGTACCAACTCCACAAGTACCCTGAGTAGAACATAAGGGAACCTCCCTCTAACTGAATATAGTAGAGCATAATAAGTCACCACCATTTTCATCATCATCAATAGGTACCTCTCTCCTAGGGCCCACTAGTCTAATGGCCTAATGTTAAATCCATCTGAGTGGAATTATGCATCTGCTCTGTCATCCCCATATAAGAAATCCATGTACTCATCAATCTCCTCACTCTTTATGTGGTAGATAGGGTCTCCATAGATAGGTAAGTGGATGATTTGGTGCACATCCTCTAATAAGATGCTCATCTCCCCCATTGGTAACCAAAATGTGTTATTCACTGGGTCCCATCTCTCAACGAGGGTGACTATCATCGTGACATGCCTAAGAATGCATTAGTAATGGCACATTCCTCTAAAGCCAACTGCCTCCATGTGTTGCCAGTCCTCCATGGACATAGCATCCCTAAAATCTACAAAGATCTTAGAAACTCGATCCTATAGCTAGATCTACTCTTGAGCCTACAAAACAATCATACCAAAAATTATGTGACAACCTATCCCTATTTACATGATGACTATAATCACTAGTATACCTACTCACAATATCTCATCTTTCCTAAACTACAAACAATAATTTCAACCCTTCATGGATTTCACTCACCTCACCTATTCTATCCTAATTACTCATCCTCTCTTTCTAGAAATGGTTATTTAAACACCCACCTACCTCTCATCTCTAGCTGAGTGTCAACTATCTACCCTTAAAACATTCTTCTATTTTCACCTCTACCCATCTACACCCTGACAATATTTTCTCCCCTAATATGGTGTATTACCTCTATAATCATCATATACTACCCTACATACTTTACCAAATGACTATTATATCAATACCCAAACTACTTACATCTCATCTCTAAAAAAACAAATACGTATTATCTCCATCTTATTAACCTATAAACCCTTAACCCTTAAAACATTATTTCACACACTATCTACATTATTCATGAAATAACCTATCATTAATATAAAATATATATATTTTTTAATTCATTGAATTCACATACACACCCAACCATTCTTTACAAACATTAGAACAACTATAAAAACAAACACAATACACCTGACATTTAAAGCCATCTATACAACTATATTTTTTATTAATCAATTTAATCAAAAACCCCCACCCTCCTTCCCTTTATTTTTCCCACCCACAAATCCCTTCTTCCTCAATCTTTGATGGATCCCCCAACCATCAATGATTTCCTTGGTGCATTTTCTACCCCTCGGGTCAACCATCTCCAGTTGGGTCAACCACTGATGGTCATTGTTAGTGACTGTTGATAGTGAGCCTCAATCCCCCAACCTCCTTTACAATACCCTAATATACCTTTCAAATCCCTTCCCACAATTCTTAAATTCCCTCTACACCCCTCCATACCCCTTACCACTCTCAACTTCTACCCACATTCCCCTACACTATCATACACCCTTATTCTTGATGGTTTTCTTGTTCAACATCCTATAATATATACACATGTGAGGAGTTCCATCATTATTCTTTATGAACACCACTAGTGCACCCCATAAAGAAACACTTAGCCAAATTAATATCTTTGGAAACATTTCTTGAAGATGAGATTTCAATTCAACTAGTTATGTTATCATCATCCTATAAGGAGCCTTGGATTGGTGTTTCAAACATGGTATGATGTCTATAGTGAATTCAAACTCTCTCTTTGGGGGTAGGCTAGGTAATTATTCTAGGAAAACATCCAAAAATTCATGTAAGAAAGGATAATATTGTATTGTATGTTCTTTATATTCTTCAATTTCATCTACCTTAACTAGAAATACCTAACCCCCTTTTCATTGAGCCTTTTTCATTTGAATGGATAAAATTTGTCTTAATTTCAAATTTTTCTTCTGACCTTAGATTTGGGTTTGATTTCCCATATCATCCAAGTACTCAACCTTCTTTAAGAAGCAATCAAAATTTACTTTGTGCTTACAAAGCCAATTCACTCCTAATATCATGTCATATGATCCTAGTGGTGCTGCAAACAAATCTACCACTATGGTAAATTTAAGTAATCTCACTTCTACCTCCATGAGGCATTTGTCCACCTTAACTTTAAACTCATTCTCATATTGAAATGTCTAAGCATTTTCCATGAAACTAACCTTTCTAGGTAATTTATCTAACATGCTAAGAGATAAAAAACATTTAGTGGCTCTTGTATCTGTCAAAATTGAAATAAGATGCCCAAACAAGGTACCTGATGTCTCAATGGGAGAGGCTTGGGATTTAGCTTGATGGTTGTTGATAGCTAAAAGAATTCATTGATGGAAGGTTCCTGTATTATGAAATAGAGGTAAAATAATTCTTTAACTTTCCATCTATCTTCCATTGAGGACACTCCTTAGCATAGTGATCTCCTCCACATGTGAAACATCTGCTCGGAGGTCCTTTCCTCTCAGACTAATTAGCTCCCTTTAAGCCTTATTTTTAACCATTTTTAGGTTTCTTAGTTCTTGAAGCATTATTAAACCTTGCATTCTGGTTATTAAATTGGTTCTTACAATTTCCATTCCATTTCTAATTTTTTTATTAAGGGTGGTTTATAGGACATTAAACTTATTTGTGAACTTATTTCTAACCTCTGTAAGTGATTTTAACTTTTGTTCTTAGTTAACTACTTTATAAAATACTTGATCCATGGTAGAAGGTCCATGAACATTCACTTCACATCTAATTTATGGCTTTAACCACATGATGAACTTCCTGATCTGAAAGTGTTCATATTTTTAGTACTAGGGTACATTTTTTAGAAGCTTAGTGAATTGATCTCAATAATAATTTACAACTAGGTCTCCATATTTTAGGTTTTATAAGTTAGTTTTTTATCAAAGTAAAACCATGATAGCCACTGAGCCCTAAACAAGGTTATGAACTATTCCCAAGTGGTGATGGTGGAGTCTAAGCCCAATTATAATTTATTGTTTTCTCACCAAGTTTTTACTTCACCAAAAAGTTGGTAAACTCCCCAAATATATTAGGTTACTTCTGAGTAATTTCAAATCTTGAAATATTTTTCCATCTTAGCAAGCTAAGCTTAGCTCGATCACCCATTACTATTCAATTTAACTTGTGGGTTTAATTTCTTCATATCCCTCACAAGTTTAGTAATTAATCACACTCTTACCACTTGATGATCCTCAACATGTCCCTATTATATGGGATATTCTTGAACATCCTATTAATACTTAAGATCCTCTTGTTCATATTCCTCATCATGCCTACGAACTTCCTACTCTAAGGCTATTATTATGTCACATGTTTCATTCATTATAGTGAATATTTGATCTATATTTTTAGTTTATTTAGCTTATAGTTGATCAATATTTTGAAGAGGATTTTGATTCAAATTCACCTCAACATTTTCTTTTCCATGTGTCATATTATTATTGGAAGAGAAGAATAATTTTAATGTTAGTGGAATCATTAGGTCTAATCATTTAAACCATACTCTGATATCATCATCCATTGAATGGAAAGAAGACAATAATGTAAAAAACACAATCATACATAGATCTCATACCATAACTCAAAAAATTATACATACCCAAACAAATAGATAAATCAAGTGTATTACAACATTATTCATGCAATTTGATTCAATCACCTATCACAGTCTATATCACTTAATAACTCAGAATTAATCCCTCATTAATTCCAACAAGTGAAAGTCTACATTTATCTTGATAATTAATAATAACTATATCAACATATCTATATAAAGAGATAAACCCATGATATATATCAACTAAGTCTTGTAGTAGCTTATACTATGTCTTATCTCAATTAAATGTCATAGGATTCATATTTGATAACTCTCAACTTGCCTTCAAAACTAAGAAAGCAATATATATTGTTAGAATATAATTTCATAATAAAATTTGGATGCTTTGATAATCCCATAAGATATAAATCCATCCATCCTCATATGCATATAAGTGAAACCAACAAGATTCAAATTTGTATTTACTCCTACAAATGGTATGCATACTAATAATCCATCCATTTTAAAAACAAGACAAGACAAACTTACAAATCCAAGGACTATTACTTAGCTCATAATGCCTTTACTCATCTCACTATTTCTTGTGAAAAAGGATTTAGCATAGAGGGGAGGTTAGTATTGTGTTACTCTCATAAAACCAATGAAATGAACACATTAAATTCCTAACATCTTTATCCTAGACACTAGGGAGAGCTTAGGTAATAAAAAATAAATGAAATGACAACAAAAACATAAAATAAAAAAGTCTTTTACCTTCCTTAGGATCTCCAAATTGACTTTGTTAAATGGGTTGCTCAGCTTGTGCATCAAGAAGTCCTTGAAAATAGAGGTTGTTTGGCTCTTTCTCTCCTTGTCACCTTGGATTTGTTGTTGCTTGGATTAATATTTGGCCATGGTAATACTAATTTCACTAAATTTAATAATTATAACACCATATCAAATAGTTTGTTGAAGATATTTGTGCATAATAAATTTGAACTAAAATAGCTTCAAATTCAATAGACAAGGCATTGTATTTATAGCCTTAGGAATTAACTCTCATCCATGATGAATTAAGGTTGAGTTTAAACATGGAATGGGTTCAAACTAACCTTAGGTGAGTTAAAAATAACTCTAATTGAGTTAATAACTATCAATTAATTATGATTTACAATTACTAGGCATGACTCTCAAATTAGATATTTTAGGATATTTTCAAAGAGCTTGACAACTCATAAAGGCAATGATGAAAGGATTTGATATTTTGATTTTGAAATTTATATTTTTAGATATTCATTAATTTTAAATGGATGATTAAACTAGGAATTTAATCAAATTTAATTAGTTAATTTATTTTGATTAACCTTTTATATCTTTCAAGATTTTATCAAGTGTGTAAGTTACCTACTTAATAGGTCTATAGGTCAAATTGACAGTTATGATGCACAAGGTGATTAGGGATGAATCCATGAGAGGTTATTGTTGTATAATAAAATACCCCAATTAGGGATGTTTCAAAAACTATTTTTAGCTTTGATGAATTATGCATGAGAAAATTTGGGACATTTAGTGGTTCCTAAGATTAGTTTGCAAAGATTGGTAGGAATCAATCTTAAGTCTAGTCAGAAGCTAGTTATGGCCAAATTTGGGTGTCTACAATTTTACCCTATTTTTGAATGATTTTAAATATATAGGAATAATAGTGTCTTCTAAAATAATGAAAATGTCCATTAAGAATGAAAGAAGATAATGATTGAAGAATAAGCTTTAAACAATGTTTGGGAAACCTACAATGATGCCACCTCAAGGGAGTGGATGTCACATATTGTTGATGGATGGTACCTAAAAAAGAATCAAGAAAAAGAATGAAAATAAATCATGGGTGAGATTAATATAATTAAAATAATGCTTATATGTATTGATTTAAAAAAGTATTGATTTTCCCAAAGGTGGTTGTAATCAGTAACAAAGGTTGAGACACTAATTTACCCAAAGGCAGTTATAATCAGTGGTAATGGCATGTGCCCTAGTAGGGAAAATGGGTTGAAATAATGATTTTCTCAAATGTGGTTATAATAATTAAGATGACCTAAATTAAATAATGATATTTGATTATGCTCTAGTAGGGCATATTGATAAACATAACTCAAGGATATCATCTATCATATACATTAAATATGAACAGGCACAAATTTATATGTGATGGTCTAATGACTAAAGAATCCAAAACAAACCAAGCACATGAGGATTTGTAAAGCGTTGAAAGAGGTAATTAGAAGAATAAATGTGTCCAAGCTAACTTGAGATACATCATGTATCCAAGTGTTGCCTACATAGTAAAAATAAACCTTAGGCTAATGTAGTTCACCTAAATGTGGGAGAAGATGGAATGAGGAATAGAAAAATAAAAATTAATCATAGTGAATGATTCAATTTTACTTGCTAATGTGAAGATGATCATCCTTATTAGAATTGATATAACCAAAATGTTCAATGAGTTGATTTGATCAAGAAGGGTGGGAGGATTTGCTAAGGTTACCAAGGAGAAACTTTATAGTTTCATTGCTTGTAAGATTTCCTGAGATGATTTTTTCTATAACACATGATATTATACATCATGATATAAACACCATGATGGCCTAATAATAATGTGCATAATGACTAAATCCTAATCCAATAAATAATTGAAAATAATGCACCAATGATAAAAAATAAGATGACAATGTTGATGTATGAATATGGATAAACTTAAGAATAATGCACATGGAATCACCTAATGAATATAAAGCATATTATTGTCAACTAAGTCAATATCTACACTTTGAAGGATCAATGGAATGATAAATAGGTAGTGCCCCCAAGCAAGGATACATGCAAAGGGAAGGTAACACCCCCAATGGTAGTGGAGTGGATTAGAAAAAATAATGGATTTGACCTATTAGGGTATATTGAGGATGATTTACTAGGTTGAAATAAGATAAATGTTTTTGGATTTGTAGGATTTATATCTCTCTAGGAGATTGTAAGCTAATTTTATAATTTTTTAGGATTTTGAAATGTTTTGAATGTTTTTGGAAGTTTTGGGGTATCCTAAATCATTATATATTGACAAGATACCACTCACAAAACATTAAGAGCATTGGATTAGGTTACTTTCAAAATTGTGAGGGCGTATGTAAAAGGGGGACTGAACTGATCTCAACATGAATCAAGCATTGCTTACATAGTCCCATTAGGACCTCAAGTCACAATAGTTTTGACAACACAAAAGGTGGTGAGATCCAACCAAGTTATAACAAGTTTGAAAATTTATGAAAATGACCAATCAAATGATAATAGTAACGACAAGGTTATGCAATAAGGCATGATAAAAGGTGTTGTTCCTAATTTACCCATATGTGATTATAATTGGGAAATAACAGGATAGGTTAGTGATACTAAATTTCCCATAGGCGCTTATAATTAATAACACAAAGTGAAATACTAATTTTCCCAAAGGAATTTATAATCAATAACACAAATCAAGTGTAAATTAAATACATAATTTCTAGATCCACTATCATACTAATTTCACATACTACCATTTAAACACATAACTCTGAAACTATTAAAACTATATTAGAATCCCCTCATGGAAGGTGCTAGAAGAACTAATGAAAACAAGATAAAAAAGGGTTAGGTAGGGAGGGTTAAATATAATTTGGTCAATAATAAAGGTATGGTATAAAAATATAAGATATGGTATTATTAAAGAAAGGTGATGTTAGGAAAATTGGATATAATGGTAATAGGGTTTCCCCCAAGTGACAAGCTAAGGTAAATGGCAGGGTATGAAATAACAAAAAAGTGAATGGTAAAATAAAAAGGCAAGGTAAATGTTTATATCAAGGTAAATGTTTCTTTTATTCCTTCTAATGTGGAGATACACATCTCGATCAATATATGATACAACTAGAATAGGTAAATGTTTAAATTGCTAGCCCACACCCCTTCTGAATAGCTACAGTATCAAGAACCTACTGTAGATTTTAACTCCAAGAATGTTGTTGTGATCTTTTTTGGTCATGATTCTATTTAATTCAAACATTGATACAAGGTGTCTTTGTAACCTCTATAAAGGAAAGCGTGGCTAGGGATGGTATACAAGATAAATATTGAATGATAGGTCTGATTTGGTAGTGTAAAGGTGGATGATAATGGAATGTATAATGGTTGGGAAATAAATGAAGATTAAGATTTTTAGGGACACATAATGTTGTTGATTCCAGATTAAATATAATTTTAGTTGTGGTGGGACTAAAGACTTCTAAATATGATCTTGATAAGACCACCAAATTTTTATATGTTTGGGCATGAGATTAACTACCATCTAATTATGATGTATATTGGAAGTTATATTTATGTTATCTTCAATAATGTCTTCATAAAATAATGAATAACTATTACGCTCAACTATCAAAACCTTGATGAGGTTTTCATAAATAAAGTTATCTTGACTATCCCATAGTGCCTTCAAGAAGGTTTCATTAAGAAATGTTGACTTTTGACTTTGATTGTCTTCTAGTGCCTCAAAAAAGGTTTCATTAGAAGATGTTTAGTTTGTACTTTGATTATCCCCTAGTAATTCCAAAAAGATTTCACTAGGAGATTATTATTCTTCTGAATGAATGTTGTCTTGTCCTTCCTAATATTCTTCAATTGATATGTCACCATGGATGCATTTTAACAAGGTATGGTTCTATTAGTCCTAATAGATACTTGTGAGAGGTGGAATGATAATATAATGGATATGTTGGGTGGTGTTAATGGCATGTGGCATGGTAATAAAATGGGAAGAGGCAACATAATCCTCATATAAGATACTAGGAGAACTTGTGTTGAAACTAAAGTAATCACCCTAAAAAACTATGGAAGGATCAAAAATATATTCAAATAGATATACAAGGCATGCATAACTAATATTATAAAAACCATAAATGTTTTCTAATTTTGAAGTAGAATATGATTCAAGGGACTCTAAATCTAATTTAGAAATTGATGTTGATTCTACTTTTGATGTTAAACCTGATGTCAATTCAAGAATAAAACCTAACTTCAATGTTGATTCTTCATCTCATGTGGATGCTACTATAATTATGTTTTTATGAATGTTTGGTATTAGACAAGTAACGGCCTGTGATGGCATAATGGCCTCTTTGAAAATAGGCTCAGCTAAGAAGGATTCATAGAGACTAACTTTCCAAAGTGAGACTCCTCAATGATGGGAAAAATGTAAAGAGACAACTTCATAGAGACTTGATTGTTAAAGGGAGGCTCTTCAAAAATAGGATAATAGTCAAGATAATGATTTTCCCAAAGGTGGTCATTATCATTAAGAAGTGACTCAATAAATATTGGCTTGTTAGAGTGAGAATCCTCGACAACAGGGATTGTATCAAAAGGTGATTCATCACAGGTTTACTCATCACAAATAGGTGTTTCAACAAAAACATAATGGATTGGTTGGTTCTCTTGGCCTTGGTTTACAAGTAGTTGTAAAATACAAATTTTGAACACATATTGGTCTTTGAATGATTGGATCTATTAAAAAGGTACTGATTAGCTCTATTGTGGATCAAAGATTGGCATCAAATTTATAAAGTGGGGGAAGGTTGGAAATGGATGAAGAAAGGTGAGTGGTTGGGTAATGTCCTCTTTGCAAATAATCTCATCTAATATGGGATTAATAAATACTAGTTTCCACTTGAAGATGGTAAATATGGTTCATCTAGTCATGATTATATAAATTTATTGAGATCATGAGCTACCATACCTAGAAGGACCTAGAATGGTAATGGTAGGGCATTGAAAATCTCAGTATCTATTGTAATCCAAAAGAAGAGGTCCTAGAATGGTAATGGTAGGGAATTGTGAAGCTTGGATTCTATCATGAGCCAAAGGACAAGGTCCTATAATGGTAATAGTAGGGCATTACAAATGTTTGTTTCTCATACAAGACAAAGGAGGGTTAATGTTATAGGTGGGGGATTGGGTGCCATTAGCCATGAAAGGGTAAACTTGGTACATTGATCAGCCCACAGAAGGTATCACCACATTTTATGATTGAAGATATTGGATTTGTTCTCCAAATTAAGTATTGTAAGGAGGATAAGGATTTTTCTCATAAATAACATCATCACTGTAGGGGTTTTGAACAAAGTTGTCATATGCAACAACATTATCATAACCTAGATTGTACATGGCTTCACTACAAGTGTAATGAGACATATCTAAATCAATGAATAATGTTTCATAAAAAGGCCTAGAGTTTTAAAAATTCAAAAACATAATGTCCAAAGGATAAATGGTCCAAACATGGTCTAACTTGGTCTAGAAGTGGAGTTGGATCTCTAAAAATGTCTATGCTAAAAATTGGTATAAAATAGTCTAACATCAAATGTCTTACACAAAAAGGTCAAGTGGATGGAGTAAATCAAAATTAAAAGCTCTAAGTTCAAATCATTTTAAACAAGTCTAATCTAAATAAAACAAAAGTTTATAGGTCTTTCAAAGAAGGCACAAAAGCTAGGCTCAAAATAGGGATTGCTAGGTCTTTTGGAAAAGGCATAAAATCTAGAATTTAAACAAAATAAATCAGGAGATTTAAGCTAACAAATTTGAAACACTTTGGAATAAAATTGACATTTAAATTTAAACCTAAACTTGGTCAATTAGTAAAATACATGAAACAATAGGCATATGGAAGATAGGCTACTTCCAAAAATCTAGGCACAAATAATAGTTTTTAAATTGAATAAAAAATTAACCTAAGTTACACAACCTAAAAGTGAAAGGAAAATGTTCTAAGACAAAATTACACAAGGCCTAGATATAAACCAATAATGTTTGGATTTGAACTTGTCAAGGCTAATTATAAACTCAACTTAGAAAACTAGGCTTATTTAAACAAATAATAAGCTAGATAAGAACATACAATATAACAACACTAGGTAAATTTCCAAAAGGCACATGTGGATTGGTTTTGAATTATAATTTGGACATAAGGAAAACAAGTAGTTGAAATAATTCAAGTAGTGTAATGATGTTATCATGCTTTAAATATATGACAAATGGTTTGTTCCAAGACTCCAATGCATAAAAATTAGAATGAATTGGGTAGCATAATGACACCCTTTTAAATAAAATGAGACACACAAACAAGTTTTTCCAAAGACTAAGGAAAATGTGTGATACCAAATAGGTTGCATAACACCTTCTCAAACAAAGAAGTGATGTATAAACAAGACTCATATTTTGATGTGGTAAGATAAATAAAAAATATATTTCAACTCATGACCATGCAAGAAAGGATAAAATGACACAAACACCTAATTTCAACATCCTAAATCCTAACATTGATATGGTTGCATAATACTATTGAATTATATCAATATACTTGCTCTTGAGAGTATTTTAATTATTGATCCAAAAAGTAAAAGTGCATGAAAAGTAGGGTTTTAGTCCCCCTCTTCTCTCAAGATTTTTTATTATGACATGGAACTTTGGGCTACTTGCCTTACATTAATAATATATTCATAGCAAGTGGGATTATTATAAACTATCATTTTTTCACTCATTTCTATATGGTCCCAAGTGTGGTGAACACTAGAGATGTAATCACATCATTTAGATCCACATCAACTGGCTTGTTTTGAAAGGTCTTGTCCTTTTCATAACCACTACATCCATTGCTTGCTTAATATAGTGTAATGTCTGAGTTGCCTCTATATTTTGAGGCCAAGTACCACTCACAAAGCTTGTTTTAACCACTCAAAATAAGCATCCTAGTGGGTCATCCTTAATTTAAATACCCCACCATGGATTGGGGTTGAAATGATGTTGAGAGATGAATTCTTAGGTCAATACTTCGCTAAATAACTCATGAGGAGGTGATGAAATTCTACTCATAAGTCAAAATGCCTAAAAGTAAAGACAAGTGAAAAGACTTTATGGTCATTTTGGGATCACCCAAACCATACATATTTGGGGAGGGCCTTAGCAACTTTATTTTCATGATTTTGGACCAAAGCGATTGAGGCAAATAATGAGCATTTTTGGTCACCTAAGTTCCCTAAAGGGGATGGGGGGAGAGAATACACACATCACTCATTTTGATTTAACAAACAACTTTCAACAAATATGCATAAAACAAAAAACTCTTAGGGAGTATGTAACTAAATGTGAAAATTCATTTTATTGCACCAAAATGAAGTATGTTGTGAAATTTGATCGCCTTAGCATTTTTTTGTTGAAAATTTTGAAAAATAAAAAATTACTTAAGCAAAATAATTATTAAAACAATGATTTGAATTGTGAAATTTGTAAGTTAGAATGTTTTAAATGTTTTGTTTTGGCCTTTGGATCATGAAAAACATTTTAGAGAGTCCTTTTGTTTACAATCACATTATGAATGAACAAATGACTTCCCAAATATTGATTTTAGATTTCTAGTTTTTTATACACAATGTAAAACCATAAAACATAGAGCAATATTGCAACTCTCTCTGCAAAATTGCAACTATCAATTCAATACTACAACTTGCATGAAAACAAAGTATTTAAAGTAATATCACTAGTCTAATGACATAATCACTAAAATAAAGTCAATATCACTACTACAAGAGTCATGATATTATAACTTAACACAAAAAGGTTAACATAATCTATCAATAGTTAAATACAATATCACTAAACTTCAAGCAATATCATAGATATTATTATAATATTATGACTTTTGAAGTCACAGTATTATAATATCACTTATTTTATGGAAATCTTATAATTGTTAGAGTCATGATATTAAGATATCCATGATTACCCTATAGGCAAAAAATAGTTAGCAGAAACCTTAATAATTAGATACATAACTAAAAAAAATAAAACAAAACCATGACTGTGTGAGTATTGATATTGCATAATATCATGATTCTAGAGATAAAAATCACCACTGCATAAAACAACTTTACAACTTCCATAAAACATCCCTTAACCTTCAATTTTCACATGTTTTGATCAACAATCTTAAATTTTTACATGAAAATCATTAGGGAAATTCTCTAAAAGGCCTTAGGATAAAGTTCATGGGGTATGGGTCCCCTACCTAGCATGCCAACATGTGAAAAATGATTTAACATAGAGGGGAGGTTAGTCTTGTGTTAGTCTCATAAAACCAATGAAATGAACACAATAAATTTCTAACACCTCTAACCTAGACACTATGGAGAACTTAGGTAATAAAAACTAAATGAAAACACAATAAAAACATATAAGAAATAAGTCTTTTACCTTCCTTGGGAGCTTTAATTGGATGTTGTTTCATGGCTTGCTTATCTTGTGCATCAATAGGTCTTTGACAATAGAGGTTTCTTGGCTCTTTCTCTCCTTGGCACCTTGGATTTGATGTTGCTTGGATTAATATTTGGTCCTGGTAGCACTAATTATATGGCATTTAAGCATTATAACACTACATCAAATAGTTTTTTGAAGATATTTGTGCATAATAACTTTGTACCAAAATAGCTTAGAATTCAGTAGGCAAGGTCTTATATTTATAGCCTTAGGAATTAACTCTCACCCAAGGTGAGTTAAGGTTGAGTTTAAACATGGAATGGGTTTAAACTAACCCTACTTGAGTTAAAACTAACTCTAGTCAAGTTAATAGTTGTCAAGTAATTATGACTTGTAATTACTAGGCATGGATCTCAAATTAGATATTTAAGGATATTTTAAAGATCATGACAACTCATAAAGGCAATGATGAAAGGTTTTGATATTTTAATTTTCCATTTTAAAGTTTCATTAATTTCAAATGGATAATTCAACTAGGCATTTAATAAAATTTACTTAGTTAATTGATTATGATTAGCCTTTTATATATTTCAATATTTGATCAAGTGTGTAAGTGCCCCACTTAATAGGTCCATATGTCAAATTGACAATTATGATGTGCAAGGTGATTAGGGATGAACCCATGAGAGGTTATTATTACATATGATAAAATACCCCAATTACAGATGTCTTAACATGATTCTAATATTTGATAAATGATGCATGAACAAATTTGGGACATTCCTTAGTTCTTAGGCTTAATTTGTAATGGTTAGTAGGAATCAGTTTGAAGTCTGGTCGGAAGCCAGTTGTGGCCAAATTTGGTTTTCTACATTTCTCACTTCTATAAACCTATAGATGGCATAAAACATCCACCTATAGGTTTGTAAATTTTTTAAAATTATATATACATATAGATGAGTGTGATTAGAAAATCAAATGAAGGTTAATTCCCCTATCATACCCAAATAATTAATAATGCATTTGAAACCTATTAAATCGTGATAGTATTTCATCTTAAAAATTTAAAATTATTTCAAAATGAATCAACTTAGCCATGAAAATAACAATGACTCCACTAACTAAACTCAATCTAATAAAATAATTATAATCTAAACATAATAATAATATACATCCACACAAAAGGGATATTATATGCTCAAGGTAAACAATCTCTTATGAATAAGCCAATTTTACACAATGAAATTTGTTACAAGCATGCATTAAACCAAAATTTACACATTATTATTATTATCTATAACCATACATTAAGTCCATATTACATATAATAATTTTTTTGCAATTATACATATCAAAATAGTAGGTAAATCAAATGACTACTAATAAATCCTAGATTTATTTCAAAATTAAATGTGCATGATCTAATGACAATGCAAACTACTACTAACTTCAATTTATACAACTACTCATATATATATATATATATATATAATATATATATATATATATATATATATATATATATATATATATATATATATATATATATATATATAACTAATTATAGGTAAATTTTACTATAGCCAGGAAAGGATTTGAAAACCAAATAATACAAGTATAAAATTAGATGTGTATTAAGTCCATTTCCCAAGTTATTTAAGACCTCTTATCACACCATAATCCATTTATGTTTTTTTTAATAGATCAAAGAGAGGAAAAATAAGGATTGGGACATTGTATGTTCTTATAATCTCGTGGGTAGATAAAATATTCTCATCCATGGGATTATAAGAAAAAATATTAAATAAATCATAGATCCAATCTAAAAATTATAATTCATATAATAAATCACCATTAATAAAGAGTAATTTGAACTCAACCCTATAATCTACTCACCCTAAGGAAGAGTTAAGATATCTCATTTACCTCATGGGTCTTCCAAAATGTGAATAACTATGTATATAAATTTTAAAAATCCTAATGAAATAATATATTTTGACTCATTATTGTTTTCACAACCTAGCCATGGCCAAGAAATGCATGTTTGTCCAAAATGGCACTATGTTAACCTAGGGTTTGAAAAGAAACAAGCATATAATAGATGGGTTCGCATGGTATTTAATTATATTATCATTAAAATAAATAAATATAAAATAAAGAATCATTTATAAGCTATAAAAATAGCCCACATTTTTTATCACTAACCAATTACTCTTTTTTTACCAGAAAGGGAAAGATTACATTATAAATTACTTGCCTCTTTTTTGACCAAAAATATTTTCCTCAACCCACCTATGAAATTCTATGTCCCTTTTCCTCCATCTTCTTTCCTCTATTCATCTATTATCTCCCTTCTCCATTTACCTCCTTTCTTTCTTAATGCATTTTCCTCCATAATTTTCTCAACAAGACTCCACTTCTACTATCCATTTGCCCTCCAATTCTGCCCAAAACTTTAGACATGGAAATGACTCTAGAACTTTCCTAGGGTTACAAAAATACCAATACTTCAACCTACATGCCTCCAAAAAAATTTGGCTCATAAAACTAATTTCCATTTTTAATCTCTTACCACTAAAAAGAGGCCAAAGATAAGTCAAAACTTTATTAATTAAAACATTTCCCATATTTCACAAGTTGCATGCCAACATCTTTAATATTAATTCAATGAATAAATCCACCATAGAGGGTCCTTTCATTGCTTTCCATTTTAAGTGGTTGATTTCATCTATGAAAGAGGGTTTAAGCCTAGGTTAACACTACATTAAATAACATAAGCAAAAAATAATCACCTAAAAACCATTATAAATCCATTTTCTATTTTATTTTAATCATAATTTAATAATCACAAACATAGATCAAGAATGTAAGTAAATGGTGCTAGAAAATAAACCATCTTGAAAGTACAAAACATAATAATGTCAATCAATATTTATTATAATATACTAAGTGTCACTTCTTGTTATTTGATTTGCTAGATCAAATGATCATAAAGTACTAGACTAATCACAACAATAAATAATTCATAAGAAAGAACATAAAAAAATGTAAACACAAATCCACATGCCATAAAATTAGCTATGAAATAAGTAATCTATGTGTGTGTGAGACATTTTCTTAGAATGTTCTACCTATCCCATGTTGTGGCCATATGATGTCCTATCTCTAATGACACTCTCCCTCTATATTCTCAACAAGGGTATATATGTTTCCTACATCCACCTCAGGGAAAAAACTATAGTTAGTCCAAGATTTAGATAAGATACCAAAAATATTTAGAATGTAAACATATCAAGTAATTGTTGCATAATAACCAAATATATAAATGAAATCATCTCAACACAATATTTTAAAACACAACAATATAGTATATTTAGGTATATGTAAGATGCCCTCAAATCATAATAAACAATGAAAGAAACATAATAATTGTCTAATCCAAGCAATATACATTTGAATATACCAATATAATAAAATAATAAATAATCAATATTTCAATTCATTTTCTTAATATTAATTCCATTTTTGGAGATTAGGAAGGGGTGTAATAACATGGAATTGAGAGTCTTAAATAAGTTTTGGATGATTAAAAGGTACAAGATAAAATTCAATAGGGGTATTGTGAGGGAAAGTAGAAGGAAACATGAAGGGTTGAGCACATGCTCTTTGACATATAGATGTGATATGAATCAACTCAAGTTGGATGTTACAAGTGTTAGAATCAATGGGTATGATCTCATGATATAGTATCTCTTGAATTTGTACACAAGGGGTGGACTCTTCCTTACAATCAAGGCCTCTAGTTCCAAAATTTATTGAAATAAATGAGAGATCTTATCCCTAAATAATCTAATATGTTCTAGGCCCTAACTCATAGGAAATGAGGGTTTTAGGAGAAAGAGGAAATGAGGCAATATAAACACATTATGAAGTAAAAAGAGATTAATAGTACTCAAGATGTGTTTAATTTTATTGATTAGTGTAGATACTATATGTAGTAATTTAGTTTTGTAAACTAGTAAAATATCCATCATGGTTGTAACTTTAAGTTATAGACCTACCTACTGCCAAAAGGTTCATGTTCACTATCTATATGTGCCTAAATGGATTATCTCTTAGTCTGACCATTTTTATTTAGATGAACAAAACTTATATACTATGAAAAAATATCTAAACCTAATTATTATCCTTCACTACTAGTTTTGGACCTGTACTTATTTTCTATCTTTTTAAACACTTGCATCTTAGACAAACCCCTATGTCGATGCAAGTTTCCCCTTTTCCTATAAAGTATCTAGTGCCCAAAAGTCATCTAATTTGAAAATGAAACATGTCATAAAGATATTCCTAAGTGATTTAGTGTGAGATATTTCTAAAAGGGATTTTTATATATACAAAATCAACCCTCAGTCATTCTTCACCTAGAAATCACCTATATGTCACATACAACTCACATATAGAGCTATCAAAGAGAATTAAATTGAGAAATTAAGTTATAAAATACCCTATTCATCCCTATTTCCATATCAGTCATAGGATTAGTACTTCCATAGGTTTGAAGCATTTAAAGAGTATTTTATGAGCCATATTTTCCAAGTTATAAGCTAGGCCACTACATGCCATTGCTTATCACACATTACATCTTGATACACACACAAGATAACATGTATGGGATAACTACATAAGTATATGGCACTATTTAGATTATTATATATGTAGAAAATGCCCATAAATAGAGGGGTCATTGGGGAAACTTGACACATGAGCCCACTAACCCATTTTTCCCATAGTCACTCCAAGGGCAAGGAAGCTAGGGTTTGATCATTTGATAAAGAGTGATAACTTATGTGCATGATAAAAAAATAAAAAAATAAAGGAGATAGAAAACATATAAGGATCTAGTTGGTCATATCTAGATCCTATAAGTACTCTATAATGAATAACTACATTGCAGTCAGACACTTATGTTGACACAATCATATAGATCCAATATAAGCATCCAAAGCAATAAAAAGAATATTCCAAAAATATGACAATTATATTATATTCCAATATCACCTTATAGTCCACTTATATCTTATTACATATCAAACTTGCATAATCATAATAAGCCAACTAAGTATAAATTATTCCCTTTTATTACAATATCTATCAATAGCTATACTTTACAATTTTTAGCAATATTAGTTATATAACTTTAGAATATTATTTATTTGAGTTTTTATTAATTGGCCTAATGATTAGATTAATTCACCATCCTTGTGTAAAAAATAATCTAATATTATTAACCCTAGATAATCATTTTATCTAAATTTAGGGTTAAACATTGAAGAACCCCACATTTTGATATCTAAACCTAGATTGAGCTAGGTTTTCTATTTTGATTTTTTTATTTCTATAAATTACATTTTCAAATTATGAATTTTTAATTTATAAGTAATGGAAAATGTTAATCATAAAAATCATATTCAAATTAAAGATACATAAGCCTTAGTCACTCATCTCAATAACAAGGACTTAATGGATGTATTTTTGTATGTTATAAGAGATGAAATTTGTAAACATGCTAAGGCTAAGGAATCCTACCCTAGTGATGGTGAATACTTAGGTAGTATTACAAATGATTCCATACCAATAACCCTACCCTTGAGCACATCATAAGTTAATACTTCTAATGGGGGCATGGGTCCAATTTCAATGTGTATATCAACTCAAAATATGGGTACACCTCCTTTAGTGACTTCTCAAACTTCAAACTTTAGTGATCAAAATGTGAAAGATATTATCCATACTATAAAACTTTTTAAAGATAAGTTTATAAATATTGGGAATAATTATATGAAGTCACCTTATGTTATTGATTTAGAAGAGGTGTTATATAACCTTATTGCACCTGAAATATCTTTGTACCCCTTAACAAATAGTTTTGTTGCACCCAAGTTCACATTTTATGATGGCAAGGGTGATCCTGAATAACATCTTCAATATTTCTATGTGGCATGTCTTGATTATGCCTCCAATGATAAAATTTAGACTAAAATATTTAAAAGTATCTTCAAGGACTATAGTTTAAGGTGGTTCTATGATTTACCAATCCAATTTGTAAAAACATTCAAGCCTCTTGAAAATCAGTTTTTTTCACACTTCTCTATCAAAATTATCAAAAATGTATATTATACCCTAATTAAAATAATCAAACAAGGAACCAATAAACCTACTAATGAATATGCCTTGAGATACAATCTAATATTGGACAAAATGAAAAACCAAATGGTAGATAAAGAGCTTCAAGACATATTCAACAAAGTTTGCTTATCCCATTATATGAGTCCATTGTTTTAAAAAAGTTCATATATTTTGATGACTTATGCCATATTTTTAGAGATCGTGAAATGAAACTTATCTCATTGAACAAGCTTAAGTATGTAACCAACACACTAACTACATCTAATACCAAGTTTTATATCAAACCAAGATACAAGGTCAAACTTATAGAAACTAAAAAGGACACAACTATGAATATTAATGTAGTGTCATAACAACCCAATTAGAGTGTCTTATCTAATGCATAAAGGAAATAGTTTACATGATTACATGAGTATCTAGCTTATCTACTTAAAAATCTTATATATTGTCATTTCATATCTCTCCCTCCTCTCGTATAGGTTGATATGAGTCAAAATCTACCTCATGGGTATGATTACAATGCTTATTATGATTATCACTAGGGGCCTATGAATTCTACCAACTATTGATATAATTTTAAGTATAAAATCTAAGATCTTATTGATAACCAACAACTTACATTTGATGACCCTCCCAAATATTTAGGACAACAACCTAGTGACCATTAAAACCAAAATATGTTTATTTATCTATTACAAGATCATTATCAAAAGAATCTAGAAGTGAAAATGGAATATAAAGCACATCCCCCTATACCACATTATGGTCACCCATTATATGGGATTATTAGTACTTATGCAAAACATACACCTACTATGGTTCAAATAACCTCTATTACCTTTGTTGACAGTGAAATTATGGATGATGACAAATATATTCATTCATTATTCATTTGATCATACATTGATCACCAACCTATTCATAGTGCTATGATCAATAATGGTTCTATAAAAAATGTTTACACCATAATGTTACTTACACATTTTGGGTATACACAAAATGATTTACATTATTTAAGTAAAGTGGTCAGATCATTCAATGGGAGTTCACAACATGTCTTTCATGAGACTAATTACCTTTACAGGTTAAACCAACACATGTGGTGATCAAGTACTTAGTTATAACATACATGGGAGTCTTTGATATGTTATTGGGAAGACCTTGGATACATAAAATCCATGTAGTACCTATTTTTAGTGCATGGGTGTATTAAATAAATTCATACTAATAGAGTAATCATAGTTACTAAAATTTCATATGAGCATCTAATTAAACAAAAATAATTTATTCTAAGGCACCAAATTCTCAAACCTACTAAGGTATATCCTCCATGAAAGGGTTAGAAATAGGCAAAACCATTGCCTTGGCAACCCATACTTGATAGACCATTACACCAATGATACACAATGGATTCCATAAAATCCTCACCTACTACTACACAACATACTCAATTATCTAGAATAGCTAAACATGTTCCTATTACTGTTACTTTAGATATAGTATATAACATAAAATGATGGGTTCCATGAACCTCAATTTTTTCTATTACCTCTTTGAAACTACAAATTCCTATGACACAACACAGAGCATTACAGAGCCTATAATGCTGAATATTAGATCCATACATGCTCCTTGGAAGTAATGACATTTTGATATACCATATCTAATGTTCATAAAAATTTCATATGAGCATCCCTTAGATGGGATAATTGGTTATAAATTACCTAATCAAATATTCCAAAAATATAAAAAACATTCATAAAAATTCAAAAATACCAATTTTTTTCAACATGTTCCTATTTTTACTATTTCTTATACATATGTTACTTGATCCATGTTAGTAGATAAAATATCATTCCTTTGGATATACACATGTTTCACACTTAATTGGAGTGTGATACAGACATACCTAGGTACATGATATTTGTACATATAGATGTTGGGATTTCCCTCCACTCACAAAGATATTGGGGGCATCTAGTTTTTTGATCATGATACACTCATTTTAAATTATTATATGATCACTTTCCATTATCATGTTTAAGCTTATATATAATTACACATACCTATATCCATGCTTATACCTTTCATAGTGTAATTGATATTCTATATACTTAATACTGCTTGTAAAAACATATGTTCAAGAACTAGTATGTTATGTTCATATTGGTTGTCTATTCTCCTTGATTGATATTGTCTTGCGTTGTATTGCTTATTTTTGAGCATTATAACATGTTCCATTGATTATGTCCTTTATGCCATACTTTCCTATTGTGACATTTAAATATGTCATTATTTATTGTATGTGGACTCTTAAATATGTCATTCTATGCTTTATGGACATTTGACTAAGTCACATACCTTTAATTGTGAATCATTTGAACATGAACCTTGTATGAGGTCTCCTTGGATCATTTATTGTTGATTAAATTTTGAGTTCTCTTGTGTGTGTGTTTTATTGTTTATCAATATTTTACTATTACTCTCTAGATGTTTCCATGATATACACCATGAATCTTAGGACTTGATGTGATCACATAAATGCATGGTTAACTACTATATCTACCTAAATACGTTACTCATTTATGTTACATGATCTATACATAACTTATATAATTATATTATATTATTGAGGTAAGGTAACTATCATATTATACTTCCATTCACATCAAAATAGGGAGGCATATTAGTTGGGTATGTCATAGAGACATAGCTTCCATATTTTCATAGTTCCAATTCATAGTAGGGGATGTTATGGAAACATGTTCTCCACATTTACATTAGTTCTTAGGTTCTCTAGATTATAGTGGGGGCATGTTATGGAAACATGTTATCCACATTTACACTAGTTCTTAGATTCTCTAGATTATAGTGGGGACATGTTATGTAAACATGTTATATATATTTGCATCAATTTTAGATTCACCAAATTTCATATTATATGATTTCAATACACATTTGTGGTAACTTTCTATATATTGATATTGTTACTTTACCTAGATTTTAGCTTGAGACATATATGAGGTGCATAATCCATGTAAAGTGGACTTGAAATTTCAAAATAAAATCAATTTATAGATTTTAAATACTTTTATGCACTGCTATTACACCTAAATTGTAAATTTATGGAATGTTAATTGAGCTAATCTGCTATAATAGTTGGTTCACTTTTGGAAGGTTGAGTTGAATAAATCACTCAATATTACCAAACTTATAAATTAAATTGTCTAAATTTACCATAATTATAGGTTGGATTTGATTAAATCATCCACTCTCACTAGATATATATTTTGAGTTGATGAAATAGCTTACACCCACTAGATCATATGTATATTTGGGTTGCAAGACTGAGATGAAACAAGCTCAATGGATGTGTTGAAACTCACCTTTACATCAAGGTTGGGGGCATGTGTCCTCTATTATATATATATATATATATATATATATATATATATATATATATATATATATATATATATATATACTTGCAAGTTTATATTTGTTCTAATCTTAGTTCTAATGCTTCATAATGAGGCATCCTTTCAAATAAAATTTCTAGAAGGCAAGATGCTTGCATTAACACATAGGTGTAATATAAACCTTTCTCTTCTAATTTCAAAAATTTTAAATTATTTCAATCTTAGATTTCATACGCTAATTATATACTATAACATGATGTTTGTTATAGGCTAGTCACCAGAAAAGCACTTAAGTTGGACTCACATAAAGACAAGGTGTGTTATACACACCCAAGTATGCATTTAGTTCCTATAAAATATAAATTTCATTAATATACTAAGTTGGGGGGGGGGGGAGGGAATTTAGATACTAAAATATGATTTATGTATTAATCTAAGCTTGTACACTTGGAAAATATCCATCATGGTTGTACCTTTTAGTTATAGACCTACCCATTACCAAAAGGATCATATTCACTAATTTTTGTGCCTAAATGACTTGTATCTTAGTATAAATATTTTTATTAAGATGACCAAGGATTATATACTATGAAAAAGGGTATAAATTTTATTATTATCATCCACTACTAGTTTTAGACCTATACCTATTTTCTAGCTTCTTGAACACTTGTGTCCCAAACAGACACCTTGATTGATGCAAGTGTCTAATTTTAATACATATTGTCTAGTGCCTAAAAGTCATCCAATTTAAAAATTAAACATATCATAAAGGTTAGATTAAGTGTTTTAGTGTAATATATTTTTAAAAGGGATTGGTATATACACCATATTAACCCTCATTCATTCCTCACCTAACAATTAATTGGAAGTCACATAAATCTCACATACATAACTATAAAAGAAAATTTAATTGATTTTTAAAATAATAAATAATACCTTATTCATCCCTATTTCCATATTATTCATAGTAGTATTACTTCCATAGGTTTGAAGTATTCTTATAATATTTTATGAGCCATATTTTCCAAGTTACAAGTTAGGTCGTTGCAAACCATTACTTATCACACATTGCATCTTGATGCACATACAAGTCAACACATGTGGGAGAAATACATAATTCTAATGTCATATTTAGAGTATTGGATATGTAGGTAGAAGCCATTGATAAAGGGGTCCTTGGGGTAACTTGACACCATGACCCAACTAACCCATTTTTCCCATAGTCACTCCAAAGGAAAGGAAGTTAGGGTTTGATCATTTAACAAAGAGAAATATCATGTGCACATGATTTAAATAAATTATAATAAAGGTGAAAAAAATGTATAAGGTTTTAGTTGGTTGCATCTAGATCCAATCATTATTATGTATTAGACACCTATGTCATAGTCAAACACTTGCATCAACACAACCATCTAAATTTGATGCAAGCATATAAAGTCATATGAAGAATATTCCAAAAATATGATGACCATTATAGTATCACCTTCTAGTATATTTCCATCTTGTTCTAGATTATACCTACACGAGCAAATGAAATTAGTTGAATATCAATTGTTTTCTTTTATTGTAATATTTGTCAATATCTATACTTTACTATTTTTAGTAATCTTAGTTGTATAACTTCAAAATATTATTTATCTATGTTTCTATCAATTATCTTGATAATTATATTAGTTCACCATCCTTGTGTAAAATATAATATAATACCCCTTAATCCTAGATAATCCCTTTATCTATATTTAGGGTTAAATAATTAGATTCCTTTTTAACCATGTTTGTACATAATACTAACATGCTAAAATGGAGAATGAAAGGTAGTATCAATGTCCATAATCCAATGTAAAATATGGAGAGATTCATTTGTTAAAACCATTTCAATGTAAAAATAAATAAACACTAAATCTAGTGATATACAATGAATCAATATAATTATGACTATGTATACAAGATAAATCAAACAAATCTACTATTTGAGAAGACAATGCAAGCAAAAATAAAGGATAAAGAGTGATCTAGGCAAGGGTTTGAATGATTTTTAGGCTCTTAGATATTCTTGATCATTCATTGATTATTTTCATACTAATGTTTCAAATCACTAACTACAAAGGTAGAACTATGAATGTATCTCACTAACCCCAATTTTGAGAGTAAATTAAAAGTAACTTCCTTGGGTGATATACTCTTCTCAGGTGCACCACAAATTAAATAAATAAACAAGGCTTACTATTGGTGTAAACAATGGGAACCTAAGATTTTTTGATATAACTTGAGGTATGAGGAAACTAAATTTCATGTTTAGTGTTGTATTATGGCTATGATTATTGGAGTAAAACCCCACATGCCATAATGTTTGTAAACAAAAAACTGCATAACCCTTAACAATAATCATTAAGTAGTTTGAAAACTACCAAAACATAGTTTATAAAATAATCAAAGACAAATCAAAAATAAAAATAAAATTGAAATATTTTTTATTAGGAAAACAAAAAAATTCAACCTGAAGTTGAAAGAAAGAGACTCTATGTTGGTATCTATCTGAGTTGGTAAGATAAAATTTTTCATTGTTAGATTACTCCAAATTTTAAAAAGTAGAATCATTATGTTATGGATATTATCCAAGGTTTGGGGAATACATTATTTCAATGTCAAGAATTTTTATAATTAAACTAAAACCCTAAGCCAAAAATAACAAGTAACAAGTAGCATTCTAACTATAGTGGGTTCACCAAAATGTTTACACTAGAATTAATTATGAATTACAATTAATTATAAATGGAAATTTAAATTATAGAAACATGATCTAGGATGAAATATAAAACAAAATATGATAAAATATAAAGATACATAAAATTTATAAATTTGATAAAAATAGAAACCAGGGTTAGGGCTAGAGACTTACCTTGTAACTAATTTATTTCAGATTATGTTAAATTTCTATGGATTGTGACTATCTAAAAATAAATATAAACATATATGTGTTAGAAATTTATGGCTCACTATCTACTCAAACAAGTATACAAGAGGAAGATGTGAGGGAAATGCATTAATATCTTTATACTATAATTTTGTCCTATTAGACTATGAGCTAGATCTAAAAATCTAGGTTTGCTCACCTATGTTTATATTGAATATGCTTTTCTGTGGAGGCTAAATTGATGCACAAAATAACTAAAAAATAAAAACCCTAGTCTTACACAAGAAAAAAAAAGGAGATCAAATGTAAATGTGAGAAAAATTTGAAAAAGTGGGAATGGTTGAGCTATCCTAAAAAAGCCCTTATTAATTGAGTGTTGAATACATATCCCAAAGGGCCTTTGGCTGATGTAGTTCTCCCATTAGGGAAGATAATATGAATGAAAATAGTAAAATTTTATTAGAATTATTGTTAGATATGATATCAAAATAAAATAAACATGTTATACTTGACAAAAGATTGTAAAATTACAACAAAATTACAATAGGGATCTTTAATTAGAAAACAAATGCTTTTGAAATCAGAAAGATAAATTCCTTGTAATCTAGAGTGCTTTTTTATTTCAAGTATGACCCTTGATGTGATTTTATAGATAAATATTTAATTTTTTTTTGATAACCCACCTATTGATATGTATGGGAAATATTTTAGGAAGTGTGTTGTTTTGAAAAGATAGTCGTTAGAGTGTGGGAGACAAGTCTGCACTATTAGATAGGTGCATAATGCACTTCTATTTTCCTCATATAGACTTGTCATAAAATGATAGATAATTTTAAAATAAAAGTAAAAATAAATTATCTAATGAATATGGATGGATAGGGATAAAATAAGTAAATATGGAAGATGTTGTTAGTAATTTCAAGACTTTTTAAAGGTTTTCTTAGAGATTATGGGCTATCGAAATGGTGAATTAGCCAAACAAGGTAAATATGTCAAGGAAAAGCATTATTAAGAATTTATTGGATAAATTTTAATGTTTAAACTACCATGACACTATATCTAGTCTGGGAATCAATGTAGGATTATACAAATAATGATGTATAAGCATGATCATTTCTCACAATGTTACTATCATCAAATGTAATTTTAGGCCACTATAAAAATATTTCTATGAGTGTACCAATAATGCCTTCCAATGGTTGATCATATGTCAAATGAGGAGCATGAAAATTTATGTCATATGCACCTCAAAATTATCCTTAGTTTTTGATGCCATGTGATTTTGAAAGGGATCATAAAAGATTTTCAACTTTACATTCCCATTTGGTTGTGGTCCTGAATCATTCATAGGTATGCTAATCTCAATAATATTATCATCAATGAGATCCTAAATCTTATCTTTTAGCACAAATAATTTATTTTAAAAATGTCCAAACATCAATGGTACTCAAAATATGCATTATTGTCATGTCACTTAGGTAGATCACTCAAGTTGAGATATTTGTTTATTTTCAAAATGTCCTCACATGATATTTGTTACAAGCTAGTTACCAAAAAATCACTCAAGTTGGACTCACATAAATAAAAGGTGTTATACACACCCAAGTATGCATTTCAGTTATGGTCTTGAATTATTCATAGGTATGTTAATCTCAAGAATATTATCATAAATGAGATCCTAAATATTATGTCTTAGCACAAATAATTTATTTTCAAAATGTCTTCACTCAATGGTACTCAAATTATGCATTATTATCATGTCACTTAGGTAGAGCCATACTTGTATCAACCTCCTTAGGTGGAGGGAAAGATATAAAGTTGCACTCAAGTAGCTTCTAAAAGAGCTTATGAGGAGGTTCAAGCAATTGTTTTACCTTATTTTGGATTAATTTAACCTAAAAAGAAAAAAATTTAATAAATTTAGATTATATAAAGCATAGAAATAATATACAAATATGTATATAAAAGGTATAATATTATATGAATAAATTCATTTACTATAAATATAAATGACCTAAGGGATTAATATACTTAGTGTTTTAACTATTTTGTATAGTTCTAAGATTTAATATAGGTAACAAAAGGACTAAAAATAGATTGTGAACACTCAGATTGGGATCTAGGTGTCTATAACCACCTAGATGAATACATCAGATTGTAGATGACTTCACTAGATGATAATGTATATCTTATACAATATTAATCTAGGTAAAGTGTACCTCTCAATTTTGGCATAGGTCATTGTACCTACTTGTAATCCTTTTATGTGTAATATCAATGTTTAGTTATGTGTGTAATAGCTATAAACATTTCTCTTTCTATTTGAAAGGTCAACTTTTAAAAATAGGTTAAGGTTTGAAAAAAGGGAAAGAGGTGGGTTTAGATGACATCAACCACTCCCTAATGAATGAATAAGCATTGGCTATTCATCCAATAATTATAAGAGGGAAGTCAAAATGCATGTAATTATCCCCTTTAGGTATATGTGTGAAATGTTACTTATTTAATGAATGAAACCTATAATATATCTTTTGACACTTGAAAAATGGAAATATTCTCTTTGCTTAAGTGATTTAAACTTGGCCAGGGCTTGCTCCTTATGATTGATTTCTAAATTAGGAAGTTTAGGGCATTCCAATTTAATGTGAAAGTGTCTAGATGTATCTTTGAGGAGTGATAGATGATAAAATAGGATTATACCTACTATGTATTTATATGAGATCAATTAGGTACTTTCTCACACCACCAATATGTAAAATGTATGGGGTTGACCAATAAAGATGTTTTGAATTTGAAAAATGACCATTTCTTGGCATGAAGATGAGTCCATCCAAGTTAGACACCTATGAAATACCATAGGTGTCTAAGTCTATTGGAATTTTATAAAATATGGGAATATTGATATGATTATCTAGAGATAAAATGAGTATGATAATGAATAGGTTAGGTATAGACTAAGTATTTACTATAGGTGACTAATAACAAATCAAGAAGGTTAGACACATCAAAAGAATGTAGATGTGAGAGAATATTGTGTAAGACCCATATGTGGATGAATAAGTCATGTAAGGTGAATGTAGGTTAAGAATGACATTGACAAGTGTATAATACCATATTTTAGTGTCTATAAATGAACCCTTTTTATTCTAGCATTGAACTGAAATAAAATGTTAGAATAAAAGGATAAAGAGATATATGAGTGTGTACAACACACTTTGTATTTTAGACAAGGTTCCAAGTGTGTAAGTTACTTCATGAAAAATCAAAATTAAATATTAAAATTAAACTTTTAAAACTAAATGAGCAAGGAAGAAATAACCTTGTAAGTGGGTGAACCATTTTCCCCTATGATGTTATTGGAGATAATGTTTTCTATTGAAGAATTAGAGACTATGTTTCCTAATAAAACATTAGAGAAGTGGGATTATTTCTAAATCATTTGGAGAGTTTTGGGGTTATCATGTTCCAGTGGAGAAATTAACTAATTTGAGGGCCATGGGTTGGGAAAATAAATGCCTCAACCCTTGGGAGTAATGCTAAGTTTTTGAGTGTACAAAATCTCAACTTCACTACTCATTTAATTTATCTTGACCCTCAAGATGAAAGGGGGCATATATGTTAGGCTTAAAAAAAAATATAGTATTCATATTATATATTTAATATGTAACCATTGGTAACATCACTAACATGATCTCAAGTATAAAATTATAATAGTGTGTGTGTGTAGAAAGAGTATTGATGCCCAATAATATGATATAATTGGCACCAACATAATATAATATGATATGAATTTATGTCTCATTTTTTCACAAATATAACAAATATAAAAACCTAAAACTCATGTTCTTATAAAAGTGTGCATATGCATTGTATATGCCCCTAAATTTGTCTCAATACAAACATTTGTCCCATAATATGAGATAAAATGATAATATGAGATAATATAAACCATTTGAATTGTGTAACATGTCCCATAATATGAATATTATATAAATGGAGGCTTGAATATCAATGATAATCTTATTAATATTCCCCCACTTTTCAAGTGAGGATGTAGTCTATGAGTTACTCATTTGAAAATAAAAGAGTTAAACGTATCATGTTATGTATAAATATGTGATAATTTAGAATAATGTGCTAAAATATAGATAATATTTCATCATGGTCATGAATGTGCCATTAAAACATATATTAAACATGTAATTTAAGGAATATAAGTGTTATGCCAAAATAGATCTAGAAACTAAACGTGCAGTAGTAATCATCATTGATATAAGCATTGAATAATGAACTACACATGAAGGTGAATGATGTTGATCATAACACCACACAAAAAAATTAAGGTGCATGATATGGACCACAAAACCACAAACTCAATATTAAATCCTAGATTTATCCACTCACATGCACACAATTTCATGGCCATGACACACATAATATTACTCAATGTCACACAAGGCAAGTGCCACACACAATGGACAATCAGATGTTACACAAGGTAAGAGCCTAAATAAATATTATTGTAATGAAAAATTAATCAATAAAAAAAATAAAAAAATCCAAGGGCCTAAAGAAAGAGTCTCATAATAAAAACTCAATTAAGCAAAAATAATAAGAAAAAGGTAAGGGCCTAAATGAGGCATATAGTGACACACTCAATCAAGAAAAGGTAATAAAATAAAGGGAAGGGAAAAAATAAAGAGGCATACCATGATAAACTCAATAAAATAGTGTTATTTACTAAGTCAAGAGCTAAATAAACATAATAAATGATTTAGCCTATGTGTGATTTACCTTATTTTTTATTTATGTTATCTAAACAAACATAAAACTTTGAATACTCAAATTTCACAATGTACATTAAGAATCATATAAAACTAAATATTACCTATGATTTATTTCACATACTAAATATATAAATGATTAATAATCTAAGGGATATACATTATTTATCTTGTTATGTCTCATTTATGGTCTTTGTATTTGGTGATATCTACTAGATATGTTTTATGATAACTTTATGTGGGTTTGGATTAAGGACTAATGTGAGAATTATGCAAGATGAATTTGAAAATTTCAAATTCCTATGGATGAAAATTTTGTCTTATTATAATGATCTCATCTATCAAGGTAGAGGCCAACTATTTTCAGTTAATACTATTCATCCATGTCTATAATTTTATCATTTATGTTCAATCACCTTTGGACATGCACGGATAATCATGTATTATTTATCCTTTATTTAAACCCTAAATATTTAACTTTTGATTATAAAACCCTAAAAAATGTTTAGCATTTTGGGTTGGACATACCTCAGCTGATCCTTGACAACTAGCTAAGAATTACCTACATTGCTTATACTCTAGAGAGGGATCTTACTGCACATAGTTATCCATTTAATGTGAGTGTGTGACAAGTGATGTAGATGCAAGTATAGAAGCATCCCTATTTTTATAAAATCATGAAAAATATAAATTGACCTTAGAAACTTCAAATTTTACATGAAAAATGAGCTAATAAAAACATTCACTTCATATGTAACTTTGTAATAATAAATGCTTGTCCCTAAATTCATTCAAGGGCATATGTATATATAAATTTATCAAATTTGAATTTGGGAAACTAGTGGCGTGAAAATGTCAACCCAAGAGTAATCAAGTGCATAAAACTAATGGTCTAAAAGGAAACATGCCCAAAATAATTTGGAAAAATTCTTTAGGAAAATTTTAAATTTTTTGGATGTCTGCATATGATGTTAGCATCTATAAATTATGGATTCATTTGAAAGCCAAGGAAATCTCAAAATTGAGTAAAATAGGGTGAGGGTTACATGTGACACAATAAATTAAGTTTGAAATGATAAACCAAAGTAATGACTAGTCAAATAAAGTTAAGAAGATGAAAAAATACCAATATGAATGTCCCAATAAGTTCTCTATTCACAATTGAGGATTGATATATATATATATATATATATATATATATATATATATATATATATATATTTATATATATAAAGTCACATAAAGAATTTTCAAAATAAGACTAGTACCAAAATTTGGGTATCTATAATAGGAAATGAAATAAAAATAATGAAGCTTAAAATAAGTTAGAATAGTCTATACCATCTAACTATGTCAATGCCACAACATAAAAAAGTAGTATATCCTTGAAATATAACATTGTAAAAAATATAAGAAAGAGTAAGACATGTGTAAGTAATTAATGTTACTTAAAATGATAAATAGAGAGGTCATATAAAGATACAAGATATAATAATGTATCCTATGGAATAAGATGACCCCAACATTAGCATGACCCTTGAGTATAGGAATCTCCCACATTTATACATCCATGTATCATGTAAACATGTATTTCATGCATCTCACTAATATATATTGTGAAATGCACATGTTTTATCAAAATTGGAGATTAAGAAATTATTAATCTAATTTTATTTAGATAAACATATGAGTTAAACCAAAATTTATAAGATATAAAATAAATAAACATGACTGATTTGCACCTTAATATTTATAAAAATGTGCTAAAATAGGAAATTACTAAAGACAAAGTAACTTAGAACTCGAATTGGATGGACTGTAACAAAGACTGTGTAATCGATTATGGGACTGTGTGACGTAATTATGAATCAATAATAGGGATCTATTTGATTCTAGGATAACATCACAGTATTGGGACAAGGACAACCTACCTTGTCATCTATAGGGTGCATCATCATCCTTTAAGGTTTTTTACCTCTATGTAAGTTATGACTGGTGCACTTTCACTTATAGGTCCTATGTATATATTCATAGTTTCTCAATTCACTAAAAAATTCATTATGTGCATTCTTCTTCTTTATAATCCTCAAATAATAATGAGGAATAAATGTAGTGAAAATTGAAAATGGGTTAAGGGATAAAGCTATGTTTGAACTCAAAACCCCATGTGTTGAGTACTGACTACATATAATTAATACGAAGATGTATCAAAATTCATGTAGTTCTCCCATGATATGGAGGTGTGTGTGAAATGTTTATGTAGTGTTATATGTTGGTGCAACACTAATGTGATTAGATGATTAAAAAATGAATTGTGATCTTATTTTTGTAATCAAATATTTTTTTAGGCTTCTTGGGCTATAGGAACTTATAGTTGGAAGAATAAGTAGTTTCTTCTCAAGGCACAATTTGATAATTGTATAAATTTGTAAGATAAAAGCCTCTAGTGAAAAAATGCATATAAAATGTGATTATATAGTGTTCCTTTTGGGACTTATGAAAAATGTGGGATAATCCATTAGATGAATTTGAATTTGATAAACTAGCATTATTTGGTGAGAGGAAGAAACTAGCTACTTGAAACACCACTAACCAATATGATTATCCTAAAGGAATGACCTTGTTTGAGGAAAATGTATAGACAAAGTTGGAAGTATAAATTCATTAAGGGATGATATTAACCTATTTGGAATGAGGAATATGAAGAGATAATATTTGTGTTGATTAAAGGTGTAGGGTCATTTGCATAGGACTAGAAGAAAAGTGGTTTTGAATCATGGAATTGACCATAGGTAAAGTGTGAATAGAGGATGGTCAAAAGTGAATTATTTTTGCATTAAATGTTAATTTTAGTGAATATATTTCCCCCTCTTTTATTTTAGAAATGTGTCAAAGTGAAAGTACTAGAGTAAAGGAAACAGAGATATACTTGAACTTACTTGTGTTGAGTAGGCTTGATGTAGACCACACATTGAATTATTGTTAGGACCCGAAACCATTAGTAGAGTTTTCATGCCAACTTGATATCCACCTCAATGCATATACATATTTTAGAAAGTGGCTAGCCTAATATTTTTTGGTATCTAACTAGAGGATGCAGTGTAAATCATTTACCACCTAGCCAATGGATAACCATTTCTTAGATACTTAGGGCATTAATAAAGATCTAAAGATAAATGGAAAGTGGAGTGTAAGAATTATGGGGTCATGGAGTGACAGTTATGATGATAGAACTCTAGCTTAATACTCAACATGTAGCTTCTACCCTAGAAAAGATGCTCTTAAAAGGATTATATAAGGAACTTGAACCAGTGGATGAAGAGGGGGAGGAAACCACAATGAAGCTCTGGTAGAATGAATTCAAAACCATGCTCTATAGACTTTGCTCTAGCAGCCATTAAGGCTTAGATATTAAATAAAGGCCACTCTGGCTCCAATTTTATGTGCTCAAGATCATCTATGATCCTCTAAGTTGTTATTATTATTATTTTGAGTATAAACTCTTGTTATGGACCTCAAATAATGAAAAATGGTGTTGCCTTAAAATTTACTCAAGTTTGTCTAGTTTACATGTCTTGTAGTAGTGCTAATGGGATGCAAGTGTCTATGTGATATCACACTTTTGATTAATTATGTAAATTTATGTTCATGGGTTTTGTTGACTTTTATATTTTAATGGAACTTCTATAATGAATCATGACATCATCATTATTTTACATTAAATATGAATATAGATCTGTACCAGTGAACCTAACTCTTGTTTAAATCAAATATATTTAGTATGGAGATTAAGTTGAACCAAAGTAGTCTTATGACCCTAGATTTAACCCAAGAAAGACTTATGCCTACGGATCTACAAAAATTTAAGTTTATAGTGCATTGATTAATTCCCCCTAGTGAAGCCTCATGCCATGGTATGACTAGCCCAATTCAGGCCTCGATTCCTTCTCATCTATGCTTTGGGTGAGCACATAAGGCCTATGCCTTATGTGGATTAATGATGGCATAACTAAGTGTTTAAATGTTGAGAATAAAGGGAGTTATCCCATGCTTGCACTTTGTTTAAGTAAACCACCTCTAAACTTTCACAACATTTTAGTTCTATGACTAGGATTTATGTTGATTTTTTTTGCTGTGATGATGCAATAGAATGATGTACCAACTTTCTCTCAAAAATTTTAAGCATTAGCTATAACATGTGGAAAATAGTTTTACATATAAGAATCCAACCTAGAAAGGAAAAAATAAAAGAAAATAGGTTTAGGATAACCTATATGATGCTTTGTATGAGGTCATTTTTTGTGAGTTAGCTAATCATGTGTACAAGTGGTTGGGTACATATTCAACCCATAAAATAAAAATCTATGAACAGTGCTATGTGTGGATAAAGGAGTGCTTTGATAGGATTGTGACCCTAGATGTTATTTGGACTAGAGAAATAAATAAATGGTGGTAAGGATCTCTAAATATATATGTACTTGTGTTCATAGTATCAACTTATTCATGCCATGAATAAGTAAAGTACCAATTTTTGTGTTACCCTAAAGGCACTTTTGTGAAGGAGTTTGACATAAAACTCAAGAAGATAATGGTTGATTATGGTTTTGAAACTTTGGTAATGGAATGCTAAAATAATTTTGCATATGATATGAATAAAGGGGAAGAGGGGGATGTTTAGGTGAGGTGTAATGGAAGGGGATGAGAAAATTAACACCCAAGAGCTTAGAAGACAATCCTATAATAAGAGACAATACTAACTGATGGAGGATATAGAACTTAGAAGTGTTGAGAGGATCCATAGTGAATAGGAAGGGCATGGGGAAGGATCTATTAAAAGACAAAAACATAAAGATGAGAGGTATAATGAAGTGATGTACTAAGCTTGACACTTGATAGGTGTGGAATTTTCTAAGTTTCTACAGAATTTGGTGACTATGGATACACTTGATGTGCCTACCCCCTTTGAACCTATGACACATGATCACATCCTGGATCCCCCACTTGAAGATAATACATAAGTGATTGTTGAATCTACTAATGCCTTAGATCTTAGACATTACTTAGATTTATATTTTAACTTTGTTATTAAACATATTATTCCATACAAGGAGGTGAATACAATTACCTTCAGACCATTAATCACTAGCTCATCATAATACAACTTGAATATGAACACACTTACATAGCCAATGTTAGCAATTAAAGGAGGGACATAGATCACAAAAAGTCATCCAACATGTTAATAAAAGAATCATAGTATGAAAAAATTTAACTACACTAGTAGAAATGATAAGACCAATGCTTACCTTCAGGGTTGAAGGCATTGGAGGACCACCACCAAGATAGGCATCGGTAGGCAAAACACCTCAAGTACTAGTTGTTCCCCCATAATAGATTTACTATGAAATGGATATGCACCTCCTAGATTATTTTGGTGTGGAAAATGATGCAAAACATATACTAAAGTGTGAACTATAGTGGTGCATGTGAGGCATAACCTGGTTAGAATGTAAGGCTACTCAGTTTATAATCACTTTACTTAATTGTGCCCACACTTGGTATAGAAAGTTTTATCCCAACTAGGCCATGGTTGACTATGATACCCTAAAGGATGCATTCCTAAAGGAATTTGACATCTAATAGTTTGAACAATAGAACATCACTGTACTAAAATAAATTACCCAAGGATTCTCATAGAGTGTGTAATTATACATTGCATGATTCATAACTTTCCTATCAAAGATCATTTATGATATTCACCTTACCCAACATGCATAGTGGTTTAATGGGGTACTCATGCCATTCTAAAGATCACTTTCCATGAACACTTTTACAGACTCTTGAGAAGTACTTGAATCCACACTCAGAGCTAAGGTAGTGAAAGGTGTAGACGTTAGGATTAACTCATTTATGGAGGTGAAAATTGAATCTCTAGCATCACAACTCCAAAATATTACCACTAACTCTACACATGATACTCAAAGTGGACTATGGTGTACCAACTACAAAATAGAAGTCCATAATACAAATAACTACCCATGGAATAATGTGTGTTCTCTACTTCTAAGCTATAAATTCTATCGAGAAGTGCATGACATGCAAAATTATCCTTTGTTGAAATATGCCATCCAAGTCAACACAACCATATATTGTAATTTATGTGATGCCTATACCCTTATCATTATTGATTATCAGGTGATTGATGAAATGCATGAAAACATGGAAAGGGGTGCATGATAGGCTACAACATTAGTCAGAGGGCAAGCAAACAAAGGGAATGATGGCTATGGCCAATAAAATACATGCTTAAGGATGTAATGAGGTTCTAGAGGGTGAGGTAAAGGATGCAATGGTAGAAGGTTCCTACCACACTTGAATTATAAGTTGGCTTAATAGAGAATTATCATAATGACTACCCTACACATCCCATGTGTGGGTATTGTTGAGGGCCGTATAAGGTCAAAGAATGCCCTGATCTTTACAAAAATTTGACCCAAGTTAGTCTTGGCATAGAGATGGGCACAAGGATGATTAGGAACAAGAAGAATATGGAAAAATGGACCCCAAAGGTGTATCATATACCCATAATGGAAGTTAAGTTATAGACAACTAATCATAGTGGATTCACTACTTAGCTGCCAGTTGTGCTAATATTTGAGTTATGCCTTGAGTATGGGGATAAGGGTTGAAATGAATGGGTAATGCATCTTAAACTAAAATTTGTACCTTATCTAGAACTAAATAAATAGAAGGATGTACTATAATAGGCTATGAGTGTAATCCAAAAATTTCAAGTGGAGTTCTAATTAGTACAAGACCTAGAAGCATAGGGTACCACCTCTAAAAATAAATAGGATAGATAAGAAGCTAAAGTACAAGAATTAATTGAGATCCTACACCTCCTATATATTGATGGTATGTTGACCCTATTGAATAACTTAATCCTAGATCATGTAGGCCAAAAGTAAATTGAGGTTACCACACCATGCATGGAGAGGGTGCAAGAATTTTGACATACTCACAATGCTGAATATGACCAAGAACTCTTGGTGGATGCCACTATTGATGGATGGTCTATCTATGAGGTTCTTATAGACACAAATGTTGAGGTTAATATCTTGACTAAGACAACTTGGGATAAAATGGGTAGCCTAGCTTTAAGACCTTATCTTCATGTGCTCTTCATGGCCAATAAGACTTGGGCACAACCTATCATAATTTTAAAGAGTGCAGATATAGATATCATGGGTGTAAATTTTTTGGCTAATTTTGAAGTAATAAAGTTAGTAGAGTAGGACAATTACCTAGTGCTTTTGGGAAGGCCATGGTGTTATGAAAACAATGTAGATATGTGCTTTAAAAGGTGCTATATGACCTCTAAGAATAGAAATGAGAGGGTAGTTATACATATTTTAAATTACCAAGGACCCCCATATGTCAAGAACATGGACATTGATGATTAAATCAACCATATCTATAACATCATAGCATAAGGCATAGAGACTCTAGAACCAAATAATCAAGGAATCCTCTCTTGAGAATATAAATAGTTAGCCTCAAACACTAAAGATGTTACTTATGACTGATGGGTCAAGGAAACATATGAGACCATTGATCAACAATGCTACTTAGTATGAGAAAAGGAACCAAAAATAGTAATAATAGGCTAGATATAGATTGATCATGATCCTAAGATATGGGTCTCTTATACCAAGAAAAGGGGGGAAAGAGTGTTTCTCCTTAGTAAGGGCAAACTTGCTATGCTCCTAATATATGAAAAAAGTTTAATCCTATAGAAGACTATGTCTATGACATTGATTCATGCATTGCAAAAGAGGTTGATAGAATGGGTAGACTAGTATACATGTTAAAGAGAACTACCACTAGTTGACAATGCTACTCTACTAGGTTTGAGCAAAGGAACCAAAAATAGTAAGAATAGGATAAATATATATTTATCATGCTCCTAAGATATGGGTCTCTTATGCCAAGAAAAGGGGGAAAAGAGTGTTTCTCCTTAGTAAGGGCAAACTTTCTATGCTCCTAATATATGAAAAAAGTTTAATCCTATAGAAGACTATGTCTATGACATTGAGTCATGCATTATAAAAGAGGTTGATAGAATGGGTACACTAGTTTACATATTAAAAAAGCCAAACTTGCCAAGTTGGCAAGATGTAAAGTCATCCATTTGCACCATATTTGGAAAAATCAATGAGGACCTGGATATTTTAGCTTACTCTAGTGACTTTGACACCATAACACATGCACCTCTTTGTAAAGAAACATGGACTATTTGTGGTAAAAATTCCCCAATAAATCTTGGTTGCACACCTTTTCCAAAACCTTAAAGACTTAGGCATGGGTGTGGTATGTAGTACATGAGATGTACTATAAAATAATAACTAGGGTTCCCTTAAGGAGTAGTTTATTCATACCTTCTCCTTTTCTTCACAAAATATTGAATTGATTAAACCATTACAGGTAGTTCTAAGGTGAGCATTTGAGGATATTTATATATTGGAAGAACACCTAAAAGACATGTTTGGTGAAAAAAGGTTAAAACTCCCAACCTTCTTTAAAGAACAAATTACGAATAATGACTCTATTGATGAAGATGATGACATATGGAAAACACAAAATTATAATAATTTGGCAAAGAAAAATAAGTTAGTACACCAAGTTAAGGATAACACCCCAGAAGAAGAAGACCCTACCCATATTTGGGTAAATATAATCAAGGGCAAAAAATAAGTTGAGGATTCATACTAAGAGAAGCATGAACCCTACCAGTCAATGTTAAAAACTACCAAGGTAGATATCAGTTCAGAAGGGGAACCTAAAATTACCACTATGGGTGCCTATTGGTCTAACATAAAACTAACATATATTATTGATCTCCTAAAAAAATTCCAAGACCTATTCCTATGAGACTATAAATATATGAAAGGCATCTACCCATCCGTTGGGAAGATGAGCATCAAACTAGTCAATGACATGAGACCCATTAAGAAGCGTTCTTATAAGATGAACCCAAATTTTTTCACCAAGGTCAAGATTGATATTGTTGGCATGCTAAATACAAGAGTTATCTACCTTGTACAAGAGTTTGAATGATTTAGTCCCATGGTCATCAACATGAAAAAGGATTGGTTCATTAAAATTTGTGTTGACTAAAGACTATTGAATGTTACCTACATGATTGATCCCTTCCCAACTCTATTCACTGATGAAGTATTGGATGGCATCGTAGATTGTAAAATATACACATTTATTTGTGGATTTTTAGGATACCATCAAGTCCAAATAGAGGAGGAGGACAAGCCCAAAACCACCTTTGTGATCGAATGGGAATGTTTCATATATAATATGATACCCTTTGGGATGAAGAATGTGCCAACCATTTTATCCTAGGTGGTGATCATCGCATTCAAAGACTTCATTCACAAGTTCCTCCAAGTATATTTAGATGATTAGATAGTGTATGGGTTGGTAAAATATCACTATGACAATTTGCACCTAATGTTTGAAAGGTGCCAATAGTTAAAAATCTATTTGAATCTCAATATGTGTATTTTTTCAACACCATTTGACACATTGATTGGGCACATTATCTTCAAGGATGGTTTGCTCATTGATCCAGCCAAGATTGTAATCATATTTCAACTTCAAAAATCATCAACATAGAAAGACATTCATTCCTTTCTTAGACATTATGGGTATTACATGAAGTTCATAAGGAATTATTCCAGGATTGTGTTGCCACTAGAGGAACTCTTGTGGAAGGATGGCCCATTATATTGGGGTGAAGTATAAGAAGATAATTTTAAGACCCTAGAGCTAAAATTAATAAGTGCACTAATACTATAATTTCTTGACTAGGAAACTCCATTCCATGTCCACATCAATGCCTCTAGTATTACAATCGATGCCATTCTCATATAACCTTGTTAAGGGAAAATAGATAATCTTATTTCTTTCACAAACAAGAAACTAACCAAATCTAAACAGAATAAAACCATGACTAAGTGTGAGGTATTTTCCATGGTCTATGCCCTATAGAAGTTTTGAAAATATTCACTAGCAACCCCTTTTATCTTCTTTACTAATCATGAGGCACTTAAGTACTCAGTGAACAATCCCAATTTACATGGGTGCATTTGTTGATGGATCATATTTTTTCAAGAATTTTACTTTTCTATTATAGTGAAACTTGGGAATAAACTATTTATCCTGCATCAAATCTGGAGATGCAAAAATGCCAATTGAAGATGATATGCTTAATGCAAAACTCTACAGGATTTAATGCATCCCAAAATACTTAGTAGATATTGTTAAATTTCTAACCACTAGATCTATGCCTCAAGCCATGATAAGTAAAGAAAAGAGTTAGCTCACGATTTGCACTTCCCCTTTTCAAATCATTAGTAGGGAACTATACAAGTTGAGTCATGATGAAATCATGCACTGATGTGTCTTAGAGCATGAATAGGACTCAATAATGAAAGAGGAACATGAAGGGATTGTTGGATGCCATTTTGTTGGAGACTCCATAGTATAAAAAGTGCTATGATTAGGCTTGTGGTTTCTAAATCTATTTCATGATGCAAAAGAATATACCAAAACATGTGATGTCTACTAGTGCATTAGAAAGTTAAACCAAAGGGATGAGATGCACCTCATCTCCATCCTTGTTGAGGAGCCATTTTAAAAATGGGCCATTGATTTTGTTTGGCCTATTACTCCCATTGTGAGGTTAATAGGTGTAAGGTACATTATGGATGCTATATATTACTTCACTAAGTGGGATGAAGTGGAACCAACCAAAGACTTTATATCCACCAAAATAACAAGATTCATTTGGGAAAACAATATCAGTAGATATGGATGCCTATTAACTTGAATAGTTATCATCTTACACATTTAATTAATGAAATAGTTTAAATCTTATTATCTGAGTATATGGTGGTGCACTATATAATGACACCCTACCACCCCTAAACTAATGGCACCAAAAAAACATTCAATAAAATATTGGGGATATGCCTCATAAAAATATGCAACATTGGTCATAAGGATTAGGATGACCATGTGTCAGTAGTGTTATGGGCCTATTGCATAACATACAAGCACCTAAACAAGGTTACACCATTCCAACTAGTGTTTGGCATAGAGGCCATTTTACCTATGGAGTTCTTAGTTCCCTCATTACAAATTGTATGTATTGGTTGATTGTATGACTAAGAGTATTTAAGTGCACATATAGAAGATTTGGAGAGGTTGGATGAGACACATGCCCAAACACGATAGAGCCAATAGATAGAAAAGGATCACCAAAGGACATGGCATGATAATCACATCAAGGGCAAGGTGTTTATATAAAGTTCCTTGGTCTTGTTATATGATTATAAGTACCTAAGGCACATAGGCAAATTATAGATTAGATGGATGGGACCTTATGATATCCATATCATCTTAGAGACTAGCACATTAAAGTTGCATATGTTGACTAGTAAAATATTCCCTAGGTATTTCAATGGCAACATATTGAAATTATACCATCACTAGAATGGTGCTTATGCCATCTAATGCTATCTTTCTAGTCAAAAGTTAGTGACTTTATCTTGTGACCATAATAAAATTAGTGCAAGCCAAATCTAATATTTTATTTTCTTTTTGTTTCTTTTGTGTTATTTGAATAAGCAAGGTACTTTCAGGCCCATAGTAGAATGTTCTTAGTGATTATACTTACATAAGTTCAATTAAGTGAGTTAATTCTAGTTGCTTTTTAAAGCACCTATGGATAGAAACCTAAATTTTTGGGTGCATGTGAAGTTAGTAAGGTTAATTGACCTATAAGTACAAATTATTGAGTAAAGTGCATAAGGTGTTCATGCACAAAAGATAGAGAGGAGACAATGAAGCACTAGAGGACCAGTGTAAGGATTTATATGGGGTAGAGAGGCTAAAGAAAGAGACAATAAATCATATATAAATCAACTAATAAAATGATGTGCACTTGAAATAAATCATAACACTAAAAAGAGATAGAACCTAGGAGGCTAAATTATGTGTATGTGAAGCACTGTGCCTAGGTAACTAGAAGGATGGTGAAGGTTATGCTAAGATGAACAAAGTGAAAGATAGTGAATTTTTTTATAGTTGGTACCCACCCAATAGTTAGTGGGAAGTGACCATTTTAATTACCTATCACCTACTTGAAGAAAACATTATCAAAGTTAATGCTATGATAATGGAAGAACAAAGATCTACATTAATGAGTAGAAGGTGGTAGATTTTAGTAGATTTCATGGGTTTTAGTAGATTTCAAGGATCTAAATGATGCCAATCATAAATTGGGTAGATGATAAAATTATATAAAACCATATATGATAAAGGTATAGGTTTACTTGTCATTTTCACAAAATTAGAATAGAGCAAGGAGTTGAATGAACCAAAAGAGAAAATGCTACTAAAGAAGAAATAAGTTCCCCATAGCCTTCCCAAGTGAGAATGAAAGAACAAGTAGAAGATTTCATTTCATCCTAAGGAGAAGAGGAGGAAAATTAAGGGAATTTGAAGGAAAAATAGGGAAGGTATATTTTGGTAGGATAACTAGTCTACCATTAATAGGGCAAGAAGCTCAATAGCCAAATGTGCAGTTACATTTTTCATAATTGTAAATTAGACTAGACATAATTTATGACTTCAAAAAGATTAATTAATCACACTTCAATATTATTAGGTTTAAGATGTTGAATAAATTATTAATCATAGGTCTACCATAAGCATACATACATGCAAATAAAGTGAAAGCAATGAGGGAAGTAACTATGGTAAAAGTAGAGGTGCAAATGGTAGAGGGAGTTAGCATTGTAGAGATTGATCCAACCATGAGTGAAAAGATCACCTATAGAGAGATGGATTACCCACCAAATTTCATGGTGGGAGGAAGTGGGTATACCTTACCCATGTATGCAAGTTAAAATATTATAACCATAGGATAGGCAACAACATATATGAATTGAATAAGGACTAATTGACATACATAGATAAGAATAACAAGGTAAGTGCCATCCTATCTGATGTCTCTATTAGAGACAAGTTAAAAACCATGGGAACCACATAAATTTTTGAGTTTTGAAGATTCAAAAACCTAGAAGACTTGGTAAATTTCCTTCTCTCATGGGTGCATGGTGACCGATTCTATTTTGATAGAAGGTGCATGAGGATTTATGCAAGACACATAAGTAAAATCACAGGGCTACCTAGTAGAGAAGTAGATATACATGAGATTATGGAGGATGATGTAGAGGTAGAGAGGGTTATAAATCTCTTGGGATGCTACAAGTCAAGATTTTCATTCCCTATCAAAGACATCTAAGACCTAGGCATAAAAGAAATAATGTACCTTATAAGCACCAAAATTTTCCTTAACAGTCAATGGTTAGATATAAGTAAAACCTTCCTTTGCATTTCCCACTACATGGCATAGGGAGAAATGTTCAACATATTTAAGTTTATCACATAGGAGATCATAAATAATGTATAAGAATGTCATCAAGCATGTGAGACCTTTTGGTGGGGATACATTCTTATCCTAATGGTGATGAATGAGATAGGTGTACTAGATGACAATGATGTCCACCTATGGGTGTTTTCACCAAACCATGAGTCCCTAATGATGAAGTACCAGGACTTTATCTTCCCCCCAACTTTTAATAAAAATATAAAACTAGAGTGCAAGGATTGTTTGACAAGTATGTGGAATCCTTTGGAAATGAGTGGCATATCCCATAAGAACTCCCTCAACAACTCTTGAGAAATATGACTTTAATCATGATGTAACACTTTTGTGTGGTATGCCTAGTGTTCATAGATGATAATCTATCAGGTTGGCTCTGATTACCTTATGTGTTCTCAATAAAATACTTCATAGTGATGCTAAATAGAATCCCAAATGCATAATAAATTGATATCCAAGCCCAAGGCCATGGATTATGATATAAGGATGATGAGAAACCAATATATGTGCACCAAAGCCAAGGTAAATAGGGATGAGGAGGATAATAGTGACAAGATTGACATCCATCCCCTCCAGAGGGTGATAATCAATGGAATAATTTTCAAATTATGCTATGAGATGCAACCATGTAAGAAGGGTAAAGATCTTGGTAAGGATGATTATTGACCCCTCCTAACTGATGATGAAGGAAATGATGCATTGAATATTCAAGTGAAGTAAATAAAAAAGAAGTGGGGTGAAAAATTATAAGAGATTATGAAGCATGTAAAACTAAAAAGAGCCTCTAAGGAACAAATTGTGCTACTTACCCCAAAAAATCATGTGACATTCATGCAAGAGGGTGCTTCTTCTAGTAATATTCCAAGAAAAAAGACTAAAGGACCTATGGTGTTCCCTAATAAGACCCTTATAGACATGGAAAGAGAGGAAACCCTAGAGACTATAATAGAATAAGAGATATAATAATACATGATAGGGAATTATATCCTATAAATAGAGTAAGGTGAAGATAAGCTTACCATTGAAAATGTTTAGGAGGCCCTACAAAGTGGTGCCACCACCACACTAAAAGTAATGAAGTAAATGACAAGCCTTATATATAGCATAACCTTGTTAAATATAACACCAAAAAAATTGGCACCAACATCTAAGGATAAGGCCTTCCTATAATAACCTCAATTTATTAAGGAGAAAAGAGTGGCTTGGAGAAAAATGGGATTAAACAAGGAAGATATAAAACAAGATTTGGCACTTGAAGAGAAGCAAAAACTTGATCAGAAATAATAGAAGGATAAGTTGGAGAAGAAGGCCCCAAATTTTCCCTTGAGCATAAGAACAGAAATATAAGTGATCAAATAGGCACCAAGTGACCTTTTTAGATAAGTTAATGAAGTAGCGAAGGCATGCCCAAGTAGTGAAGGGGTGTCTAGATAGAAAGAAGGTGACATTAGCACCTTGGAGCAATAAATAAAGACAACTGAAGAACAACAACAATAATGAAACCCTAGTACTAAAGGAGTAACCCTTGAGATAAATATTGAGAAGCCCTAGGATGAAGAAATGGATGAGGGGGAGAAGTTAGATGAAGCAACCCTTAAGGACCAAATAAGTGACTCTTTAAAGGAGCACATTAAAGAAAATAGTGGTGTCAGTGAAGAGGAATAAGTACACATAAATAAGGCTATCATTGAGAAGGATGACATTGATCTTACCATTATGGATATGGAATATAATAATTAGGGTGATTACAATTTATACTTAAATGAAACTATTCCCCCAAACCCCCATAACAAGGACACCCAAGTAGCTCTCACTTGCACTAGATGGATGAGCCCTAATTTGAGGTGTCAAGGGAAACTACTTTGAGCCTAGAATATTCTAAGAAAGGGTAGGAATCCCTTATTATTCACCCATGTGCCATGAACCCAATATAATTTTGGAATGCATTATTAAAAATGGCCACAGAAGTGATGCACTAGAATATCATCAATGATGACAAGGTGATAAAATTGAAGAAACTCATCAAGAAAACCAAGGAGGAAGTGTAAGCCAAAAGGTTAAAATTGGAATAGCTTTGTGAACATGTGGAGGCAACCAATCCATATATTATATTCAATGTCAACACTTTATACCTTTTAGAGATCTATTAGATTTGTGTATTGGTAGAGTAGATGCTCCCAAAATTGTAGCATAAGCTAATGCAAGAAGAAGAAGAGGAAGACCCCAAAATCATATTAAATAAGGATCTATAAATAAAGATCCAATAAGTAGATTATATCTTCACAAATTTGAAGGAGTGAATGGAAATAGTAAATGAAATCTTCTTAAACTTCTCCAACCAATCCTCAATAATATATGCATTTTTAAAGCAAGCAAAGGATGAGGAGTAGTTGATGGCTCAAGTATACTTTCTAGGCATGGTATAAAGGTGATAGATCATGGGTAGAATAAATTCATAGACAAATTATATCAAGGAACAAGAATGACCTTGTAAGAACTCTTTCATGCTCTATAGACTAAGGATTATGAGCAAGGGGAGATCTTAGATAAAAGTGTTGCAAAGGTGCAAGACAACATAGAATTTTTTTACAAAGAGTTATATAAATTGGATATACTTTCACTCAGTATAACATAAATTGATATTAATATCACCATAAAATAGATCAAGCTATCCATAAAGGGATTTGATAATTTTAGTGTAGAACTCCATGAAAATGAGCCTGAGTTTTATGCTCCCAAGAATTTGATAGCTTAGTTTGAGGGCATAATAGGGTTTTTGTATGGGGTAATGTTAGGCCCCTAACTTATTAGTATAATATTCACACCAAATTGATATCTACCTCAACATGTCTAGATATTTTTTCAAGTGGTTATCTTAATGGTTTTTGGTAGCCAACTAGAGGATGCAACAAAAATCATGTGTTAACTAGCTAGGAGCTAAAAATTTCCTAGATACTGAGGGCATCAATGAAGATTTTAATATAAATTAAAAGTGAAGTGTAGGAATTGTGGGGTCATGGAGATGGTGGTTATGATGATAGAACTCTATTTTATCAGTCAACATGTAGCTTCCACACTAGCATAGATGATATTGAAAGGCTTATATAAGGAGCTCAAACTAATGGATGAAACGTGGAAGGAAACTACAACAAAGATATGAAAGAATGAATTCAAAACCATGCTTTGTAAACTTTACTCTATTGGCCATTGAGGCTTATATACCAAATGGAGGCCACTATGGCTTTAATTGTATGTGCCTAAGATTCAAATATGAGCCTTTGGGTTGTTATTATTATGATTTTGAATATAAACTCTTGCTATGGACTTTGAACAATGATAAATGTCATTGCCTTAAAATGTACTTAAGTTTGTCTAGTCTATATGTCTTGTAGTAGTGCTAATGGGATGTAAATGTATATATGATGTCATAATTTTGATTAATTATGTGAATTAAAGTTCATGGGTTTTGTTTATTTTTATATTTTAATGGAGATTATATAATGAATCATGATGTCATAATCATTTTACATGTAAGATGAGTATAGGTTTGTTCCAATGAACCCAACCCCTATTTAAATCACAAATATTTAATATGAAAATTAAGTATAACCAAAGTAGTCTTATGACCTTGATATTAACCCAAGAAATTCCTATGCCTATGGATCTACCCTAGAGTTAAGTTTTTGGTGCATTGCTTAAGTCCCCTAATGAAGCCTCACACCATTGTAAAACTAGCCCAATGCAGGCCCTAGTTCCTTATTAGTTGTGATTTAGGTGAGTGAATAAGGCCTGTGTATTATATGTATTGATTATGACATAGCCAAATGTTTAAATGTTGAGGGTAAATGGAGTTATCCCATGCTTACACTTGATTGCAGTAAACTACCCCTAAACTTTCACAGCAATTATGTATCATGCAAACCTATAGTGAGACATGTATAAATAAATCCTTAAATGGGATGATAATATATATGTAAAGACAATAAAATTATAGATATAATAACAATGAATAAATACACCTTTTTCATGTATATGAACCATTTTGAACTGGTGACTAGAGAGGATGAAACCCTTGTAGACTTATTTTATTGAAACACATGGATTGGACTATGCATTCCCCAATATCCATTGGTAGGAGAATGTGATTAATAAAATAATATTTAATTGAATACATAATTTCAAAAATAAATGTAGTTCAATATCTTATAATCCATATAATAATTTCAATAGATCATTCTAGTGCAAAAAGTTGAATCAACCACTGCAAATAAAATAAGATTCATTTTGGTACAAAAACTAGTGAAAAATTGATGCAAAAATAGTATGATCTAAGTATAGTAAATATAACATAGAGAATGGCATGAATTTCCATTTCTTAAATGAAAATTGGTGTAAATATTGATCCACAAATTTATCATGTGTTGTACACAAGCCCCCAATATGATATTTAAGTATTTTGATTTTGAAAATTGAGTAAAAACCTATGTAACATTCTAGAACACATGCCATGCATGATGCCCCTAATTTAATCAAAATATGTGATAATATTATGTATAAATATGAAAACTTTTTCTAATTAATCACTAAAAATTATTCTATAGACTGAGTATGATTCTAAGAATTCTAAAAAACATTATTTATGATTCTTGAGATGAAAACACATTGTTTTAAAAAATCATAGCCTGTAATGTTATCCAAATGGAATGGTTATGTCTAAATATGATTTATAATAAAAAAATAAGTATGAAATGTTATCAATTTAAAAATTATTATATTTTTATGTCAGTGTGGAATCATCTAAAAATGACACTTGAGTACTAATAATGTTACTTGATACCACCCATCCCTAAGTTAGCCATAGACCCATCTTAGGGCCTATGTAGACATTTGTACATCATTCATGTGGGCCACACACATCTCTATACATACCTAAAGTAGTCCTAGGCACTCACTTTAACATATTATCCCCTAGTGCTATAGGTTTTACCACTTAAACACTAACACCATAACTAGGACACTAATACCATAAAGTAGTCCTAGGCACTCACCTTAACAAATTGGCTCTTAGTGCTATAGGTTATGCCACCTAAACAATAACACCGTAACTTTTATAGTATCACCTTATGGTTATAGTGTCCTAGTTTGGGTGCTATTGTCCTTTTCCCACCTTTTGTTATCAATGAATATCTTTTAAAATGAGCAACCAACTAGGGTCATCTTAAACCTATTTTAAGACCTGCACAAGAACTAGAATAGTATATACACATGGTGTTTAGTATTTTATCCACTAGATGTAAATTATATTCAAATTATATAAACAAACTACAAATTGTGCACAATCAAGGTTATCAATCCCTAATCTACCCTACTTCTATAAACAACCATCTATAGCATTCCTAAGATAAAATCACTCATATTTCTAGTCTCAAGAACATTTAAAGAATGTAAATCAAAATTCATACTATTTTAACTTGTATTTGTACTAGAACTTAGGTGGGGATAACTACATTAGGCTTGATTCTTCCTTGGAGTATTGGTATGTAGGCAACTCTCATCACAATGGGGTGTTGAGGATGTCTAGCCTACCCCACTAACAACACACTTTGATATTTATGCCAAATGAATACCATAACAATATGGAGGTTTAGGTTTTAAATATAAAATTAGTAAAAATATGTCACTTACAATGAATCAAAACTCATGCACACAATAACAAGCTTGGTAGACTCAAACACAGGTGCACCTAGAAGCTTGAAATAGTGATACACAAAGGACACTAAAACCAAAATAAGGACACTAATAACACATGGTTATAATATAAAATTAAGGTCCTAATATTTAGGAAGGGTTTTGTCACCTAGATCCTATCCACAACACTCAGATTAACTTATATCCTAGTTCATAGTCTCCATATCTCTCATCTCAGTCAATTTCTAGTTAAATATTTATTTACATCATTTATTATTATTTTTAGAAAGGTAAAACTAAGTCTATTCTATTATAAATTAGTGGCTATATTTATTTTATATTTCTACCCTAATTTACTATACTTAGACCTTTAAAAATATAGGGCTCAAATTCCATAAACCCTAAAAAGTTAAATCATTTGGTGAACCTGACTTACTTCAAATATTGAACAAACCCTAAGCCTAAATAACCCTAGAGTTTATGTTTCCAACCTTATAAGACCCATACTCAGATTTTAGATCCTTGTATTTTATGATTTGTATTTCATATATCATGATAATAATGATAGATGAAGTTTATCACTTTTTAATACAAATTTTTCTAGCTTCCTTTGCATGCTTATTTCCTTTCATTTGGAATGAACTCAAAGATGACATAAACACATATGTACATGATGCTTTATATCAACTAAATTGTATGTCATATTTCATTATATCTGTAGCATGTTATTATTCTCTTATGTGTAATTCAATTAAGAAACAAATCCTAACATACATAGAGAATCAATTACAATATATTTTATTGGACTTATTCCATAAATTTATTACCCTAACAACCATGTTTAAAGTTTCAATGTCATGTCTTATGCATAAGAAAGAAACTCTTTCTCCTCCTCATCTCCATGAGGGTGATAGATACTTTCCCTCTATCCAAGTCTATTCTATCACTCCTCTATGAGATGAAGCATCCTATATTATTGATACTAGTACCCATACTTAGCCTATACACACCTCCAACTCTTATCTACAGTGCGTGTGCCTACATGTTTAATTAGAAATGACTAGGGTTTACACTTGTGAGACTCTAAGGGATTAAATTATTAGTATAATTAAGTTCATTTCAAAATTACAAACTTAGAAACAACTATTACATGAAAATATTACAACATTGGAAAATCATATTACAAGATAAAAGCCTCCAGGGCACACTAGAGTCAATCATGTATATGCATCTTCACCTAGTTAATTTGTGGCAAGCAATGTTATATATCATAATAATAAATCACAACAAAGTGCATCTACAAATAGTGATTTGAATAGTACTTAGGATCAAAGTAATACGTAATATGAGAATTAGGACACCCTCCCCCCACTTAACAATAAAAATATTATTGTCAATAAAGATGAGATTTTATAGAGTTTTAGAGACAAACTTTAGGAAAAACCTTGTGATCATGCACATATTCTACAAGCCATAACGGAAATAAAGAACAAATCAAATAATGGTTAATCTTATACTCCCCCAGATAAAAATATTGTTACACCTACTTTTGGGGCAACTCAATTTATACAACAACCCATTTTAACTTGATAAACTTCAACAATGGAAACACTTCCTATGGCTAGTTCCTCGTTTCCAAATATATAGTACCTTATGCATGAGATTTATTATCTATAGGCTGAGGTGTTACATCTTGAGTAGGGTGATAATAGGCCATCACATGCATTGGATTCTCATGTTCTTTTAAATACACCTTTGACACATCACATAATGACAACTCCTTTACCATCTATATTTGTGGCACCTAATATTACTTTGTATGATGGTAAGGGTGACCTAGAGCACCATATACAAGATTTACATACAATATGTTTGGACTACATGTTTAATGATTGGATCCTTATGAATTTGTTCCCATGTAATCTAAAGGACTATGCCTTAAAGTGGTTCTCTGATCTTCCAAATCAGTCTATCACTATATTCAATCCATTAGCAGATATATTTTTAGCACACTTTTTAGTAACATCAATGATAAGATCTCATATGCTCAAGTGACACAACTTATGCAAAAATACAATGAGCCTATTGTAGGATATGTCTTGTGATATAAAATTATATTGACAAAGATGACTATCCCCATGGTAGATAGGGAGCTCTAAGGCATATTCAAACAAAGTTTACTACTAGCATTACATGAAGCTACCTTGTTCAAGAAGTTTCCAAAATTCATAGATTTATGCCACATAGTGAAAGAAAGGGAAGTCAAGATTCTCTCTATGGAAAAATTAAAATATACATGTAGATCAGAATCAACTACTAAGAGTTCTAATAAGCCTCCATATAAAGTAAGGGCCATTGAAAACAAGAGTGATAAAAGGCCATATTTAACACATCTTCAAAGCCACCTCTTCATCTAGTTTTATCGGCTCCTCCACAAATTCTAGAATCAGCAACACATGTTTTACAATACCTCTTAGAATACAATGTCATATCTCCTTCCCATCAAAGAGGTTGATATGATAGGGCCTCTTATAAAGAACTATGATTTTAATGCATTTTATGACTATCATAAGACACTAGGCCATACTATAAATAGATGCATTAGCTTGAAACATAAGATACAAAATTTGATATAGGCCAACATCATTGACATGGGCACACCCATAGAGGCACCCAAAGTTCAAGGAATAAAAGCTAAAGCATTGAATTTTTTTTAGATCTATTTATAAAGCATATAACTAATGAGGCAAGGGGCACTTTAGGTTTTCACTATATGTATCAAGCACATGCATCACTATCATCATATCACACTAATACAAAGGATGCACATGCCCTACATAATATCATTGGTGTGTATCATAATACAGTACCAATTAGACCACTCATCACTTAATCATAGCATGAGATTATTGATGATGATTCAAATTTATATGCACTCTTTGTATGAGCCTACATTGATCATCATCCTATTTAGTGTGTTATTATTGACAATGGGTTAAGTATTAAAATGTGCATTACCAAACTTATACAACATTTGAGTTATTCAGAGTAGGACATTTATTTGATTAATAGTTATTTGTGGTTTTAGTGTCCATATTCAAATCTTTATTAGGGAGATTATACTTCTATTACAGGTTAGATTGGTACATATAGCCATTATATTCTTAGTAGTACCTAGTGAAATCACATTTTACATGTTATTGGGTAGGCCATGGATATAAAAGCTATGAGCCATTCCATCCATTGTACATAGATGCCTCAAGTATATACATGCTAATAAGGTGATCATAGTTGAGGTTCTTTCATATGAGTATCCTTTACCTATCCCATAGGAAGTCACACTATAGTTACTAGCTATAGTTCTGAGCACAATTCCCATAAGTACACCATAGAGTTCAATAGAGCCACCAATGTAGGTAATGTCTACTCCTACGATGTTACCACATATACATAATCTCCCATAAAGACCATTATAAGAGAGACCCCTACATCAAATATATGTTATGTATGCTAGAGTGCCTCCCTCTACCCCTTTCCTTTTGAGATTAGTGTTATTGAGTTCCTAGGGTTCTCAACATAGGATACCCATGCTAGTTACAACATATTGTAATAGATGGGTCCTTAAGACCCATACAATTCACAAGACATCCTAGTCAGCTTTACATATTCCTATCACCACTCCGTAGGTAGTTCTAGCTATAAATCACTTAGTATAGTAGGTTCTGGGACCTAAGTTACCTTTTCATACAACATGCATGATTATCATTCCTTTATTTGACACATGCCACATTGATAGTGAGTCTCTCATGAGACCCATTGGTTAGTATGTTCCTACCTTATTGTATATATCTTATATTCAAAAAATAAAAAATAAAATAATATATCAAAACACAAAAACATTCAAATATTTACTCAAAAAATGTAAAATATAGATTTTATGCATTGCCATGTTTACACTTCTTATACTTTTCAAGTACTACATAAGCTATCTATCTTAATATAATCAATTTTTATCATACATACACTCTTCACTTGTTATTTTTGAGTATTCACAGATACTTACAAGACCTAGGTCCACTACATAGATCTAGAGTTGCTACTATCTATCCACTGAGGGCATATAAATAGATGCATGGGTTCTTCATTTGATACATTCACCATTTTGGGGCATCCTATATATAGTTTTGATTTGCTAGTTTACATATTTCTAAACTCTACATCATAGATTTAGAATTTTTATTTCTTAGTATTGATCACCCTTCACCTACTTAGATTCATTACTGACTATTAATACTTTAGACTCACTTTATGTACATATTTGATCTTATATAGATTTGTACCACATGTTCATACATGCTTTCATTTCTAGATTTACTAGTTTATACTTGATTATATCTTTATGCTTATATATATATATATATATATATATATATACTCAATGTAATTTGAATATTCCATTTCTCTATGGCTCTATACCACTTATTTTCATTATATGTATGCTTTGGACATGTGCCCATGTCTTTATGTGTGCCTTCCTGATTGTGTATGCAAACATTTGAACATGTACTTTCATGTGGATCTAAGCTAACTTACTTGCTATTTGTGTATGTAGACATTTGAACATGTAATTTTATGTATTTATTTCTTAGATTTAATTACATGTGCCCATGTGCCTCATATTGTGTCTCCTTGGCCTACTTTGGGTGCCTCATGTATGTTGTATGCATACTTTATTGCATGCATCATGGCCATGACACTTTTATCTTGCTTATTACACACTTTGATTTTAAATGCCATGAAGTACCTCATGAATCTCCACTTCTCAATTAGGTGATAGGATGGACATCATGCCTAATTCCCTTAGGTAGTTACTTAGTTATTACTCAAATATGTTATTTTCATGTAATAAAAAATGATCATGTCTATAAATCAATCATAACTTAGAGAAGATAGATCATACCATACACTTCTAATTGGAGATACATTAGATAATCAGGAACATGACCAATATGGGGATCTGCTAGACCTAATAAGGGGATATCTTATCATAATACATAATGCTAGGGAGGCTTCCAAATCCTCTAGTCAAGCATAATCATACAATAACCCTAGTTAGGTCCTATGTTTTATATTCACTAAACTAATAACAAGTAAAGTAAAATCTAAAATAGTGCTCACCAAATCTTATGGCACAAAGTGGGGGTTATAAATAATAAAATTAAACATGTATGAGAGACATATACTCATGTCAATGTATACAAAATCATAATACATGGAAGATAAGTACAAATGCATATCTATACACTCTTACAAAGGAAAATAAAGTTAGGAATACTTATCTTTGAAGAAGAACCCGCTGAACCTCAATCTCTCCCTTGGCCAATGTGTTTAATAAGAGGTTATTATAGTATGTAAGAATGATAAGGATAAATTAGATCTAGGTTACACAACCTTTAATGCATCCAAAAGAATTATCCATAAGAGAAGATCCATATCTCCAAAGAAAATATGAAGCCCTAAGATTGCTCTTCAAGTAGAATGGTGGATAAGCAAATGTGTAATATATCTTACTTCTTATTCTCTTCTCTAAATAATGGTGAAATGAACTTGAATATATAGGTAGATTTAAACCTAAGCCCTTCAAAAAAATTTAGCCAATAGGGTCAACCTATTTGACCTAACATAGTTTTGGATAATAATTCACTAGGTCATGGGCTAGGTCAGCCAAGCACTGACCTAGAACCTAAGTGAATTTTACCCAAAAATATATAGGGTTGACCTAGTTGACCTAGTATAGGAAATTGAGGCTGAAAATTATATAGAGTTGACAAAGTTGACCTAGTATAATGAACAGTCAAAAGGGGGTCAAGGTTAGGAAAAGGGGGACAAAAGGTGGAAAATTACTAGAGAGTGTGAAATAGAGGGGGACAAAAGGTGGAAAATTACTAGAGAGTGTGAAATAGAGAATAAAAAGCTTAGGGGAATGATTTTTAGGAGACAATTGTGTAGATAACAAGTGTTAAAAGGGACAATAATAATATGAAGCACTAATGGTATACCCACCCATTTCTTAGTACACCCCTTAAGGCGTGCACTTAGAGAGATTGAGTCTCAATGGATTCTTGAAAGATAAAAAGTGTAAGTGATACAAGTTTGAAAATATTGTATGCAATCAAAAATACATCATGTCTATAAATCAATCCTAACTTGGAGAAGATAAATCATACCATACATTTTCGATTGGGGACACATTAGATAATCAAGAATATGACCAATATGGGGATCCACTAGACCCAATTAGGGGATATATTATCACAATACACTATGTTAGGGAGGGTTTCGAAGCCTCTGGTCAAGAAAAATTATGCAATAACCCTAAGAGATTCCTATGTTTTATATTCTATAAACTAATAACAAGTAAAGTAAAAATCCAATCTAGTGTTCACCAAAGCTTGTGGAATAAAGTGGAGTTTATAAATAATAAAATTAAACATGCATAAAAGACATACTCACATCAATGTATACAAAATCCTAATGCATGGAAGAGAAGTACAAATGCACATCCATCTACTCTTACAAAGGAAGAGGAAGTTTAGGAATACTTACCTTTAAAGATGAACCCACCAAGCCTCAATATATCCCTTAGAAAAGGTGCTTCACAAGAGGTTATTTTGGTATGTAAGGATGGAAACAATAAATAAGCTCTAGGATACACAAACTATCAATGAATCCAAAAGAATTTTCCATAAGACAAGATCCATATATCCAAAGAAAATATGAAACCCTAAGCTTGCTCCTCAAGTAGAATGGTGGATAAGCAAATGTGCAATATCTCTTAATTCTTATCTTATATAAATAATGGAAAAATGAACTTGTATATATATGTATATTTAACCCTAATCCCTTATAATAGTTTTGGTCAACAAGGTTGACTTAGTTGACCTAACATAGTTTCGGACAATAATTCACTAGGTCACGGGCTAGGTCAGCTCTAAGTGAATTTTACCTAAAATTGTATAGGGTTAACCTAGTCAACCTAGTATAGGAAACTAAAGCTAAAAAATATATAGAGTCAATAAATTTAACCTAGTACAATGAATAGTTGAAACGGGGTCAAGGTTAGGAAAAGGGGGACAAAAGGTGGCAAATGACTAGAGAGTGTGCAATAGAGAAGAACAAGCTCAGGGGAATGGTTTTGAGGAGACAAGTGTGTATAAAACAAGTAGAAAAATGGATCAAAATATTGAAAATAACCAATGGTATACCTACCCCTTTCCTAGTGCACCCCTTAAGGTATGCACTCAGAGAGATTGAGTCTTGATGGGTTCCTACAAGATATAAAGTGTCAGTACGTACATAAAATTTTGATAATATTATATGTATACACTATTAATATATATTATTATATCTATTTTTATATATTTTTGAATTCTAAATCTAACATACATCATACATTACAAAATTATTCTCATACTATCTTACATTCTGATGTTATGTATACACATTATATTGGTTTATTACATAGATATCATATATGCTCCAACTAACACACATATTACAAAGATTTTTATTTTCAGGATAATTATTACATAGGTTAAACAACTTCAATTAAAAGAGGGGGAATTCAAAAGGGTTTATCATAAATATCAAGCTATATGAATGCACTCATAGTATAATTTTCAACACATAGGCACAAAACATAGAAATTAGTTTCAAGAAAACAGAGTGGAAAATAATGATACATAGACCAATTTTAGTTACAAAAAAATAGGAATAATTGGACATTAATTCCAAAATTTGGATAGTAGTGCCACCAATGCTACTATCCAAGATATGGCACTACTATACAATAGCCTTAATCTCAAAAAATTCTAGATTGGCCAAAAAAGTATAGTAGGTACAATCTAGGTTTACATAGGTTCAATTACAAATTACCAATTTTGGCTTAGTTTAGCTTAGATTCATACTAAATTTATCAGATTGGAGGCATCATTTGTGGAGTGATCATTCTTATTCAAATTTAGATACTCACATATAGATTATTACAACTTAATCTAGAATCCATATATTCAGATATTAGATTTGGGGAAATATGCATGGCACATTATTTTTGTATGCTCACTTATACATCAATTAATTAGATGAAATGAAAAAATCAATGTAATTATATACATTGTACACACTAGACACCATGTTCCAAGTTATACACCATATTGATGCCTTACTCCATCTACAATGGTTGGCATTCTCAAGTGGCCCAAAGCTATTTTACATTCTAGAGTTCTTGAGTGGCCACAAAGCTAACATATATAGTTATAGTTATAGTTTTAGATTAAGGTAAAAATAGGTTTTGAAGGGACCCCAAAACCTTGAACAAAAAGAGAAAGATAAAATAGAAACATCCACAGGCAAGCCAAAAGCCTACTTCACCGAAGCAACAAAACCAAGATACAAAGACCAAAAGCTAACAACGAACATCCAAAGATAGCCCCCAAGTTTTACAGAGACCTGGAAAATCCATAGTAAAAGTTCAAAAAACCAGGTACCAAGACCAGAAAACATAACCAACTAGCAGAACCAACTAAAATAACCAGGAACTATTCTTCTAGTTCCAATATCATCTTCACTGCTTCCTTACCTTTCACAACAGTGTCCTAGATGGCAACAGTCACCTGCGTAGATCCCTCTTGCATTGCTTTCTTTCTTGAGCTTTGTCTAGTTCTCTTGCTAGGCCCCTCCAAAGTTTGATTTCCTCATTTGCTCCTTTTCTAATGTTTACAGCAGCAACACAAATACTAGAGGTTACCTCCTCCATCTTTATTCTGCTTTCCTTTATGAGTTCCCTTAGGTGTTCTCATACTCTTTGAGTTTTATGGGAATATCCCTCATCTAATTTTCCATGTTATTGATTTTGTTCCAAACTGCCTCCTGTTTACCCTCCATTATTTCCATTTTCCTTTTGATTTCCATTATCTTCTTATATGTCCATAAATCGAATTGAAGGGTAGCATCAGCTTTACAATTGGCCAATCTAGTAGGTTCATCATTCTGCCTTTTATCACTCCAATCTTTTGTGTTCTTTTTAGGACTGCTTCCAACTTATTTAATATAATCCTTTGTTTCCATTCGTTTCTATTCCTTTATTTCAGTAGGGCTTACATTTTTGTTACTTACTTCCTTTACGTGAGCTCCCATTTCCAATATTTGGTTAGCAACCTGAACTAGATTTTCCTTTTCATTAATCAGATCAGGGTCCACAGCAGGATCATCTAGATCTTTATCCATTTCCTCAAACACTTGCTAGTTTTCTTCAGACTCATGGTTGCTATTTTTAGACTTTTCCTCTATAGTGACTCCTTCTTTCTCATTCTTTTCTTGCACTTCTTCTTCCTCACTGGAACTTGATTGCCCACTTTCTATTCCTCCTTCTTCCTCCATACTCTCCTCCCCAGTGTTTTCAAAACTTTCCCACTCTATGTCCTCATCAGAAGTCTAGTTATTGACGCTTGGGAGTTTGAATTTAGCTTTTTCATTCCCTTTTACTATTTCTTTCTTATTAATCCTTAGGTCCTTATATTTTCCTGAATAAGGATTCTTTACAATGACCTTATTCTTGCAATGCCCTTCAATTATAAAAATTAACCCCTCATGCAGGATGGGATGAGATTCCTTTTTCCTATGAGCGAACAGACTTTGGAGCAACGAAAAATGCAGATAAAAAGGAAAGGAGATTCTTAGTTTTAGTTATAGTTACACATCTTCAATTACATCAAATAGTTTTAGTTTTAGATACATTCACTACACATGGGTAGGTAATGATGGATTCACAATCTGGGTAAGTTCTTGAGCCACCTACTTGAGAGGTTTGGACACACGATTAGTCCAATACAAGTTATTCATAGGTCATGATCCACCAAACAAGGATAGGAAATGATGGATTCAAAACCAGATTGAGTTATTAAGCCACCCAAATATGGGGATTAAGTAAGGCATCAACTCAGTCCAACTTATTCATCTACTAATCACTATCTACATTCACACACATAGGTTGTTACTAGGTTTATGCATTAGTAACCATACCCAATGAGGTGTATTCTTTTCTTTTATCTCTCTTTTCTCTTCAATTAGTTTTGTCTTTTAATTTTGATATATCTTAAGGACTAATTTATGCATATTTCATTTATAAGACATGTAATGGATCATGATTCACACACTTAGATCTAGATTCATGGGATTTGCTTCTTAAGTAAGTATAGGTACACTTATTTTTACTTTATCCTAGTCATTTCAATTTGTTGAATTTATAGAATAAAGAGGGGAAAATGTAATCATCTAGAAATGACACTTGAGTGTTAAGAGTATTACTTGAGACCACCCATACCTAATTTAACCCTTAACCTATATTAGGGCATATTTAGACATTTATCCATCATTTATGTGGGCCACATGCATCCCTAAACATCCCTAAAATAGTTCTAGACCCTCAATTTAACATCCTAGCCCTTAGTGCCTTAGGTTCTGCAACCTAGACACTAGCACCATAACTTAGACAGTAGTACCCTATGGAACTAGTGTCCCAGTTTGGGTGCTATCATCCTTTTCTTACCTTTTATTACCAATGGATATATTTTCAAATGGGAAACCACGTAGGGTTGGCCTAGACCTCTTTTAAGATCCATAAAATAACTATATATAACTATATATAACTATATATAACTATATATATATATATGAATTTTAGCCATTTATCCATTAGATGGAAATCAGATGCAAATTACAAAAACAAACTTAGAATAAGTTGTGTACAGTCAATGTTATCAATCTCTATTCTACCCTACTTCTACATAAAACCATCTAAAATATTCCTAAGGTCAGATTATTCATATTTATAGTCTCAAGAACATTCAAAGCACTCAATTAAAAACTTATACTATTTTCACTTACACTTTCACCAGAACTTAGGTGGGGAGAAGTACATTGGGCTTGATCTCTACTTAGAGTATTGGTATGTATGTAACTCTGATCACAATAGTTTGTTGAGGATGTCAGCCTACCTCACTAAGAACACAATTTGCTATTTATTCCAAATAGATACCTTAGAAACATGGAGAATTAGTGTTTACATATAAAATTAGTCAAAATAAGTGACCTATAGGGAATTAAAACTCATGTGCATAGGAACAAGATTGGAAGACTCAGATAAAGGTACACCCAAAAGCTCATAATAGTTCTAAATAGAGGAAACTATCACCAAAATAAGGGCACTGATACCACATGGTGTTAATATCAAATTAGGGCTCTACTATCTAAGAAGGGTTTTGACACCTTGATCCTATTTTTGACACTTAGATTAGTTGTTGTCTTAATTTGTAACCTCTAGATCTCCTATCTCAGTCAATTTACACCTAAGTATTTATTTACATCATTTATTTATATTTTTAGAAAGGTCAAACTAAGTCAATTATATTAAAAATTAGTGGATATATTTATTTCATTTTTCTACCCTAATTTACTATACTCAGACCTTTAATAACCTAGGGTTTAAACTCCATAAACCCTAAAAAGTTAAATCACTATGCAATGGACTATTTTAGCTTAGTATCTAAGACAAGCCACTATGTATTCCCCCTCTTTTAAAGTGAGTTGTGAAGAATGAATAATAAATTATCTTAAAATAAAAATTCATATGAATGATGTTATAGAAAATATTAAAATGTTTATTAATAATTCTAGCATTGTAGATCATGACATCATATTGATAATTTGAGCAAAATAGTAACTTATGATACATGTATATCTAATCATATATAGTATCATGTCTATATAGACGGTTTTAATTAGTTATGTAGTGAATAAATGATCAATACTGAGTACTTGAAATTAACTATAACTAACCAAGGAAGATGTATGATATTGATGATGACATCACCAAACTAGGGAGATACATGATATCTATCATGGCATCACAAATTGAGAAAATAATAAAAAATAGGAGTCATGGCCATGATGAATACACAAAGAGCACAAAAAAAAATATATAAAAAATGGAAGAAGGGCAAGGGGATACATACAATGGACATGTTTAAATTTCACTCACACACATACAAACACACAATAAGGCTTAGAGACACAAAAATAACATGTTTAAATGTCCACAATCTAGAGTTATGAATACACACAAAGCATGAAGTAAAAAATCAAACATGATAAGCCTACATGAATAAATGAAATTGATATACATAATTAATTGGTAACATCTACATATTCGTCAAATCAGGTATTTAGTAAGATAATAATGTCAAAGTGAGTAAATATGGAAATATTTACATAATGTATTGTATTGTAGTATGAACAAAATGGATAGGCATATAGTGATAAAACTTGAGTAAAATATGCCCCCAATGAACTTGTCATGATGCACATAAGTTTTAGAAGGCTTGTGACTATTTTGGGTTTCAAAAAATAGAGCATGTGTTCACTAGGATGAGTCTACTAGAATGGAACAAGAGTGTATTGTGTTATTATCTAGAAAAGAGTGGTTTTGTTTATGTCAATGTTCAAGGTCTAAGATAATATTACCAACTTTAACTACATCTAAAAATGACAACTTGCATGTTCTATAAATCACTCAAGTACACTTGTGAATAATATTGGATATAAAACTAGATATAGAGAATTAGTGCATATATTGAAAAAAAATGAACTAATGTAAATGAACTACACATATCATGCATAGGTCATGATTTTTATTTTTTTTAAATATTATATTTTTTTGTATTTTTTAAAAGAATATTATCATAAACAAAGAAGGTATGTACATATATCATCAAGGGGATGCCTCTATGTAGGTCCTATATCATCAAGATCATACTAATATTATGCATTATCAAGCTCAAAATAATCAATGTCATCATGATCATGATCATAGAAGAATACTAACTTCTTAGATTATGCTTGAAATTGTGAGATGCCATTTTGAACATCTTGTGTATATGTGTATGAAAAACTAATTGCACAATATATTGGATTTATCTTCTAGAATTTATGTTGATTTTGAATATGTTCATCATTTTTAGGATCTTGGATCTCATTTTGGACTATGGAAGAATCATGTATGATGACTTGTGTATTAGGAAAAAAAGTAATTTATGCTTTGAATTCTTGACTTGAAGATGTAACCATAAATTTTATAGGATAGACCTTATCTTTTTCCTTGATGTATGAATTATACATAATATTTGAATCCTTAGAAACCAAATTTGTATTATTATACTTTGTAGGAACATTTGGCTTCATAAATTCCTTTAGGAGAAACCATTTCACAATGGTGATTTATTTCTTATCTTAAATTTATTCTTGCTCTTATTATGACATTGCCTTTATGATACATTATGTTTATAATTTATCTTTGTCATCTTGTTCCTTTAGTTAATTTACTTTCTCTAAATTTTTATTTTGTACCCATAATTTCTTTTTTGGTTTTTGTTGCACTTGTGCTTTAAAAGATGCAATACTAATGTGTGTGTATTGATTGATGAATCTATTATAGGTTCACCAATATCAATTATATTTTGTATTTTGCCTTAAAATCTAAACAAATATATTTATGATGTCCATGCATTATATGATATGCACAATAGTATTTTTATTTCCTTAGAGGATGTATACAAAATAATTTGATCAATTTGTTTTGAAGCATTTATTTTGGAATCTATTTTAACCTTTGAGGACTTAAAAAGTATCAATCCTATGTTTATAAAAAATATGAATATGCTAAATTAGGGTAATAATATGAAATAAATATATGCACTAATTTTTTATAAATTTGAATAAGTAGTGCAAGTAATAACCTAGTTGGAAAATGACTGAGACAGATGATCTAGAGGTTGTAAACTAAAGTAGATGTTGATATTAGTGTCAAAAATAGGATCGAAATATCATAAAACTTTCTAGATAGTAGAACACTAATTGGAAAATAATTCCTTTATTAGAAATGTGGTAGTAGTGTCCCTATATTGGTAGTAGTGTCTTCTATGTAGAATTGTCTCAAGCTTCTGGTTGTACCTGTGAGGCCTGGCCTACATGCAAAAGTTTTGAAAGATTGTGTATTACATATTTTGATTGAATTTGTGAGAAAACCATAATATTTCATGTTTTTAGGTCATATATTTGATACAAGATAAAAATTATGTTTATTATTGGGTAGGTTAGACATCCTAAACACCCCACTTTGATGAGATTTGCCTACATACCAATACTCTGAGGAGGGATCAAGTCTGATGTAGTTATCCCCACTTAAGTGCTAGTGAAAGTGTAAGTGAAGTTAGTATGATAGTGAATTGAGTGATTTGAATGTGTTTGAGATTATAAATTTGGGTAATCTAAGCTTAAGAATGCTATATATGGTAGTATGCAGAAGTAGGGTAGAATAGGGATTACTAACCTTAATTGTGCACAACTTATTTTGAGTTTGAATGTGAATTTTGCATCTAATTTCAATTTAGTGGTTAGAGGGATAAAAATCATGTATTTATAATATTATATTGCTTATTCTAGTGCTAAAATAGGTCTAGGTTGACCCTAGGAGGTTTTAGATTTGAAAAGATATCCATTTGTGAAAAAGAAAGGGAAAATACATTATTGTCATTATTGGGACAATAATGCCATGTGGTGCTACTATCCTTATTATGGCACTAGTGTCCTAGTGGAAAAACACTAGGTACAAAGGGAAAATATGCAAGAATGAGGGTCTAGGACTACTTTAGGGATTAATAGGGATGCATTTGGCCCACATCGACACTAGATACATGTGAAAATAAGTTCTTAGATAGGTCTAGGGATAAGCTAGGGATATGTAGTCTCAAGTAGCACCCTTAGCATTCAAAGAACACTTTTAGGTGATTACATTTTCCCCTAATTTATTCTAGAAATATAAAAAAGTGAAATGAATAAGATAAAGGAAAAATAAGTGTACTTGGACTAACCTTTGAGGTGAACCCTATGAATTTGGGTTTGAGTATGTGAAGCATGCACAAATGCATGTCTAGTAAGTGAAACATTCATAAATCAATCCATACTTAAGAGATGTCAAAAGAAAAGACTAAACTCAGTAAAAAATTAAAACTGAGTAAAATTGGGTAGAATGATAAGAGAAAGGAAAGGAATGAATACACCTTACTATGTACGTGAACCAATGTAGAAACCTAGTGATAATCTATATATGTGCATGTATATAGTGATCAATTGGTGAATAGATTGGATTTAGTTGATGAAATTATCAATCCTCATGTGTGTGTGGCTCAATAACTCAATCTAATTTTGATTCCATCATTGCCCACCCATACTTGGTGGATCATAACCTATGAATAACTTATATTGGACTAATGGTGTGTCTAACTCTCTCATTTAGGTAGATCAAAACTCAAGTAGGATATGAATCCATCATTTCCCACCCATGTGTAGTAGATGAATCTAAAATTAAAACTATGTGATGAAATTAGAAATGTCTAACTGGGTACTTCTGATATGCAGCCACTTGGGTATATTAGTTGGCTCTGGGCCACTTGGAAATGTCAACCACTACAAATAGTGTAAGGCATGAAACTAATGTGTAACCTAGAATATGATGTTAGATGTATATAACATAGAGAATGACATAGAATTTATCATTCTATCTTGATAAATTGGTGTGCAAGTGAGCATACAAAAATAATGTGCTACGTACATGCCCTTAAATATGATATCTAAGCATATGGATTCTTGAATGAGTTGTAATAATATGTATTTGAGTATCTAAATTGAACTTGGGAAAGGTATTGTTATGCATGATTCCCCCAATATAAGAAAATTGGTATGAATCTGAGTAAAATTGATAAATCTATAACTAAACTTGAATAAACTTGTACTATACCTATTGTAATTTTATAGCTAATCTAGGATTTTTAAAGACTAGTGCTACTAGATAGTAGCACCATATCTTGGACAATAGTGCCATGTGGTTATAGTGTCCCAATTTGGGTGATAGTGTCCTTTTGCTCTAATTTTTTACAAGTATGCTAATCTCTATGTCATTGTTTTCCAATTATGTTTACTTGAGTTTGGTTTTTACAATTTGAGCCTATGTGCTGAAAATGTAATGTCAATGCATTATAGGTGTTTGATCTCTGTGATAAACCCCTATGAATTCCCCCTCTTTTGAGGGGAGTTATTGAACCTGTGCAATAACTATCCTCAGAAGAAAAATATATTCAAGATTATTTATTATATATGCATAATAATTGAATATATTTTTCCTCAGAAGAAAAATATATTCAAGATGTGTGTTAGATAGAGTATATATTATATATGCATAATAATATAATATAATGTACATACATAAAATCAAAATGTAAGATAATATTAGCATAATTTTATAATGTATGATGTATGCCATGTCTAAAATTCATAAGGGTGTCAAGATTGATATAACAATGTATGTAATATAAAATATGAGTAAAAACTAAGTAGTTACTATTGACCAATTTTTATCCCCCCTTTTTTAGTTTTGTCCTTGGTTGGTTTGGCGTCTTCATGTTGGGCTTCCTGTGTTTTGCCTCATCCCTTTGTTTTTTATATTTTTCCTTTATTCTTTTACCCTTGGGTCATTTATTTCCCTTTAAGCTCAATTTTCCCTTTGGTTTTTCCTTCCCCTTCTTTCTTCCCTTTAGGCTCATTTGTCTTTGCCCTTCAGACTTGTTTTCCTTAGACTTAGGTTTGAAGTATGTCCTTTGTATTAGTTCTTCCAAAAGTGCCCTTCAGAATTTTTTTGAAGGGCTACTTCCCTTTGAAGTGCCATTCAAAATTTTTTGAGGGCCACTTCCTTGCCTTTTTTTCTATCCCTTAAATTTTTTTTGAAGGGCACTTTTTTTATCTAAGTAACCCTTTGGAAAAAATTTTAAGGGCACTTCACCTTGTTTCTTCCTCCAAGTGACCCTTCAAATTTTTTTTGAAGGACACTTTTTGTCCAAGTGACCCTTTAAAATTTTTTTGAAGACTTTTTGCCCAAGTATCCCTTAAATTTTTTTCCAAAGGGCACTTTTGCCTTGGTCTTTCCTGAATGCCCCTTTAGATTTTATCCAAAGGGATATTTTTTCCAAGTACCCTTTAGGATTTTTATTGAAGGGTCACTTTTGACCATTTTCTCCAAGGTTATCCTTCAAGATTTTCCCTGAAGGGCCCTTTGTCCATAGCCTGCCCTTCAGAAAAGTTTTGAAGGGCCATTTCCTTTGGAAATGCCCTTTAGAATTTTTTGAAGGGACCTTATGCCCCTACCTGGGTTTCCTTTAGAACTTTTTTGAAGGACACTTTCCCAAGTGTCCTTCAGGAAAAGTTCTTGAAGGAAACTATCCATTACCTAGAAAACCATAAAGCCAAAATTATTGAAGGAATTCCTTTGAAAATATTGTCTAAAGGAATTAATTTGAGAAAATTGCCATGACCAAAGACCCACAACAATAATCTTGACCCAAATGGATTCCCATGATGTTCTGTAGAATGTCAATTTTGATGAAGCCAACTAGGTGTTGGGGTTTAAATCCATGGCATGCCATAGAATGTCAAATTCAAGGTGACCAACTAGCTGTTAGGGTTCAAATTGGTGACGTGCCATGTGACATCAAATTTAGGGTGACCAGATAACCATTTGGGTTCACATTAGTAACATACCATAAGACATCAAATTTAATGTAAAGAACTAGCCATTGGGGTGCAACTTAGTGACATGTCATAGGAAATCAAATTTAGGGTGACCAACTAGCTGTTGGGGTTCACATTGGTGACATGCCACAGGATGTCAAATTTAATGTAAGGAATTAGCCATTGGGGTGCAACTTGGTGACGTGTCGTAAGACATCAAGTTCATGCCCAACATCTTCAAGCAATAAGTGAAGTCACTTAGAAACCTAAATGACTATGTAGTGCAAATCAATATTTAACAAAGGCTTGACTTATAACTTTTAGAAGTAAGGAGCCTTAAAGAACCTAAAGGAGCAAGCAAGGAGTAGAAGGACTCAGAAAACTTGAATGGGTCTTAAGCAAAATAAAATAAAGTTTTCAAAAGAGGTTTTCTTATAAACTTTTATAAGTAGAAGCAATCAAAAAATTGAAAGAGCAAGTAGCCTTGGTAGTGCAAATCAGGTTTCCCAACATGCTTAACTTATAAGTTTTATAAGTAAATCCATTTAGAAAACCTGAATGGGTCTATAGTGTAAAACATGGAAGCTTTCAATAAGAGTCTAAGGTTCACAACAATGATTTGAGCCATTTATTAAGGAGGGTCATCTCACCATTGGTTTTGTAGATATCTTAGTCATTTTAAGAGGATGAATCAAAGAGAAGGACAAACTCCAACTAAATGGGAGAGTAGCTAGAATCAATTTCACCAGGATGGTAATGGAAAACCATTTTGGCACCCAAGAACTCTCTCTTTTCTCCCTCTTTTGCTATAAATTTGACCCTTGGGCTCTTATTTTATCATTCATAGATAGTACAGTGAAGCCCTGCTATTTTGTTTTGCCATTTTCTTGCCTTTGAGCAAAGAAAAATTAGTCTATCCCCTTTTTTAAGTTTTGGATATTTGCTTAGGTATGCAAAAGATATAGATTTATAATAAGTGATGTTTTATCCTTCCATCCTTTGTCCTTCATGATTTTGAGCAAAGACTCAATCCAACAGGTCATGCAGAGTACATTTTATTTATATGAGACCTTGCATGTGTAACCCTTTTTTTAAATATACAGGTTGTTGTTTTAGTCATTTACCTTGTTTAATCTCATTCAAATTTGTCTCTACATTGAAATACTTATGTTTGAATCTTCTAGATCTTGAGGTATAGACTATATTCTACTATATTATGCATAAGTATACGGAATACATGTGGATACTAATTCTTGGTGTATCACCATTTTAGACTAGGCTTTTCATTTATGCAAACTTCTGACTCTTTTCATTCATACAAGCTAGTTCAATAATTTTATTGCACAAAAAGCTAATATAGGGAACTAGCCCTTTTAACCTAGAGGTTCATTTCCACTTATAGGCACACACCCACATGCCTAGGAATGTCCCAACATTTCCCAAATCTAGAGGAGGCCTAAATAACCCTCTTTTAAGGTTCAAGATTTGGGGACAAAATTTTTGGCATGCCTAGTGGGATCAATTTTTATTGCTAAGTCAAGGTGAATGCTAGTCTTGACAGGCCTAAAGTAGTAGAAATATCGCTAACCCAACATTTGGTGACTCCAAAAGGGTGTGAATCTCTAGTTCTAGACCAAGTTTTATACATTATCCTACATGGTCCTCACAAGGTCCTCAATATTTTCTAACCAAGCCCCTTTAGCTAAAGCTCTTCTTGAGGAATGACACCTTAAACCACTCCTAGCCTTATTAAATCCTTGGCAAGGAGGTTTTGGGGAAGAGGAGGAAGAGGTTGAAAAAGTTCAAGGAGAGGAAGAAGTTGAAGAAGAGGAAGAAATAGAGGATCAAAGTGAAAGAAGAGAAATGGGGGAAAGAGGAGAGATGGATAGACGTCAACCCTTCCCTACTTTTAATACCCAAAAACTAATAGATCTTCTTGTATATGACCCCATCCCTCTGAATGCTACCAAAAATCTTCCTACTTTCAATCAGGAGGGTTATATTACCTCATCTGAACATATTAGAGACATCTCTAATTTCTATAATTTCCATAATGTTACTAGGGTGAACATTGCCATTAGATTTACTGCCATGTCTCTAAAAGGCAAAGCACTTAACTGGTATAAAACATTGGAAGGGGGATGCATTACATGTTGGGATGGCTTTGGGGACTTAATAGTGACAAGATTTGAAAATAAGAGTGATCATGCTTCACTCATACATTAACTGAATGTAATTAGGAGAGTTCTAAATGAATCCATCAGAGATTTCAATTAGAGTTTTCAAAGGACATGATATAGGCTACCACCAATCTTGAGACATCTTCCTAGTTTTGTATTCCCAACATACCTCAAAGGGATTGGTACTAATGTTACTATTATGTTGTAGTCAATGGGAGGTTTCACACTTCCAGGTGCATATGAGCTATTAATTGAAGTTGAGAATATCTTGATCCAAGATGGAAAACTTCCTCTAAGAGTTTCCATGCCTTTGATATCCCCCAATTTAGTTGAAGCTCCAAGAATGTCACAAGATCCTAATGAAAATGTGAAGCTAATAACCTTTCCCAAGAAAGTGGATAATGTTGTGGACAAGGATGAATAAATTAGGTCTTTACGACCTCAGCTCAAACAAGCTCAATTTCAGGCAAGTGCTCCTTCAAATACACAATATTATCCTAAAAAGGATATAGAGATCCTTCCCAATAAAAATATAAAGGGAGAGGAAAAAATAAACAAGGCTATAGTAGGAATCCTAATGCATATAGTCCAAATTCTTCTCCACTTGTAAAGACTATTGTTCCAGTTCATGCAAATTTAGTGCAAGGAGAAGATCATGTGGACCAATGGGGTCAGTCTGAAGGTTAATTTACATATGATGATGGAGTAACTACATATGCTTTGACTACATAAGAGAAAGCTACTCCTTACATGATATCAAAAGAAGCATGTCCCAACCAAAGGGATAGTCATGGAGAAGGTAGTAGCCCAAGTGTGGGAATGATAAATTTTCAAGTAAAAGATGATTTTGTGTTGACTCAAGGCATGTTAATTGCATACAATACAAGGGAAAAGAAGAGAGAATTGGGATAAGTACAAGAGACATTAATAGCTCCAAGTGATGGCTCTCCAAGGCTGCAAAGCATCAATCAAAGTGCTGCACCTTCTACAAGCCATATTTCTCAACAAAATTAGAATGTAAATGTGGCTACCAAGATTGCAACACATCAAAATAAAAATCCTTAATTAACATAAAAAATGCAAGAGAAAGTGAATGATCCATCTCTAAATATTGTGGACTCATTGAAGAGTGATAAGCCAAGCATATCCCTTTGGGAGGTTCTACATATGCCTAGTCAAAAGGAGCTTTTGCAAGAGCAGTTAGCAAGCATGCATGTGGCTCATCAATATTCAAAGAATCATAGTGTGGTTCTCAAAAATTCTCCAAATCATAATTTGAGCCTTATACTAAAACTAAAAAGCCTCCACCCTTCTACCTCACACTCATTATGGGAGATAAATTGGTCCACAATTATATTGTGGATAGTGGAGCAAGCACTAATGTTATGCCTAAAGTAGTGGCTGATAAGCTGGGTTTGAGCTATGAGCCACATAGTAAAGGTGTATTATAGTTGGATGTAACTCCAACCAAGATGGTAGGATTGTTCAAAGGTCTAAAAGTGTTTTTACATGGCTAGCCAAGCTTACCTATCATGTAAGATATTATGGTGGTGGACTTTCCAACACACTTTACTATATGCTTGTCAAAGGACTTTAAAACCAAGCTAAGAGGATAAATTTATATTGGTTGGTCATTTATAGCTTTCAAGAAAATGTATGGAACCAAATTAACCATAAGGACTCATCCCTTAGCATGGTTCCATATTGAGACATACTTGGAGATAATGACAAATCAAAATTGTCTAATCAGCAAAGAAGAAGAAATAGTCCTAGATGGTGAAACATATTCTCATCTTGAAGGTATTTATAACCTATATCTTGAAAAGTACAAAATTGAAACACATGGCCTTTATCCTTACACTTTCATTGAGGAGACTGATTTGGGAGTTTACTGCATACATGAGGAGAACATCCCAATTCCTTCACTCACCATTGAAGATCATGAACTTGATGGCATGTGGGAAATGTTCTTTGATGGTTCAAGGAGAAAGGTAGGTGTAGGATATGGCATCATGTTGGTTTTTCCATCAAAGAATCATTAATACTCTTCTTATAGGTTTCACTTTAGATGCACTTGTAATATGGTAGCCTTGTCCATGGTCTCCAATGGGAAAAGAAGAGAGGAATCAATAATTTGAAAGTTTATGGAGATAGTGAATTGGTCATTCATCAAGTAAGAAGTCAAGATACAACCAAGAAGCCCTTGATTAAGTCATACAAGAATATGGTATGTGATCTACTTGAATATTTTGATGCCTTCAACATCTATCCCATATGAAGAGACTTGAACAAGCATGCTAATATATTGGCTGCAATAGAAGCACATTTTGACTTAGTTGCTGATGTTGAAAAAGAGAAGGATCAATCCCATATCAAGATCATTATGAGACCTTCCATTCTAGATAAATAAGTGTCATGGAAAGTGTTTGAAAGTGATGAACACATTACACACTTCTTGAAAAATGAGGTAGGCTTCTCCTCAAGAAATCAAAAGAGCTTACATGATCATTATGAATAGCAAATTATATAGATAAAAAAAAATACCCAAGGGGCTGATTAATTTGGAGAGTGTCTTCAATGAGGATGATCAAAAGAAGAATCAAAGAATGAGCATGTCAATAAAAGAAGAGAACTATGAGAGAGTTCTAATTTTTAAGGACAAACTTTTGAAGATTGGCAAGGTTTATTCTCAGTTAGAAAGGCAACCTTTTATTGCATTATGCAAAGAGTTTCATGATATATTTACTTGGGAGTATAAAGATTTGAAAGGCTTTGATCCAAGTCTATCACATCAAACCAGTGAGTTGGAACATGGAGCTAAACTGGTAAGACAAAAGCAAAGGCCTATCAATCTCAAGCTAGAAAAACTTATGAAGAAAGAGATGAACAAATTGATTGAGTCTAGGATTATTTTTCCTATCAAGCTCTCAACTTGGGTAGCCAACCTTGTGTTAGTTCAAAATAAGAATGGATAAATCAAACTTTGTGTGGATTTTTGTGATCTAAATAAAGTGTCTCTCAAGGATAATTATCCACTCCATTCCATGAAACATATTTTACAAGTTATTTTAGGTTCTCAACATTTCTCACTTCTTGATGGTTATTCAAGTTATAATAAAATATTGGTAAATGAAAAGGATCAATTCAAGATAACCTTCACCACCAAGTGGGGGAATTTTTCCTACAAAAATATGCCATTTGATTAATCCAATGCTGGAGCTACATTTCAAAGGGTAATGGACATGGCTTTCAAATATTTGATCAATAAGTTTTTGCTTATTTACCTTGATGATAGAAAGTTTTTTTCCAAGGATGATGCTGATCATATGGGACATCTAAGCAAGTGTTTGAGAAGTGTAGAGAGTATGGCATATCCCTTAATATAAATAAGTGCATCTTTGATATCCATGAAGGTAAGATTTTGGGTCATGTTGTTTCAAAATAAGGATTATCTATTGACCCCAAAAGGATTGAAGATATTCTAGGCTTGTCTTTGCCTCAACACAAGAAAGGGATACAAAGTTTTTTATGAAAAATAAACTTTGTAAGGAGGTTTATCCTAAAATTTTCAACTATGGTAAAGCCTATCATAACCATGCTAAAAAAACAAGTTTTACTTAGACAAAGGAAGGTAAAGGTAGCTTTGAGGTAATTAAGAAAGTAATTGCAGCATCTCCCACTTTCTTAAATCTAAATTTTACTAGATATTTCATACTTTATACTTTTTCTAACCTTGACATAATCTCAGCTATGCTTATACAAAAAAATGATGAAGATGTCGAGTAGCCAAGGTTTAGAGGAATACAAAGTGAGATATTTGTTTATTGAGAATCAAGCTTTAACCATCATTAGAGGATTGAAAAAGTTTAGGCATATGGTGTCCAAAAACAATATTCATGTCATGGTTTCCCATCCTAACACTAAGGAGTTTATCCTAAGCAAGGATCTTAATGAATAAAGAGCTGGATGGATCATGAAAGTGATGGAATATGACATTGACATCAAGGTGACTAACTTGATAAGAAGAAGAAGTTTGTGTGAGCACTTAACATTTGACTTTCAAGAGATAAAATATCAAGCTTTGGTAAATCAAGTTCAAGACGAACCAACTCATCAAATACAAAATCAAAGTTGGATGCAATACATCATTGGTTTTATTCAAAATGGTGAGTGTCCCAATGGCTTGAAAATATCTCAAAGAAGGTATTTTAGGCTGAAAGCTATTCTTTATTATCTTGTAGATGGCATTCTCTTTAAGAAGGATGTGAATAATGTGTTTCTAAGATGCATTAATAATGACCAATTTGATATGCTGCTGGCAAAGTTACATAATGGTGTAGATGGTGGTCACTTATCTCCTAGAACAATAGCTACAAAAATAATGAGAGATGGTTACTATTGGCCTAGTATTTTTAAGGATTATTATCATTGGGATAAGGTTTGTCCTCAATGTGCTTTATTTGTTGGCAAACAAAATCTTACTATTCTTCCATTTAATCTTATCCAAGTAGACGAGCCTTTCATGCAATGGGCCCTTGACTTCATTGGCAAGATAAATCCTCCATCAAGTGCTAGACACACGTGGATATTGACTACTATAGACTACTTCACAAGATGGGAAGAGGTTGTTATTTTGAAGGAAGCAAATGAAAATGCCATCTTGGAGTTCTATGATAACATTATAACAATCTTTGGAGCTCCTCATGTCATCATCTCAGATAATGCACTTGCTTTCATAAGTGTTAAGACTTTTGATTGGGTAGAAAAGAGTGGCATTCATTTAAGTACTTCATCCAACTACTACCCTTAAGGTAATGGATTGGATGAATCTAACAACAAGAACCTCATCAAGATTATTAAGAGGAAACTAGAAATAAACCAAAGATCATGACATAACAAGCTAAAGACAACCTTATGGGAAGATAAGATCACTCCCAATAAGTTAATTGGTAATTCTCCTTTTGTACTTGTCTATGGGAGAGAAGCTAGGCTATCCATATCACAAGAACTCCCTACCTTGGAACTTGCACAATAGTTAGAATTAATTGAAACACTCCTATGGAGGTCAGATTGATAGAATTAATATAGCTATAAGAGGCAAGAGATGATACACACAAAGCTTTAGAACATCATCAAGTTATTCCTTTGACAAAAGGGCAAGGGAAAAAGTGTTCAAAGAAGGTGACTTGGTCTTGAAATGGGATGAAGATAGATGAAAACTAGGCAAGCATACAATATTTGATACTTTATGGAGTGGTCCTTACATCATCAATAAGTGCAAGCAAAGAAACTCCTTTCAACTATCCAAGATGGATGGAGAAGTTCTACCTTTTCTGGTGAATGGGATCCATTTGAAGTCTTGCCTTTGACCCTTGCTGGCCATGTCTTGTATATACTTTGTTTTATGTGTTTCCCTTATTTTTTTCCCCCTAAGTGCCTTGTAACACATGTGTTTTCCCTTCCTTGATTTTACTTTGCTATGTTTTTCCTATATGTTCCCATAGCCATGGCTTGTTATTTAACTCTTGTTTCCTTATGTGACTCCATACCCAATGGAAGGATTTAGGCAGCTGGTCTAATGACATAACATACATGTCTCCCTTGGAAATCACCAAAATGTTGACCAATTTTTGTCCCCCCTTTTTTGGTTTTGTCCTTGGTTGGTTTGCATTATTCATGTTGGGATTCTTGTGTTTTGCCTTATCCCCTTTGTTTTTTCTATTTTGCCTTTGCTCATTTCCCATCAGGTCATTTCTTTCCCTTTAGGCTCATCTTTCCCTTTGTTTTTTCCTTCTCCTTCTTTCTTCCCTTTCATCTCATTTGTCTTTACCCTTCAGACTTGTTTCCCTTTAGACTTAGGTTCAAAGGATGTCCATTGTATTAGTTCTCCCTGAAGTACCCTTTGAAAAAGTTCCAAAGGGACACTTCTCTTCTAAGTGCCCTTTAGAATTTTCTGAAGGCCACTTCCTTTCCTTGTTTCCCCCCCAAGTGTCCCTTTGGAGTTTTTCCAAAGGGCACTTTTTGTCTAAGTGACTGTTTGAAATTTTTTTGAAGGGCACTTCACCTTGTTTCTTCCTCCAAGTGACCCTTTAGATTTTTTTTGAAGGGCAGTTTTCATCCAAGTCACCCTTCAAAAAAACTTTGAAGGGCACTTTTTGCCCAAGTGTCCCTTTGGAACTTTTTTGAAGGGTGATTTTGCCTTGGTCTTTCCTAAATACCCCTTTGAATTTTATTCTAATGGAAATTTTATCCAAGTGCCCTTTGGGATTTTTCTTGAAGGGTCACTTTTGATCAGTTTCTCTAAGGTTACCCTTTAGGATTTTTCTTGAAGGGTCCTTTGTCCATAGCCTACCATTTGAAATTTTTTCGAAGGGCCATTTCATTTGAAAATTCTCTTCAAAATTTTCTAAAGGGACCTTATGCACCTACCCAGGTGTCCTTCAAGAAAAGTTCCTAAAGGAAACTAATCGTTGCCTAGAAAGCTATAAAGTAAAAATTCTTAAAGGAATTCTTTTGGGGAAATTGTCTGAAGGAATTACTTTAAGAAAATTGACATGACCAAAGACCTAAAATAATAATCTTGACCCAAATGGATTCCCATGATGTGTCACAGAATGTCAATTTTGATGCAGCCAACTAGCCATTGGGGTTCAAAGCCATGACATGTTGTAAAATGTCAAATTTAGGGTGAATAACTAGCCATTGGGGTTCAGATTGGTGACATGCCATAGGATGTCAAATTTAGGGTGACCAACTAGCTTTTGGGGTTTACATTGGTGATGTACCATAGGACATCAAAGTTAGGGTGACCAACTAACCACTGGAGTTCACATTGGTGACATGTTACAGGATGTCAAATTTAACGTAAGGAACTAGCCATTGCGGTACAACTTGGTGACGTTCTATATGACATCAAATTTAAGGGACCAGCTAGTCATTGGGTTTCACATTGATGATGTGCTACAGGACATCAAATTTAATGTAAGGAACTAGCCATTAGGGTGCAACTTGGTGATGTTCTACAAGATGTCAAGTTCATGCCTAAAGTCTTCAAGTAATAAGTGAAGTCACATGGAAAACCTGAATGAATTTGTAGTGAAATTCAAGATTTAATGAAGGCTTGACTTATAAAATTTATAAGTAAGGAGCCTTAAAGACCCTGAAGGAGCAAGAAAGGAGTAAAAGGACTCAAAAAACCCAAAAGGGTCTTAAGCAAAGTAAAATCGAGTTTTCAAAAGAGCTTTACTTATAAAATTTTATAAGTAGAAGCAATAAAAAAATAAAATATCAAGTATCCTTGATAGTACAAATAAGGTTTCCCAACATGTTTGACTTATAAGTTTTATAAGTAAATCCATTCAAAAAACTCGAATGGGTCTATAATGTAAAACGTGGAATCTTTCAGGAAGAGTCTAAGTTTTGCGTCAGTGATCTGAGCCATTTCTTATGGAGAGTCATCTCACCATTGGTTTTTTAGTGATCCTAGTCATTTCAAGAGGGTGAATCAAAGAGAAGGATAAACTCTAATTGAATGAGAGAGCAATTGGAATCAGTTTCACTAGGATGGCAATGACAAACCATTTTGAAGGCTTCTATTTTGGCACTCAAGAGCTCTCTCTTATCTCCCTATTTTGCTATAAATATGACCCTTGGGATATTTTTTATCATCTAGAGATAGTATGATGAATCCCTACTATTTTGTTTTGCCATTTTCTTGCCTTTGAGTAAAGAAACATTAGTCTATCTCCTTTTTTAAGTTCTATATATTTGCCTAGGTATGCAATAGATACAGAGTGATAACAAGTGATGTTGTATCCTTCTATCCTTTGTCCTTCATGCTTTTGAGCAAAGATTCAATCCAATAGGTCATGTAGAGTTTATTTTATTTATATGAGACCTTACATGTGTAACCCTTTTTTAGAATATATAGGTTGTTGTTTTAGGCATTTACCTTGTTTAATCTCATTCAACTTTGTCTCTACATTGAAATACTTATGTTGGAATCTTCTAGAGATTGAGGTATAGACTATATTTTTTTGTGTTGTGTATAAGGATAGGGAATACATGTGGATGCTAATTCTTGGTGTATCACCATTTTAGACTAGGATTTTCATTTATGCAAACTTTTGACTCTTTTCATTCATACAAGTTGGTTCAACAGTTTTATTATACAAAAAGATAATATAGGGAGCTAGCCCTTTCAACATAGAGGTTAATTTCCACTTATAGGCACACCCATAGGCTTGAAAATGTCCCAACATTACCCAAATATAGATGAGGCTTGAACAACCCTCTTTTAAGCTACAAGATTTGGGGATAATAGTTACCTAGGGAATGGGGCATGATGTCCATCACGACACCCAAGTAGGAAGGGGAGATGCATGAGGTCCCTCATGACATATAAAATTAGAGCATGTAACAAGTAAGAGACAAGTTTCATGGTTATGATTCATACAATAAATCATATATACAACACACATAAGACACACAAAGTAGGCCAAGGGGCCACAATATAAGGGATATGGGCACATGTCACTAAATTTGAGAAATAATACATATAAGGGCATGTTTAAATTTCCATATATGCAAGTAAAAATTAATTTGGATTAAATTCAAATATAAGGACATGTTCAAATGACTACATACATAATTAATAAGTCACACACAAGGACATGTACACATGTCCAAAGCATACATGCTATGAAAATAAGTGGCTTAGAGCCAAAGAGTAATGACATATTCAAATGCCCTTGAATATAATAATCATAGGTATATAATCAAGTCTAAAATAAGAAAGATATAAGTGAAGGTATGCATGAACATGTAATAAAAATTTGTGTAAGAGTGAGGATATGCATATGCTTAGTCTAAAGGAGTAATAGTCAGAATTTTTATTGATAAAGTGTTACATGATCAATATCAAGATATAATAATTCTAAAGTTGTTTTGTAGAATATATAAAGATAGAACCTAATAATCTAAACTATGTATAGGCTACCCCCAAGTGGGAGAATGTGTCAAATGAATAACCCGTGTATCAATATAGATGTTCCCAATGGGTAGATAATAACAAATCCAGATCGGTGTAGTGGACCTAAGTCCTATAGCAATCTATAAGTAATCGACAAGAACTAGTGAAGGATGATGTATGATAAAATTGGTTATACTAATATAGCAAGAATATGTAGTATCTAGAAAATATAATAAATGTAAACATAGAAATGTATACAATCTATAATTTTGTATTTTTCTAGTAAATATTTGAATGTTTTTATGTTTTTGACATATTATATTATTTTTGTATTTTTAATATATAAGCTATTTACAAGAAATATGATAATTTTTTTTGATTTTATATGTAAAATCTCCTTAGATGAATGATATTCAATGGTTTTTGATTGCCTTGCCATCAAGTGAAGCTAGATGGTATACTTTTGGGCTAAGATTTTATATGATTATGTATGGGCCAAGCCAATTTAGTTTGAATTTTCCTTTGTTCTCTTCTTTAGCATTGATGTTTTTGAGATTTTATTTTAAAACCAAATCATTGACTTGGAATTACCTACTATGGACATGGTTATTATAAGACTATTGGATTCATTTCTGATATGCCTTGAGATTCTTTGTGGCTTGAATGTATGTGTGATGCAAATATTCTAATTCATGGAGACATCTTTCTCTATATTGATCTTTTATGATGAACCCTTTTAAGGAGACCCATAAGGATGGGATTTCTAACTCCAATGGGATAACTTCTTATGTGCCATATACTAGTGAATAAAGAGTAGCTCTTATCAGTGTATAAATACTAGTGTGATAAACCCATGGTGCATAGATGAGTTAATTATGGAAATCATCTCCAAATTTGGTAACTATTTTTTTGAGGATACTATTGATTGTATTATTTATTGCTTCTACATGATCATTGCACTGTGGGTAGTATGGAGTATAGAATGTGTGCCACATTTTATATTGAGCACAAAATTTCTTTACTATTGTATTCCTGAAAGAAGTTGCATTGTTTGTGATGATGGCCACTAGGAGGCCAAAGCAAGTAATGATGTTGGTCATGATAAAATGACATATATCTTCTCCCTTTATTGATTTTAATGGAATGGCATCCCTCCATTTTGTAAAGTATTTTTTAGTTTTGATAATGAATTTGTGACCTCTTGTAGATTATATATTTATCTTATCAGTTAAATCAAAACCCCATAACATGAATGGCCATGGGGATACAGAAGGTTATAGTTACTTTGAAGGTACATGGTGTAGGTTTTTATGGCATTGACATTTGTCACATAACTTGGTATATTCTTAGCATTCTTATTCCATGGTTGGCCAATAGTAACCTTGTATGAATAATTTGTGTGACATCACTTTACCATTGAAATGACCACCACATTTAATGTCATGCATCTGTCTGATAGCCAACTTAACTTCCTTGACTATCAAATATTGGAGTAAGTTCCTTAAAAATTATATTGAATAAGTCCCCACTAATAATGGCATATCAAAGGGAGTTTCACTATAGTTTACATTTTTTCTTTCTTATGAAAGTATAAGGTGTAATAGATGTATGTAAAATTTTGTATCTATCAAAAAACCATTCAGATGCTACTATGTTACATGTGGTAACTAAAACCATTATAGCTATGAGGTCTGCATAGGACACTGATGGTGATTGTAATCATTTGATAGTGAAGATATCATGGTCTTCATCTATGTCAATGGGGATTAATGATGTTACTTTAGCCATTACATTGACATGATGATCATCTTTATGTAGAATGTTTTCAATAGAGAAGATTTCAAACTAAGCCTATAGATTTGAACCATTTTATTGTAGGGAATGATGCATTCTTATTTGGTTTGGTATATGTCTATGAATTTATTAACAATTAATTATGAATCCTTATAAAATTTAATTGATTTGATTTGGAGATCCTAAGGTTCTTATAGGCCTAGGTTAAGAGCTTCATATTCTATGATGTTGACACAAGAAAAACTGAGTCGATAAGTGAGGGTTACTACATGCTCAAGTGGGTCAGTGAAAATAATTTTGACTCCAACACTAGATGCACATCTATAACTATAAAAAAACATTATCCATGTATCAAAAGTGGTATTATATATTATGAAGTCATTTCTAAAACAATCATTAATAAGATTTGCATTTAATAATTAGGATACTACCAATTGATTTGTAATTATCTAGACTTTTACTAACTTTTTAAAGATGATCTTGAGGTCAGATTCTATGAGTAACATAACCCATTTTGTAATACAACCCGAGAGATGTGGTTTTGACATGAGGAAATTTAAAGGATCAAGTTTTGTAATGACTTATGTCTCATTATTAATCATATAGTGTTGGAGCTTTTGAGTAATAAATACAAGTTCCAAACAATGTTTTTCTATTATTGGATAATTTTGTTCATAATCAACCAGTGTATGACTAATGTAGTAAATGGCCCACTCTTTATGTTGATGATCGTGTTGTGTTAGGAGTGCACCAAATGCATGATTTGCTATTGAGAAGTAAAATAGAAGTGGTTTGTTAGGTTTAAGTTTTATTAAGATAGGTGGGTTTAATAGGTAATGTTTGAGTGTGTCAAACCTTTCTTGACATGTGATTTCCCATTCAAATTTTATATCCTTTTTAAGTAATCTAGTGAATGACTAAGTCTTATTTGTGAGTTGTGTCACAAAGTGACATATTACCTGAATCTTGCCTTGGAGGGAGTGAAGCTATTGTAAATTGGTAGGAAGAGGCATGTCCATTATTGATTTGAATTTCTTGGGATCAACCTTGATACTGCATTGGGATATTATAAATCCAAAGAGTTTACCAAATGAAACCCTAAAGACACATTTATTGGGATTAAGTTGCACATTGTATTTTATTAGTCTCTCAAAAATTTGTCACAAATATATTGCATGGTGTTATTATTCTTTTTATTTTACAAGCAAATCATCAACATATTCTTTGAATATTTTATGAACAAGATCATGAAATATATGTGTCATTATTTGATAGTATGTTGCACATGTATTTTTTAGTCTAAAAGGCATGAATATATAGTAGATTTTCCCCCATTATGTGTTAAAAAGTTTTTTCTTGGTCTTCTTTAATGATCTTAATTTGATTGTAACTAGTAAATCCATCCATAAAGGAGAGCATTTCATAGCCTACTATAGAGTCAACTATCATATTGATGTTGGGTAGAGGAAAGTCATCCTTAGGGCATGGTTTATTTATGTCTCTAAAATCATAACATTGAATTTGTGTATTTGGTTTTATAACAAGGACAATATTAGCAACCCATTAGGGATGAGTAATTGGTTGAATGAACTCGATATCTAGGATCTATTAGATCTCATATTTGACTAAAAGAACAACTTTGGGGTGTAGTTTTATTATTTTTAACTAGATTGGCATTGAGATAGAGTGTAATAGTATGTACTATGATTAAGGGATCAATGCCAGGCATATCAGAATAAGCCTAGGTAAATACTTTAGGAAAATTTTTAAAATCTAAAAAATATTTGTATCTTCTTCTTTATGTAAGGCTGAAGACAATAGTAAGATATAAGGATCAATATTTGTACCATAATTGAATTTGATTGTCTCTTCATTAAGTAATATAGATTGATTCATAGTGTATGGTGATATAAGGATAATATCATCTATGTTAGGTAAAATATCATTTGAATCATCAAAACATTCAATAAAGTATGCATGGGCATTTATGGAATGATGAAACCTATTCTTATTATAGAATGAAAGGATATCCTTGTATGCCCCCAAGAATTTTATGAGAGAGTCATCATTGGTGAATTTTTCAAAAGTAGGTAGATATAGAAAAGATATATATCAGGATAAATAATTGAGATTTAGAAACATGGTTTACTATATCATCTACCTATGGAATAGGTGGACAAAACATGATATGATGAGAATTATGGTGAGTGGACTTGGCATTGGATGTGTTATATTTATATCCAAGTCTTTGTATACCTTATTGATCATATGCTTCAATGGGATTAAGGATTACCTAACCATGTTTGCCAAGGCCCTATCCTATATATCCCATTTTTTGGAAGTATCTTAATGCAAAAGGAGATGTTAACTTATTATCCTATTCTTTGGAAGTATCTGGGGGAGTGATACACATTTTATGAATAGTAGATTGGAGTGGTGTTGTAGTAAAATCAATGTGAGGAATATAATTGTGTGAAGGATCTCTATGTTGAAAATATTTGAATGGTTATTTATCCATAATAAAAGTATAGATATGAAATTTGTAGCTAAACTTTAAAAATACATGTAAAGTGGATGAAACTATGTGAATATCATGAGTCCATGATATTCTAAGCAATATTTTATAATTAAGATTATTATGCATAACTTGACATGTTGTAGGTATCCTTCTAGGATCCAATGTAAGGTTTAGTGTGATTTGACCCAAGACTTTATGTGGAATATTATCAAACCCACATATGTTCACATTATAAGGATCCAAATCCTTAACATGTATATTAATAAGTCAAATAAAAGAGATATTTCAAATGTTCAATATTTATCCATTATTGACTAAAACCCATTTGGTGCCTACTTATTTAATTAGTAATGAAATGTAGAGAGGCAAGTATAACTCTATGATGTGTTAATGTGGGAGATCTTCTCTTTCAGATGAAATATGTTCCTTGGTCTACTTCATATTATTAATTTTGGAAGCAACATAAGCTAGCTCAGATGTTTGAGGCACCTGAGTATCATAGATTGCAACATAAAAAATTTCTTTGTATGTGTCAAAATGTTGTAAGAGTTCTAAAATGGAAACCATGGTTAAAGAAACAGTATTTTTGTCAAAAAAGCTATAGCCATGGGTTTCGATAACTTACCAAGCTTTAGGTACACATGTAGACATCATAACCTAGATCATAGGGTCTACTAAGAGTGTAGAACTAGTAATAGAGGTAAGATGGTGGTTATATGTGTGTGATCAATAAATAGGAGGGATAAGTGAGACAAATAATGATCCCTTATGTGTAGGAGAGATAGGTAACTAATCAAAGTGAACTAAAGAGAAAAAAACATATAAGGGAGACTTGTTAATTTTAGGTAATACAGTTGTTATCTTATGTAATGTATTATCTATGTGTTTAAATATTTGTGTCTTAACTAAATTCTACATATGAGAAAAATAGCATGCTAAATAAATAATGAAACATGACAAGCATTTTAATTGATATAAAGCATCATGTATACATGTGTTTATGTATTTTTCAAGTTCATTATGAATTAAAGGGGATAAAAATGTAAATTAAAGTATTAAACTTTGCAAAAAAAAAAGTGATAAACTTATTCTATCATTATTAGTATGATTATATCAAATAAAAATCAGAAAATATATAGATCTAATATTTGAATGCTAGAAATATAAACCCTAGGGTTATCTAGGGTTAGGGTTTGTGCAATATTGAAAGTAAGTCAAGTTCACCAAATATCGTAACCTTCTAGGACTTAGAAAGTATAAATCCTATGTTTTTTAAAGAGATAAATATGATAAATTAGGTAATAATATTTGATAAATACATCCACTAATTTATTATATATTTGACTATCTTTGATCTTTCTAAAAATAAAAATAAATATTGCAAGTAATATCTTAGTTGGAAAATGATTGAGGTAGATGATCTAGAGGTTAGAAACTATGTTAGAGGCTCATCTAAGTGTCATAAATAAGATCTTAGTGTTAGAACCCTTCTTGTTTAGTAGTGCCCTAATTGGATAGTAACACCATTATTAAAAATGTGGTGGTAGTGTCCTCTATGCAGGATTGTCCTAAGCTTCTGGGTGTAGCTATGTCTAGATATATGAGGCTTGTTCTTTCATGAATGAGTCATGAAACCCTATGTATTACCTATTTTTATTTAATTTATGAGTAAACCCTAATCCTCCATGTTATTAGGGCATTTGGTTGATACAAGTTAAAAAGTGTGTTTGTTAGTGGGGTAGGATAGACATCCTCAACACTCTGATGTGATGAGATTTGCCTCCCTACCAATACTCTAAGGAATAATCAAGCCCAATTTAGTTATACCCACCTAATTTTTGGTTTAAGTACAAGTGAAGCTATTAATATAATGGAATTAAGTGATTTGAATGTGTTTGAGACTATAAATTTAGGTAATTTGAGCTTAAGAATGCTATAGATTATAGTATGTAGAATTAAGGTAGAATAGGGATTGAAAACCTTAATTATGCATAACTTATTCTCAGTTTGAATGTGTATTTTGAATTTGATTTACATTTAGTTGTTAGAGGGATACAATTCATGTATTTATACTATTTGTTTGCTTGTGTGGGTGCTAAAAGAGGTCTAGGCCAATCCTAACTGGTTTTAGATTTGAAAAGTTATCCATTTGTGAAAAAAGAGAGAGAAAGGACATTAGCACCATTATTTGGACACTAACACCATATGACACTACTATCCTTATTATGGTGCTAGTGTTCAAGTGGCTAACCACTAAGCATGAAGGGTGAGGATGTAAGAATAAGGGTCTAAGACTACTTTAGGGATGACTAGGGATGCTTGTGGCCCTCAAAAAGGATGGATAAGTGTGAAAATAGGATTTAGAATTGGTCTAGGTCAAATATATGGATAAGTAGTCTTAATTAGCACCCTTAACACTTAAATACCACTTTTAGGTGATTACAGAATCTCACTTTAAAGTTTAGTAACCTTTTACATATTTTTTGAATCACTAGATGTAGATACATTTTGTTGTAATTTCCAATTTTGATAGGCAAAAAATTTCTAGATGAAGATACAAATGCATGATTAACACTATCACATTGTAAATTATTTGTTTATGTGATCTAATTTTCCCATGATGTAATATTTGAAATGAAATATTGATTTTGCTTATAAAATTCTTCTATTAACTCAATCATAGTGATGATTTTATTTTGAAGGGATTCACAAACACAAACCTTAGGTACTTTTGATTTAATATGCATATAAAAACCATAAAGAGGATATGTGGGAGGTGGAGGGGGTTGATGAAGGACATGTTGGTTACCTTCATTTGGAACTATAGGATGGGTCACCTTACCTCTTAGGATAGTGATAACATGGACTTGGATAGAGAGAATGTAGCTATCACCATCTTAAGGATTAAGAGGAGGAAGAGATTATTTTTTATCCATTTTAAAATTTATAAATATTAAAATGATAACAAGTGGAGAGAGATAAATTAATTCTAACAAATAATCCCACATATTAAGGAAATCAAAATTTTAATTAAAATCCTATGAAAAAATTTAGGAATAAAACCCTACGAAAAATTAGGGCTTGTAATATTCAATAAATAAATTGGGTTCACTAATATGTTTTATCAAATTTGGAGATTAGGAAATTATTAATATAATATAATTTAGACAAAAAATTAAGTGAAATCAAAATATATAAGATATATAATAAATACACATGACTAAATTGTAACTTGATATTTATAGAAATGTGATAAAAGAGGAAAGTACTAAAGACAAACATAATTATCTAGAACTTAGATCTGATTGATTGTAATAGAGATTGTGTAATCGACTATGGGACTATGTGAGGGCCCTATGAATTAGACATCTCTTTAATTATAAGACAAGGCCACATTATTAGGACAAATACAACCTACACTATCATCTATAGGTTACATTGACATCCTTTAGGATTTTTTCTCTTTATATAAGTTTTGACTGGTGTGCCTTCACCTTTAGGTTATGTGTATATATTTAGGGTCTCTTGATTTAATATGGGAGTTAATATTTATCTTATTCTTCACAATAATCCTATCTCAAAGAATAATGAATAAATTTAGTAAAGGTAAAAAGGTGTTAGGGGATGAAGTTACTCTTGACCTTAACACCCTATGTGTTGAGTGTTGCCTACACTATGAAGGGGGATTAAAATACATGTATTTCTCTCATGATATGGTGGTATGTGTGAAATACTAGTGTAATTATATATGATAGTGTAATCCTGGTATGATTATGTGCTTAAAAAATTAATTTTGACCTTGTTGGTGTAATCAAATCTAGCTCTAGGATTATTGGGTTGGAAGAACTCAAAATTGGTAAGAATAAGTAGTTTCCTCTTAACGTGCAGTTAGATAATTCTATCAATTTGTAAGATATAATTATAGAGTGAAAATATGAATATAAAATGTGTTTATATAGTTAACCTTTTGGTGTTTATTTGAATAAGACTTGATAATAGTGCAAGATGATCTATTAGATGAATTTTAATATGAGAAACTATCCATTATTTGGTGGGAAGATGAAACCAATGGCTTCAGACACTACCGACCCTTAAGATTGTCATGAAGGAGCCACCTTGTCTGAGGAATAATGATAACCAAATTGGAAGTATAAATTAGTCAAGGTATGAGGTTAGTATATTTGGAATGAGGAATATGAAGAGATAATATCACAGTTGCTTTAAGGTAGAGGGTCATCTGCAAAAGAGTAGAATAAAAATGGTTTTGAACTATGAAATTGAGCACATGTTAAGTGTGCATAGAGGTTGGTCACAAGTGAATTTTTTAGCATTAAATGTTAATTTTAGTGAATAAAACATGTGACTATGAAATATGATATGTAAAATACCAAATGTGATAAATAATATAAATGAATAATAGAAACTAGCAAACATGTCATGCTTAAGTCTCAATTTGGGATTTTTAGAATAATTTAATATTTTTATATTGTTAAAATATTTTGAACCCATGCATAAAATAAATGAAATCCAAGTGGAAAGGATTTGAAATATAATAATGGTATGGATATAAAAAATTTGTAACACATGTTAAGGCATAATGTACACCAAATGTACTATCATGGCAATGTGGAGCAAGTGAAGGCAAGTAATGTGTCTCCATTATTAATGTGAATTGCAACATCATATCTCAAAATAATATGTGGAATTTGTATGGATATGATGGGGAATTAGTGTATATTATCATAAATATATGCTAAAATATGGTATTAGACACTTGAGAATGTCAATTTTGACCTACCTCCAGCCTACATGACTTACAGGTATATCTATGCCTCTAATTATCCATTGTTCAAAATATTGTCATTGATGTCAAAGGTCTAGCATTATTGGTGATAAATTACCCATATAATTTAATAGTGTTTTTAATATTAATATCTTGGCTAATGTGTGTTAATATTTATTTAATATTAATGAATATATTTTTGTTGCATAAAAGTCAAAAGAGGGCCCATGGAGAAGTTAAAGAGTCACAGGGTAAAGACAAAAGAGGAATGGGATGAATTTTCCCATGAAGAGTCATCTTGAGGAATTCCAAGAGTCACCAAATGAAGACAAAATATGGTATGCCACATTTTTCCATGAAGAGTCATCTTAAAGAATTCAAAAGGTCATGAAGATAAAGACAAAAGAGGAAAGGACACATTTTATTATGAAGGGTCACCATGTGACTTTTCAAATGCAAGGATACGAAGGGTCATGCAAGTTTGGTGCCATTTTCCATAAGGATTGAAGGGTCACAAAGGGTAAATGTCAAAGGTCATTTGGAAAGCTATAAATAAAGGCTTGAGAAGCCAGTTGTAAATGCAATAGAGTGCATGGTTTTATAATTTTTTTATATAAGAAAAGAGGAGAGAAAAGTAGGATATATTGTAGATTTCTATCATTTTTTGAGTAAGAAACATTTATAGATAGTTTTATTTTATACATAAGAGGGGTTGGTGCTCTTATGGGTTGGTACTCACAAATCTTTGCAAGGGATTGGTGCTCCTATGGGTTAGTTCTCAAAAATAGTTGTTGTGTTGGTGCTCGGTAAAGGGGTTGGTGCTCCTACAAGTTGGTGCTTATTCATATACTTGAGATTGTTCTTCATGGTTTTTCCCACTTTAGGTTTCCACATAAAAATTTGTTGTCTCTCTTTCTCTTGTGTGGTGCATGTTATTGTTTCAGTTTTATTGCATATCTTGAATGTGTCATTAAGTGGTTAAAGAAAAGAAATAAGATTAAGTAAAAGCTATATAATATACTGATTCACCACCCATCTTAGTATATTTCATGCTTAACATCCATTCTCTCACATCCACATGCTATCTATGGGCCAATACTTTTAAGTTATTTTTTCATCCAAATCTAATAGATTCATCTTTCACCTAACAATAGTCAAATTTAAATATAAAATAATTCCCATGGGTTATCCCATTAAAATAAAATTTATGGGGTGTGATAAATCACCCAAAGAGTCACATATAAATACAAAAAATTCTAGGCTTATTAACTCATATATCATTTATTAAGGACATCTAAAAATTAATACTGCACATTGAGAAAAACTACCCTATTCCTCCCAAATTGTAAATCAATCACTAGGACTACTTATAAGTTGATTATAAAGCATATCAAGCCAAGTCCAAAGAAAACATTTTCAAGTTTTGAAATCTAGATCACTAGGTGCATTCATATAACAAAGTAGCATAATTGTACATTCAAATTAAGGGGAAGAACTACATGTGGCTCAAATTCCCTCTTCAGAGTATTAGATACATATGCAATGATCAGTAATAAAATGGTGTGATTGGAGTCAACTTATCCCATTACATTTCCCAAGTTTTTTTTATAGGTTTCACCTATTTACATAGAGTTGAAATATGAACAAGTGTACCTACCTATACCATAACATAAAAGTAAAATATCTAGAGATGATTCTATCTAGCTTTAAATAGGCCACCAGATGGTATGAAACTAAGGATGAGGGTAATTTATAGGAATTAAAAGAGATACATAATCTACACCAAACAACCATCATTCCTATTTTATATCTACATTTCTCCATCCCACCTATCTTAGCCATACACAATACATAAAACCACTAAGTATCTTATCCTTTTGTTGTAATTTCCATTTTTAGTAACTACCATTGTTGAATCTAATTCAAGCCTTTACATTTATATTTATGATTAATTTTAATACTTTAAAATCTAAATTGTATTCTATTTTTTATCTTAATTAGGGTTAACATTTAATCCAAATTAGGGTAAAAAATATGCTCATAAATGTATGTTATCTAGTTATCTTAAAATAGATGTCACTGATGTCTAAATCATAAAAAACAAGGAAAAGGTTGGGTCCAAATTAAAAAAAAAACTAGGGGATAGAGGAATAATAAATGTAAGATCATATGAACATATGCATGCCAAAAATAAAAGAGTAGAGGAAATAATCAATCAAGCAAGCATCAATAAGCTATGCACAATGGATTATGCTGATACCAATCCAAAATATCATTAAGAGAATTCTTATATGTACATTTTATATTATACATATAATAATTACCATAATCTCACTATATTTTAGATATATCATTCCAATCAATTTTTTTTATTTGTAATAGGATATTTAAAACCAACTGCACCATGATGTAGAATTTATTTTTTTGATCTCTATTCCTTTTCAACATATTATTAATTATTAATGCCATGCAGTTATTTTGTGATTACATTATTTGTATTTTATTTATTATTAGTTAAGGAAATATTTTTTATTTACATTGTGGTTCCTTATGTAAGTTTTCCTTTTCCAATTATTCTTTAGAATATGTGACCACAATTTAAGTAAGTTCCTAAATTTTATAAGTTGTGTGAATTTAGTAATGATTTAATATAAGTATCTAATGTAAGGTCACACTTATCAATAAGTTTTTGTATTATGATTTTATTATCCCAAAAATTATTTGTATGATTTCCATTCCTTCTATGATAATAACAATAGTATTTTGATCTCTTTCTAGGACATGTAGGAGGCAAATTTACCATCTTATTTTGAAGTATATGTCTTAGTATTTCAATTGGATTTTTATTATCCTTATGATAATTTATTGATTTATTAGTTTTATATTCTTATTTTTTATTAACCCATACTTGATATGATGTATTTTGAGGCAAAAGGTCCTTGTATGGAGAACTAGATATATAATTTACTTTAACATATTCCATATTTTGTGCTTGTGATAACTTGTTTTCAATTGATGTAAGTCTTCAAATTAAATCATGGATTTTATTTATAATACCTCTATACACTATATTATAATAATAATAATAATAATAATAATAATAATAATAATAATAATAATAATAATAATAAATGTCCATATTATACACATTACTACTTATAGGTTTGGTATAATCAAGATACATACAATATTCTTTAGGAGTAAATAACTTGTAATCCATATGTACCTCAAGGTTAGCCTTAACTTCTATTTCCACATGACTTGAAAGAGGATTGGAAAAAAAATTAAAATTTTGATTTCCATTTGGTTTTGGTCATGAATCATTTGTATGTGTGTCAATATCAATAATGTTATGATCAATGAGATCCTAAATTTTATGTCTTAGCCCAAAACATCTATCTGTAGAATGTCACTCGCATCTATGGTAGTCATAATATGTAATTTAATCAAGTACATTAGGTATAGGTCTACTCATTTTAATATATTTTGGGGGAAAAATATGTGTGAGGTTTCATTCTATTAACATTTTCAAAATATTATGAGGAGATCAAGTTAATCATGAAAATTACCTCTTTTGTGGAGCAGAAAAGATAATCTGATTAGTAAACTGTGACACTACATTAATTATTACCTTTAATTAACCCTTATTATCATTTAATTTAATCTTGTAAATCAGTTTGAATTTAAATTATTAACTCAAATTAGTTGGATCATTAGGATCATAATTTATCTTATTCATGAAAATGAGCTTAACTTCTCGATCCTTGACTGTGTGGCATAATTCATTTAATGATTAGATTTTTTAAAACACAATGGACTCATGGAGAGGGGATATAATTTTTTTTTGAATATATGTTTTAATTAATTATAAATGATATAATTTTACATATTATAAAACATGGTTTTGTATGAAATCACATAATCAGTAATTGGTTTATTGGATTCTTACTTAAGTTTTATGATTCATGCAAAAGATAATTCTATATTGATATCAATCAAAAAATGTGATATAGACTAATCAGCCAGAGGATTGAATGCATGGATATATTGTAATGTGAGGTCATATAATCATCGAAAATCATATTATTTAAGACTTCATAAAAATAATTTAGTCATCAACTTGTCAATGGAGGCATAATATAAGCATGTTGCGTGAAAGGATGTTAGGTGTTAATTGGGATCAACTTTACCATCATAATATATGAAAATAATAGGAGGTAAAAATATCATAGGTAAAGGATAAGATAAAATATCTAGAGCTAAAGGATTATGAAGCAAAATATGGGAATCCATTGAATGACGTACTTTAGAAGCACACTCCTCTAACTGCAATAACTTAACATGTTGAGTTATAATTGTCTACTCAAGGAATTGTTCATTAGGAGAGGATGGTGATGTCACATGAGGAATTTGACCAAACCTTAAACCATTTACTTATTCTCATATATATGACTATTATTCACCATTGTATCATTCTTAGATTATCTCTTGGCTTCAGGCTACTATTTATACTTTCAAGATAAGTTTGTGCATTTGAGATAGGTTGTTATTGTAGACTTGTCCACTCAGGGTAGACTTGTACTCAAACCCTTTGGTATCTAGTTTCAATTTTTTAAAATGATCATAAGGGCCAATCCACACTTTTTACAAGTCAGTTTTAACTAAATAACCTAAAGAGTCCACTATATAACCATGTCAAACCTAAGCACTTTTATATTTAGAATTTATAAAACATAGGCTTGAAAATTACTCTACACATTGAGAGGAACCTCCCAAAATATTCCAAATTTAAAACCTCTCAAAGGGTAAACTCACTGAGCTAAGTCTAAATCACTATTTTAAAGGATAAGTCATATTTTTTTTAAGTGTTGAAATCCATACTCAAGATTGTAAAACACATTAACATTACACAAGATTGCACACACTCAACTAAGTGGAATAAATACATATGTTTTTATTCCCTCCTCATAGTATTAGATATGTGTGAAGCATTTAGTAAAAAATGGGTGGATAAGGTTAGATCAACCTTTCCCTTTCACTTGTTATCATGGTTTGTATTTGTTCTATACTACATAGCTAGGGTTTTAAGAAAAGAGAATGCAAACACAGATATTTTTGTGGATTTAAAAATTTTATAACACATAATAAATCTCATTAGACAAGGTGTAGAGGGTAAAATAATCATAGATCAACAAAATTACGTTGGATAGTTATGCATTCTAATAGATAAGATCACACTGTGTAGATTCCATATACTATGGACTTATCAAGATGCATTTAGAGCTCATGTTTCTAGATAAAAGTGTTCATAGGATTATTCCAATTTATTTGAAATTATTTTATCACTGATAAAAACTTGTAAAAACCTAAAACAAATTAAATACATCATTCTCATAATGTTTTACAGAAAAAGCAAGTTACTATATTTAACTAGTTGCAATCAAATTTATATGATTATTGCACATATTTATCAATTTAATTTATTAAAAAAAATTATGTTCTTTTGGGTAATTTTAATATTAAATTAATCAAAACATTTTGTGAACCCATTCCTTGTAGTGAATATCCCAAACCCTAGTTTAATTATGGTTTTATTCTTTTTTATTCTAGGGTTTAGAATTCTTGTACTTAATTTATGATTTATTATAAACCTAATTTTTGAAATTTTATTCATTAAAAATTATTCACAATTGAAGAGACAATCATTGTAATTTTTATATTTGATGAGTTTATATAGATAAATCAAATGAATATCTTCATATGCATACACACTTGTAATATGCATTTTTAAATATAACTCAAGATGAAATTAAAAAGAGTGCTAAGGTTGTCACATCTAAGGAACAAAAACATGAGCCTTTTATTGATATCAATACACCTTTTAAAGGTAACAATTACACATTAGGTAAACTAGTAGTATAAATCATATATTTCAAAACAGCTTGCTATGTTATTTTGTATTCACATTATTTTAAAATGAGATAGATAATAACAACACACTGTATGACTATATCAAGATGAAGATACAACTAAGTGGGAAGAGGAGTGGGGGGAGATATTAAAATTTAGAGGAGGAGAAGGGTGATGAGGATGATGATATAAATTTGGAAAAAGGATTATATATCAATTTAAAACTAGTTTTTAGTTCTTAGTTAGTTATTTATCTAGGATTCTAGAGACTATTAGGGGTTGGGAAGGCATACATTATTTCTATTCATGGCCTCACTTTGACTATAACCCTATATTTATGTTCCATCTAGTTCTAGCCCAGATTTAGGTAGGTAGTTGCTTTGGTTGGGCCCCTTATTAGGTGCATGACTGTGTTTGGTTTTGAACCTCCATTAGGTTAATGGTGTTCATAACTATGAACCTCTAGTGTCTCATCTATTTTCAATCACTCCCTTTGTCATCATGGTGGTGATATTTGGATTTTACCTAAATATATTTGGGGGAGACCCCTCTTAACCTGGTGGTGTGACCTCCATCTAGGGATCTATTCTCTTTCAAAACAAGGGGCTTAGATATATTTATTTTATGATTAAATTCTATTGGAACATAGTCTAGATATTAGGTTTTATAAGGATGATTGAAGTCCTTATTATAATCTCCATTAAGAGGGAATGACCTACTATTTGGATGTGTTGAGAGATGACAAAGACTTTATTTCCCTATTTATTCCATTTTATGGAATTTTAACCTTGTTTTGGTTTGGTCTAAGTTATAATTAGACTTATTTTTTGGTTGGATTCATTGGGGGTTTTCAATCATAGTGGATCCAATCTTAGGGACCTAATTTTTTGAGGATGCATCTAGGATATCTTTTCATATTTTGGTTTGGTCCAAGGTGGAATTAAAATAATATATTTTATGGTTTGGTTGGGCTATTTGGTTTTTAAAGATGAGAATTTGTGCTTTGAGGATGCAGTCTTACTCTATGTGTGGAGGTGATCTATTTATGGGTTATTTTTGTTAATATATGGTGGGATTTGATGATTGAGGGTCAATCTTGATTGAAGATGCTTCTATTTGATATGACCATTAGATTATTTTATTGGAAGACTTAGTATCCTTTTGTGATATTAGAAGTGGTAGGTTCTATTTGGAGTACTCTTTTGGGGATCTGGCCCCCCTTGTTGGTAGTTTCTCATGGTCTATGGAATTTAATTCAAAACTCAAGTGTTTTAACTTATTTTTGGGTCCCTATTAGGATCATAGCCTCACTCTTGGATGGAATTTCCTCACTTTTGTTTTTGGATGGAAGTAGGCATCTATTAATCCCCTATAGAAATTTTTGCTAAGGAGACCTGAGCTTCCCTTTATGCCTCAACTAGTTTTAGATCTAGTCAAATACCAGGTTATTCTAGTTTTGGGATACACTTAATACATTTATAGTTAAATTGACTTTCTTATTTTATATTTAGTTGATATTTTCTAGGATTGGGCTTCTTTGGGGACCTCGTACAGTTATTTATCTTTAGTTAATTTTAAAAACTTGGACCTCCCTCTGTGTCCAATATTATTCCCTATCCATTTAAAATTAGCCTATTAAAACATGAGCCTTATCTTTTGGAGTCTAGGTTAGTTCTCACACCAACTAAAATTAGGTTCTCTTTCTTTTGTTTAATTTTTTGGGTTGTTGCATTTGGATTTTTTGGTTTGTTTTCCCTAGCTTGGGTAGTTCTACATTTTATAATATAAGAGTTACTCTGTGCTTCTTTTAATCTTTCTAGTGGGGAACTTGGGCCTCTTATTCTATACAGGACTAGATTCCACACTAGTCAAAGGTGGGTTCATATTAATATGAATAATTCCACATTAGGTGTGTATACTATTATTAAGACTAATACTATATCTTCACCTCTTGTTGCACATGTGATGTCCACCCATGATATGGAGGAAACACATAATTATAATTATATTACTATGGCTACCCTACACAACATAAACTTATACCTTCTAAGGTTACCACTCATCTTACATAGTCATATACTACATAGTTTGTTGTTCTTGATGCTCAAACATTAGTGTAGATAATCATTGATCTTGAGAACAAGGTTACATAGTTACAATATAATTCCTTTACAGTAATTTATACTACATATTATCATATGTTATTGCATTATATATTAGCCATCGATATTTAAACCTATATTTTATCAACAAGTTTTATACCACCCAAGCTTCATTATATAATGTTAAGGGTGATCATAAACAACATATTTGAGTCTTTCATGCAACATGTTTAGAATATGCATCTAATGATAAATTATTAACCAAGTTATTCCTATGGAGTCTTAAATATTATGCATTATAGTGGTTTTATGATTTACCTTTCCAATCTATTCATGTCTTTAACTCTTTGGTTGACTAGTTTCTAGCACACTTCACTATAAACATTAGTGATAAGATGTCATATGAAAAAATTGAAAAAATAAAACAAAGATCAATTGAGCCTATCACTAAGTATGTGCTTCAATATATGACTATATTATCTTAGATGAAAATTCAAATGATAGGTAAGGAATTACAAGACATATTCAAGCAAAGTATCTCCACTACATGAATCTATTATGTTTAATATGTTTCAATCATTTGATGATTTATGTCACATAGTTAAGGATCAAGAAGTCAAAATTATTGGAATGAATAAGATAAATTATGAGTTTAATGCTCTACCCACTTGTAGTGAAAAGTATCCAAGTAATACAATGTTCAAATTTAAATTTAATGATAATAAAAATAAAATGAAAGTAATAGTTAACATATTTTCATAACCAACCAATAAAATTGTTCTCTCATCTCCACTAAGGAGGTAATTTACACACTTACCAGAACCTCCTCAAAAAGTGGTATAAAATTTACTTCAATGAAATCTAATATCTCTCACTCTCCAAAAAGAGGTTGATCTGAGTAAGCCTTAGTACAAGGGATTGGAATGTAAATTGTATTATGATTATCATTGAGACATGGGACATTCAACTAACTGATGCATCAAATTACAACATAAGATTTATAATTTTATACATGATAACACAAATGATGTTAATACATCTATATAAGAGTCATAAACACAAACAAATGGAAATGTTAATTTGAGGATATTCAACAACCCTTTTCCTAAACATGAAACAAAACATATTACTTATCCACCTTAGGTTCATATTGTAGACACCTCATTCTGGCCACAATTGGCTCCCAACCAAAATTCAAACTGATTTCTACCAAATAGTGAAAATTAATCCTAAAAATCATTAAACATCCCAATTTAATTTGCACATCATTAATTATTTATCATAATCATGTTAAGGCATACCTATTTGGTGTACTATCCTAGACACAATAATAATTTCTCATAGATTTATCCCCAGTCACCTTACAACCCAATAACTGGTAGTTTAGCCTATAGACCCATTAAGTAGGGCACTTGATTTTTTTTTTTAAGAGATAAAATTATAATAAAAATGAATCCATTAATTAAACAATATTAAATTCTTATCTAATTAATTCATTTACAATTACTGAATATCTAAAAATGGAAATTTAAAAATTCAAAATATCAAGCTGTTTCATCATTGCCTTTATGAGTTGTCAAGATCTCACAAAATATTTAACACATGACTTAAAATTAACATCCTCTTACATCTTTGTATACTTATAAAATTGAATAATTTTATCCTTTATATTTAATCATTGGTACACTTCACTATATACACACACAAATACCCATTATTTCATTTGAGGACTATGATATTATCAAGGTTGAATATTTAGATCATGCATTATGATGAGCCCTAGAAATGTCATGTTCTTGTCCTCATCTATCACACTCATCCTTCTTATTTACCATGATTTTGAGTACTTTCCCATAAATTTTCCTTCCTCAAATAGCCATAATCCTGTAAATAACATTATGTTTCCATACTCTTCGAATATATAGAACTATGTATTGAAAGCAAGTATATGATAGTTATCTTATGCTATAGGATGATTTTTATATAATGTGTTTTAAAGATGTTTTGGAGTAATAGGTATATATCACAAAACATCTTGTAGTAAAGAAATCTCATCATGCGGACACATCCTATAGCCACTACATAACCAAAGCTACAGATGAATAGGTTTTGATTCCCATTTCAACTGACTCATAGAAATGACTATAACCTCCATGGAGCACAATGAGGATGTGGTTGAAGAATGAAACAACTTTTTTTGTCCTAAATTAATATTTTATAATTCATATGAATGGAAACTTTATAATAAGGAGCCAATTTTGGTTATCTTAAGTCAAATGTTTCTTAGATTAGAATATATATTATTTTGTATAAAAAAATATCCCCTACTATTTGTGTGTGTGTGTGTGTGTGTGTCTATATATATATATATATATATATATATATATATATAAAGTAATATTAGTGTTAAGAGGTAGTAGATATTGATTAGAGAATTATCAAAAGTACATTTTGTCAAACAACTATTATTTTAATTTCCTATAATAATGCATTGCTACATTTTGACTAATATGAACAAAATTTTTTGAGTATATTTTTTTGTTGTAAGAGAAAGGATTAAAGTTAGATTCAAAAGGAGGAAGGGACCCTTTTTGAAGTCTTGTAGCAACAATCCAACTCATTTAAATAGATAAGCATGTTATTTAGATTCTTTATGTGTTGTGTGTTTTATTTCTGAATTATGTGATTTACATTATTGCATAAAATTGTTTAAGGAAGCTTCCAATAGTGTAAAAATTTAATTCATAATAGTATTTTCATGTTTAATTCCAACATTCCATTTACTATATGGCTTTAGCATCTTAGATTATAATTAATGGAAGGTCAAATTAGAAGATTAAGTGTGCACATATAGTGATGTCATCTTATCAAGTCTATGTCCTTGGGTTGACATTTAAATGAATTATAAGGTGTAGGTCTATTGTAAATCTCCTTATTCCTTTTGGCCAAAATAAGTATATCTGATTTTGAATCAATTGATAGTCATTTTTGGGGAAGGGTGTCACACACTTATAATCTTTAATCTTGATAGAAATTATTTTTGGATGTTTATTATTTTTATTTCTAGAGCTTATTATTCTTTAGATTAAATATTTCTTGATTTTCTAGTTTAAATTTCCCTATTTGTAAACACGATAGTGGAAATTTTCAAAAACCCCCCATATTACTAACCATATGTAGGTAGGGTGGGTAAAAAGTTTAAAAAAAAGAGAAAAGTAGTTGATGTACATGCAAAATGAAGGGGACTATATAGGAATATTTTTTCCTAAATCATCAACTATTACTAAAATATCAGAAATTCATCTTGTAGTAGATGAGGAACATGAAGGAATTCCTGAAGATCACTCACAGTTGTCAATAGAAGAGGTATAAAAGAAAGAATTTTTGGCTAGATTGGTATTCTTTCTCCTAGAAGAAATACTAGGCCAATAGAATCTTCCAATTTAGAAAGACTCTTTTCCAAGACATAATTTGAGTCTTTTGAAACCTCCACACCATCCCCATTCTATAGGAATCCATACATTCCTAAGAAAAAAGATAAAGTCTCCATCTTCTACACCCCAAGAAATAAAAGAATTGATAAGAATTTTGAATAGTTGGTAGCAACAACTTTCGGTCTAAAAACACAAAGAGTATTCATAGAGGATCTTCAGGAAGAAAAAACTACCAATGAGTCTGCTAAGTTTTAATTTCCTATCCTTACTCAAAAAAATTCACCCTTGAATAATATTCCTCACTTTGCCCTCCCTACCTTTAGAGGAAAAGCATTTGAGGATCCAAACACATTTCTTTTTGAGTTTGACATCTTATGCCATAGCTATGATTATAATCAAGATGATCATAAGCTCAAATTTTTTCTAGCAACACTCAAAGATGCAACACTTAGATGGTTCATGAGACTTGGAAAGGATGTTATTTCTACTTGGGAAGAAATGAAGGAGAGGTTTTTGATGAAATGCCAAGACTATTGTAAGGGTAGGAACTATAGGAAAGATGACATATTATGAATGACACAAGCTAGTGATGAGTCATTAGAAGAATATATTGAAATATTTTTTTTAGCTTACAAAAATATAAACAAACTATAATGGAGAAAGAATCAATCAAATTGATATTCCAAAATGGGATTAGATATGATTGTCTAGAGACACTAGATCTAATGTCTAGTGGTGATGTTTCTACACTATCATTTAATGAACTAACAGTTATATGTATAAACTACTCCAAATCAAACATGAACAAAAGTAAGGGAAAAACCCTTCTTATAGCATCTACACTAGGACTATCTAAAGGTGAAGTTAGCAACATTCTCTAGGACATGAAGTAGGACATAATCAACCACCTAATTACTCAAATTTATACATTATATACATGGAGGAAGTAAGAAGAAACTAAGAAAGACTTAGCCACCTAATAACCTAAATGCAAATAAAATAAGGCAAATTTTACATGCCATTCTATGAAATATCGGATAGCTAGCATAACTGAGGAGAATCTTAAAATAGTGGAGCTACATGCCATAGGAGAAGATGAGAATTAAGTGTTTTTCATGGCTCAATAAAATCCATGGGTACAAAGATTAGGTATTCCATCAAACTCTATGTTTGAAAACTATCAATTTTAAAATAATCCTTAATATGGTTCTAGGATGAATATACCCAACCAAAATTAACCCCAAAAAAATTGGTAGCTACCCCATAATCATTTATGGATGCAATAGAATGGAAAATAACCTTAACCTGGGTAATTTCAAGACCAACAATGGTTCTTTCCCTCTAATCCATGGAAATAACAATGGAGAGGCAATCAAGGCTTTCCCTAGAAAATACAACAACCATAACAATAATAGGCCTTAATTCCAAACACTCAACAACCTATTAGAACCACTCAATTACCCACCCAACCCATCCCTAATCCTACCCATAAGTTGGTTTAACCAACACAATCCACTAAAATAATGTAATATCCAACATATACCTTGGATATTAATCAAGTCTAACTTCACTCAGGATGTGTTCTTACACAACCCACCTCACCCATAATCAAAAAGTTCTTTGAATAACTAGCTCCACTCCATATTAATCCACAACCACCCATGGCCAATCTTGAGCCAAGTCCATCAAAAAATCAAAAATAATCTAATAATCCTACCTTTCAAGAGAGATTGAACATATCACATCCTAAAAAAAAGCATGAATTCAATATCTTAGGACAACTAAAGAATATGTGCATAAAAATCCCACTCTTTCAAGAAATAAAGGATGTTTTTATCTATAATAAGGCTATTAGAGAGCTATGTTTAAAAAATTGGGAAGAAAGAAGAAGGATCCTAAAATAGTCTAAGTCATTGGCCAACTAATAGATATTATGCTAAGAAATATAGTTCCCCCAAAATATTCTAATCTTGAAAGTCTTATAGTTAATGTTATCATCCATGGCTAACCCATCTCCAATACTTTAATTTACTTAGGTTCAACCATCAATGTGATGACCATGGAGACCATGAAACAACTGAAACTTACAATTCATCCAACATCCACCATCCTCTAGATGGCTAATAGGTCAACTATTAAACCTAAAGGTATTATTGAAGACCTAGTTATCATTGTGGACACTTATAAATATCCCATAGACTTTATTTTCCTAAAACTAAAAATAACATGGGAGATTATCCTCTCATCCTTGGTAGCCCATGGCTGGCCACCACTGATACTTTTATTAGCTGCAGGGCAGGAAAAATATTATTTTCTAATGGAAATGATGCTAAGAAACTAGTTCTTTATCTACTAGCTTAACTTTCTTAGAATGATGTCCTAACACCTGGGATTAATGACTTTGAGAAAGCTGTCTCCTTGTAAAATATTTGCACAATTGACTAGAGTATAGCTATGTAGGCACAAAAATAATACACTGTCCTTATTGGTATCCTAAAAAATACATATTAATAAGATCCTATAACCATAAACATGTTGGAATATACACCATGCCATCTTCATAATACTTTTCCTAAGAATGATCTTGATAAAACTACAAGATATATTTGGACATTTCATCAATTACTTCTCCATCAATGCAGTTATGCTCCTTTAATCACCAACATAGAAACCATGCTTTGTTTAATAAAGCAAGTAGACATTCTATCAAATAAACCTCTCAACATTAGCACCTCCTTAACACCTTAGTAATAAAGTCAGTTACTTACAATGTTGAGAAAACACACAACATTTTCTTGAAATTACCATGAAATGAGAGGAATACCCATAGATTTGTGCACACATCACATTTACATTAAATAAGAATGCAAACCTATTCACTAACCCCAATGATGAATGAATCCTCTAGTTAAAGACATTGTCAAAATTGAGTTGTAAAAACTCTTAGATGCAAGATTTGTTTATCCTATTTTGGATAGCCAATGGGTCTCTCCCCTAGTCATTATCCCTAAAAAGGGGGTCAAATGGTGTATTTGTGTTGAATACCAAGATTTAATGATACTAATAGGAAGGATCACTTTCCCCTTCCATTTATTGATCAAGTGTTGGATACATTAGCAAGAAAAATGTACTTTTCCTTCCTAGATGACTATAGTGGTTATAATAAAATAAAAATTGCTTCACAAGACCAAGATAAAACCACTTTTACTTGCCCTTGGGGACCCTATGCCTATGTCATCTTGACATTGGATCTTTGTAATTCCCTAGATACTTTTCAAATGGTTATTTTGGGCATATTTTTTGATCTCTCCCATGATTGTGTTTAAATCTATATGGATGATTTCACTATTTATGGGCAAATATTCAAAGAAACACTTACCAATCTGGAGAAAATTCCTCAATGCTACTAAGACCACCAATTATCTTTGAGCAATGAAAAATGTTATATGATTATAACTGAATAGATTTTTTTAGGGCATCATATATCCCCTACTAAAATTCAAGTTGACCCAACAAAGATAAGTATCATTAAGGATCTACCCAAACCAAAGAAATAGAAAGATTTTAGAAGATTTTTAGGACATGTTGGTTATTATAGATGATTCATCAAAGATTTTAGTAAAATTATTAACCCATTGTTTGGATTACTTACTAATGATGTTGAATTTACATAGATTACTGATTGTCAAACTACCTTTTATCAACTCAAATACCTTCTCATAAAAAATCCTATTTTTATAGGTCTTGATTGGAAGAAGCCTTTTCACATCCACATAGATGCATCTGACACCACTTTAGGAGTTATCCTTTGACACAAAGATAAATCTTTGAGTTATTCAATCTATTTTATCAACAATAATATTCAAGGGGGTGAAATCAACTACACTTTAATAGAGAAATAATTTCTTGCCATCTTTTATGCCATCAAATTTTTTTGACACTACATTATAGGTTACTAAGTATTCATCCACATAGATCATGCAACAATCAGGTATTTAATGAACAAACCTGTTGTAATAGGTAGGCTAATTTGATGGTTGATTTTTCTATAATAATTTAATATTACCATTATGGATAGACCAGGTAAGGATAATGTAGTATAAAATTTTCTATTTCAATTGAAAAATGATGAGCATAGTCCTATTGTTGATGATTCTTTTCTTGATGAGAATTTATTTGCAGTAACTATTCAATCTCCTTGGTTCACAAATATTGCTAACTATCTTACCACAAGATCACTACCACAACATTTTTCACCTAAGGAAAAACAACATCTAATTCAAAAGAGTAGACATTATTTTTAGATTATAGGATATCTCTTTATCATTGGACCAGATTTAGTTAAGAGAAGATGTATCTGAGAAGATGAAGCTTATGCCATTCTCAGAGCCTACCATGATGAACCCTGTGGGGGGTCATTTTTATAAAATTTACTACTATGAAAGTAATTACTACCAAATATTATTGGATTTCTTTACATAAGGATGCCATGATGTATACCCATAGATGTGATCAATGTCAGCATATGGGAAAACCCACTCGCTCTGATGAAATGCCATTGCAGCTATAATGGGTTTGAGAACCCTTTGACAAATGGGGACTATATTCTGTAGGTTCTATTGATCTTAAATCTAAAAATAAGTAATATATACTGGTGTGCACTAATTATGTCATAAAATGGGCTGAGGTTAAGGCCTTAACCCATGCTTAAGATGAAAAAGTAGTTGAGTTTTTGTATGAATAAATCTTCACTTGCTATGGAGTACCAAGAGAAATAGTCACAAACCAAGGCCCATAGTTCACATCAAACCTTATAGCCACCTTGGTAATAGAATATGAAATTAGACACAAAAGGTCTACCCCTTACCATCCTTAGTCAAATGGATAGGTAAAAGTGACAAATAAAGAATTAGAAAATAGTTTCACTAAGACTATCATCCTACATAAAAAAGATTGATCAACTCATCTTTTAAAAGCAATTTGGGCTTATAAAATCACTTGGAAAACCATAACTAGTTTAAATCCATATGAATTAGTTTGTGGTAAGAATCCTATTCTTCCTATTGAGTTTGAGCATAAAACATTAAAGACAACACTTGATTTGGTCTTGGATATTTCCTAATCTCAAAAAGATAGGATCATGTAGCTGAATGCACTAGATGAACTAAGAAAAGAAGCACTTAATCACATTGAAATAATGCAAAGGCAAATTGTGGGTCGGCATGATAAGAACATCAAGACTAAAAATTTCTAACTTAGTGATTAGGTACTCCTTTTTGACTCTAAATATAAGGATATAAAGGAAATCTGAAGTCCATATGGGTTAGGCCTTATGAGATCAAACAAGTTTTTGACAATGGATTTGTAAGGCTCATAACCATTAACTCTATTCAATTCTAACTACTTGTTAATGGGCATATGCTTAAGTTGTATAAGAAACTATTTTACAAAAAATCTCTCACTTGTTAACTTCTCAAAGAACATCTGTCCCTTATTCATAAAGCAAATCAACCTATTCTTATAGTTGAAGGGTATTTCTATCAACCCTACTCCAATATTTTCCAAGATTAGTAAAGCTTCTTATATCCTTAAACAAGCCATTAAAATGGCTTGGTTTAGGTTGAATAAAATCCTACCTCCTAAATTTATGTAATTCTAGTTGAGTTGGGACTAGAAAATATTTAAAAAAAAAAAAATAGTAATGAAAACCTTCAGGCATTACTGATGGATGTTGTCTTAGAAAACTATTTCACTAGATAATTAGCATTCATTATAAAAAAAAGGAGAGAGAGCTACATGAATAGAACTTTTGTTTTTACCCATTTTTGCTTACATATTCATTACCTTAGAGCAAAAATACACTTTTCTCTTTACTGCAGGATGAAAATCTTGCTACTACAATATATATATATATAAAATTACTGTAGGACACTTTTTGTTACTACTAGACACTTTTTGTTACTATATGAAACATTTTAAATTAACAAAAAAATCTTATCACTCCATCATACATTACATTTTTTCAAAGCATTTTTTATTCTAATTAAATGACAACACATGCCAATATACCTCACTCTACCACTTTGAATCATCATTTACACATTAATGAAAGGTATTCCTACAAGTACTAAGGTAATTATCTTATATTTATTTCATGTAATGAGTTTTAATTATTACTAAGATGATTGGTCTTAATGTTATTAAAACACCACCATATCTTCTCTTTATCATGCCATCTCATGATATCATCTTCCCCACTGATTGATGTGACCATTGACATGATACTACTATTATTTACATGAGCCATCTACATATGTCAGTTATGTCCCTTGAGGATAAGTGATAGTTTAAGTTGGGGGGATTTCCCATAATAATTCAAATAGATTATCTCACTCCCAAAGCAAAAATTACAAACATTCTACCCAAAGCTACAAAATCCTTACTTCAAGATCATAGACATTGCAACTCAAATTTCATCTCATAATATGGAAGGGGACTTGCTTAAACATGAACTACTTAATATCACTCTAACCAATAACCTAAACATCCTAGTCCTATTCTAGAATGTAGGATGAGCACAATATTTTGAGAAGATATAGGCTTTGGATCAAGAAATTGTAGAATAATTTGTTGGTTCACTATATAATAACCTATTAATAATAAGAGGAATGGAAATCAATCTAACTAAAACTATCATTAAGAGAGTAACATGATTTCCATGAATAAGGGAAGTGTGGCAAAAACAATTTGATGTCAAGGCAGAGAGGTGAAAATTCATCAGAGGAAATGAAAGCTTAGAAAATTAAAAATAGGGAATTGCACGGTTATCTGTATTAGGAAGATAGGCCAAGGCTATTGAGTTCATCTATAGATATTTCACTTGTGAAGGGAGGTATTCCATGTTGCTGACATTCACTTCAAATTCATAAATCATTTATGACACAACATTGAGATAAATTTCCCCAACTTCTTGCTCAACATAATCACATAAATGCTAGAGGTATTTCAAAGAGGTAATTCCAAAGTGCTTTCTCATCATTATTTAATCCAGTTGATTATTCAATACTATTTACAAAGGACTAGTCCCAATATAAGTTGGGCAGATTTTTTCCAAGTACCAAGAAATGTAAAAAGTGATAGAAAGGGAAATAAAATAAAATAGGAAATAGAGGTATAAAAATAGAGGACAAAATAAAACCATCCTGTAACTCCACAAGAACCTACAGAAGAAGACCTTCCTACAGCTCGATAAGAATCTACAGAAGAAGACCATCTTGAAGTGACACAAGAACCTATAGAAGAAGATCTTCTTATACAAACACAAGAACCTATAAAAAGGAAAAATATTAAAGGGGATTCCATAAGCATGGAATTTAGAATAATAAATAATAAACTCATTCTCCATCTTGACTCTAAGGAATATGAGGAAGAACTTCCACCTTGTCTTAAAAAGGCTAAGGTAACATCTACTTTTAGATCCTATAGATTAAGAAGGAAGATGAAATCTAAACCTTATTATATTATTAAAATTAATGAGGAATCTAAAAAAAAAAAAACTACCAGTAGTAATTAATCACTAGAGGCATTTAGTTTTGAAACTAACAAGGAACAATGTTCTAAAGAATACAATAAGTAGGTAGAACAAGTAGAACACAGTCTTGAAGAATTACAAGAAGAAGCAATGTAAGAAGAAGAAAAAAAATAGAGAAACCTATCATAAAAGATAAATTTCATACTCTAGAGAAAGCCTTATGGGAAATTGAGCAACTAAAAAAGAAGCTACATGATTAATCAGGAGGAGGACTAGATGCACTTTCTATATAATCTTTTCAGTTGTAACCCTCTATCGAAGATCATCCTATAGTCATTGTTTCACAACCTTCTATAGTGAAAAATAAATAATAAAAACTTACAACTACCTAAGATGTCAAGTATAATTTGTCGTTTGTGGTTTCTTCTAAATTGGTGAATTGGATAGACAGTAAGTCTAAAAGTCTTAAGGCATTAACAAAAGAGAACAAGAAATTTAAAGAAGAGGTTAGGTTGAAGGAAGAAAGAATCTCCAAACTACAACAAAAAATTGAATATATGGCTTGTCTTACTCAAGAGCTCATTGACTGTAGGTCTCTTGCAAGGGTATGTTCAGTTTATCTTGAGGATAAATGTCATAAATTTAAATTTATGAGAATTTACTATGACATGTCTTATGAAGTAATTGATCCCCTATCCTTTTTTCAAATCTATAAAGAGAGCTCACAAGAAGAACAAGCATAATTTTGAAAGTTCTATCTTTATAATTATGTTGTGCCTTATGATAGGGAATGGAACCCTAACCTATATGTTGGAGATGTCCTTCTAAAGGATTTTTCATCATATCTTTTGAATGAAAAAAGAAGAGGAAGAAAGGTAGTTGAATATAGGAAAAAGGAAAAGGAAAGCCAATTTATTATTAGAAGAGAGTCAATGGCCCCTAACATTGTATTGATAGAATAGGATAACATCATATTGAGGAAGTCAAAACTTGGTTTGCCAAGAATTGTGATGAAGCCCAAGATTTTTACTTGGCATTAAGAACTTTTGTTGGTCTCTTAGTAAAAGAATCCTACATTGAATTATGGAATGAGATCACTCTCATTCTAAGAAAGAGAGAGCCATATTCCCCTTTTAACTTAAAGTCAACATTTAATATGATAACAAGATATATTCTACTTATAGGTGAAATGGGATCTTAATTGTTGAGCCTCAAATTCCACCCCCCTCTATTTTGGTATCTTATTCTATATTGGTAGGATAAATCCCCATTGGATGAAACTAGGGAGCTCAAAAATTATAGACTGTTTGAATAGAGGATTGTATTTTATTCTCACCTTACAAGTGGTGACATAGACCCTATGGATTTCAAAACTATTTATGAAATGGAAATGAATAGGTTTGTTACTTGTGGTCAAGAAAGGTCTTAAGTTAGGGGGTGTGATGAGCCCTAAAAATTTCATGTTCTTATACTCATATATCACACTCATCCTTCTTTTTTAACATGATTTTGAGTACTTTACCATAAAATTTCCTTCCTTGAAAAGACATAATCTTGTAAATAGCATTATATTTCCATACTCTTTGAATAACTAAAACTATTTATTGAAATGAAGTATATGATATTTATCTTATGCTATAGGATGATCTTTATATAATGTTTTTTAAATATGTTTTGGAGTAATAGGTATATATCACATAACATCCTGCAATAAAGGAATCTCATTACACAGACACATCCTACAACCATTGCATGACCAAAGCCATGGACAAACAAATTTTGATTCTCAATTCCACTGACTCATATAAATGACTATAACCTCCATGGATCACAATGAGGATGTATTTTACTAATGAAACAACTTTGTTTGTCCTAAAGCAATATTGTAGAATTCACATGACTGGTGACTTTAGTAGAAGGAACCAATTTTGGTTATCTCAAGTTGAATATTTCTTAGATTATAATATATATTATTTTGTATAAAACAATCTCCCATAATATGTGTGTGTGTGTGTGTAAAATTAACAACAAGGTCGAGAGGTAGTAGATATCAATTAGAGAATTATCATAAGTACATTTTGTCAAACAACTGCTATTGTAATTTCTTACAGCAATTCATTACTATATTTTGATTACTATGAACAAAATTTTTTGAGTCCATTTTAGTGTTGTAAGAAGAAATATTGAAGATGGATTCGAAAGGAGGAAGGGCCCCATTTGAAAGTCTTGCATTAATAATTCTAACCTGTTTAAATAGCTAATCATCTTATTTAGTTTCTTTATGTGTTGTGTGTTTTATTTCTAAATTGTGTGATTTAAATTCTTGAATAGAATTGTTTAAGGAAGATTCTAATAGAGTGAACACTTAATTCATAGTATTATGTTCATTTTTAATTCCAACATTACATTTACTACATGGATTTAATATCTTAGATTACAATCAATGGAAGGTCAAATTAGAAGATTGAGTGTGCACATAGTGACATCATCCTATCAAGTTTACATTCTCAGGTTGACATTTAAATGAAGTAAAAGGTTCAGGTCTATGGTAACTCTCTTTATTCATTTTGATCAATAGAATTATATTTGATTGTGAATCAACTTTTAGTCATATTATTTATATGTGTATGTATAAGATTAAAACCTATACATAGTGTCATGTTGGACAATCGTTTTAGTGAAAACATTTATATAATGACACTCCTTAATACTATTGGATACCAAAAAAATATAAAAGAAACATAAATAATAATTAAAGGATTTAATGGATGGAAATAGGATATTATTGGGCACATTGTACTCCCTCTTTAGGTGGGCCCAACCATAGTGGCTACTCTATTTCTAGTATTATCAAGTAATTACGTATTTGACATGTTTTTAGGACATTATTTGATATGTGATTTACATGTAGTAAAATATAAAATACATAAAATTATGAAGTATATACATATTAAGAGGGTGATCGTAATTTTGGTATTCCATGTGTATTTTATTTGGTATAAAATCATTCCTCCTCAAACCTCATCACCACCTCAGTTAGTTATAAAACCTATTAAGGATAATATTACTCAAATTACTTAGAGGAAGATAGTGGATTTTACTAGATGAACAATAATATAGTGTCCATTACATCAGAGATATATTCAAGACTCAAGGAAACATCTACCTTGTAATGCCATAGACTAGTATTATAGAGCTCTCAATGTGTTCCTAAATAAAAATATGCAAATTATACTAATTTTTATTAGATTACACACATTAATATGCTTCATAGGGATGGGAATAATACACATGATCATATGGTTAATGATGACCATGATGGATATGACAACATAAGAGTATTTATTTGACACTAACCTAGATACACATGCTACTATCAAACATAATGAGTAATATTAGGCACATCAAACACATGACATAAAGATGTGTGAATCCCATTGATGGTATAATTTATTACCATTCTATATTTAACTAAAAAACTCAAAAAATACAAAAAAAATAAAAATATTCAAAAAATAAAAAACTAGGACCTATGTATAACATGTATTGCTTGTTTACATGATTTATTTATGTTGTATCATATAAAGTTTAGTATATGTCCACTTTTTATTTACATGTTTTTCATGGTATACATGATTAATAGATAATATATATAGGTTTAATATGAATTAGACACATAGACACATGACCTTTCTACACCCAAGAACTACTTTACTATGCTAGATGCATGCTCTTAATAGGGGCATCTTTATGATTTACACAAGGTCTATGTTTGTATGATTATTTACATTGATCATATTGAGATAATTTACCCTAATTATATATGAATTTATTTGAATTGTATTGTACACATTGCTAGATATTATATTTAGTTATATACAATTACGATATACATTGATTATTTAAATACACCTTGCTTGTTCAATGCCTGATTAATGTTATTATTTTTTCTTGTTTGAACATGTTTGTATGGGACATTACATTATCATTTTATTATGTTTCATTAATTTTTATTTTTTGTGTGTGAAATTAACTTATCTTTTGTGTGTGCAACATTATTTTTTCTATTTTGTGTGTGCAACATTAAATTATCCATTGAGTGTAGCCCTTGGCATCATGTGACATGGGATTTATCATTATGTATGAATTTTAGATTTTTTTTCATGGGTGGATAAATCTAGGATTGTTTGTGGATATTTTTGGTGCCCTGATATAAATCACAAAATTTGCTTCTTGTTTTCAGTCCCATGATTCATATCATGCACTTTTTTACATAGTTATTACTCAATTTATGGATACTCATTACTAAGTTTATTTTTCACTATGTTGTTTATTGATATATCTATCTTGACATGAAATTTTTATGTTTAGGATACATTTCTCATACATACTCAAATGTTTTATTATTATTATTATTATTATTATTATTATTATTATTATGACATATTCTCTACATGTTATTATATGTTATATACAAATTATAACTTTATATATATGATATGATGCATTTAACTAATATATTTTAAGATAAGTAATTCATAAGATTCATTCATCACCTCAAAATGGGGTCATACACAATGGATTTTATTAAAGATTAATCCTTCATAGATACAAAAAAAATGGGCACAAATTATTATAGAATGATAAAGGTTTACACACATATTATAGGTTTTTACTTAGATATTATATCTTTGACTTATATTAGGGGAATATGTATGACATATATCATAAATTTCATAGGAATATGATATATTTTCACATATTTCATGAGTCTATTGCATGCATTATAGATTATGTTTACACATGTTATTACAATGGGGCATATGCATGACATATTTTCACAATCCTTCACAAATATCATGATATATTGACACATGTTATATGATTTAGGTTACTTATATCACTAAATGTATTGAAAATGAATTCCATTATTTGTTCAATATTATTTAACTTTATTCCAAAAATAAATTATACTTGGGCATTACATAGTCATATCCTAGAATTAATTAGATTGAATCATATATCCATATGTAATGGATGATTCAACAATTTACACAGACTCTCAGGCATTACTTATGCATTTTTCATATTTATTGGAACCCTTAATGGATTATATTTACTCAAATTATTGGAATTTTATGAGGTTAAATTTATGCATAACATAACTTCTAGGTACTTCTCCATTACAAATGAGGATTGGGGCATATTAAAATTGACCATGTTCTTACTCAAGAATTACTTAGGCATCTCCATGGGGCATGATAAATCCACTCTTAATTTTATATACATGTGTATTTTTTCCATTTTATAGTTTACTTTCACATATATTAATTGTTATTACTTTTTTATTAAATCATAAGTAACATGTTTCATTGTAGGTTCACATGAAGTAAGGCATAATATATAGTGCATGCTTGAGCACACCCATTATGGATATACTTAGGTATCAACTTTTATAATTTTAATATATCAATTTAATTTACTAAAATAAAGTAGGGAAAATGTAGACACTCATATTTGGTATTAGGTAGTTGACAATGGGTAATTTAACCAAATCTTAAAACACATTAATTATGCGTAGATGCATGACTCTTATTCCCCATTCCTCTAGCCAATATGTCATATATGGTCTTGAACCTTAAAAATTGTCATTACTATTACACAATAATTTCTAAGTCTTTTTCTCAAATAATTTTATCTCATTCTTAGACTATCTCCTAGCGTCATGTCACTATTCTTACTTTATAGACATGCATGTGCCTCTGAGATGTGTCTACTACCATGAATTTTTTCCACTTAGGGTGGACTTGTAACTTCTCCTCTAATAGATAGTTTTTTAAATTAAAAAATGCCCATAAGGGCCTATGTGCATATTTCAAAAAGTTAGTTCGAAGGAAAGAACCCAAGGAGTCAATTATACAACCACATTAATTTAATAATTTTTCTATCTGGCATTGATCAAAGATAATATTGAAAATAAATTCACACATTAAGAGGAACCACCTAAAATCTTCCACATATGAAACCTCTCAAAGGATAAAATCCATAAACTAAATATGAATCAATATTTAGAAGGTCAAGTGTTGAAAACCACACTCAATATTGCACAAAATATTAACATTACATATATTTTCACACACTCAATTATGTGGGATAACTACATATTATTTCGCCTCTCCTCAGACTACTATAAATGTAGGAAACACTTAGTTACAAAAGGGTGGCTAAGGTTATCTCAAATTTACCTTTCACCCGTTGTCTTGATTTATAGTTGTTATACATTGCACAACTAGTGTTTGATATAAAGATATGTAAAATAGAGATATCTATATATATTTTGAGAAATAAAAACACACAATAAATCTCATCAAACATACACATAGTGGGTGAAATAGTCACACATCACACAAAATATAGTGGATAGTTCAACCATCAAATAGATAAGGTTGCACCACACAGATGTCTAGAGAGTGAAGACTTGTGAATATTTCTAGATATGAACATTCAATTTATTATTTCAATGAATTTAATATGGTTTTATTATTATTTAAGACCTACACATACATGAAACAATTTAAGTACATCATTATTCTAGTATTTTCTATAAATATTAAGTTACTATATTTATCTAGTTGTAATCATATATTATTTTACCCTATTTTTGATTTAACAATATTTATTAAGCATAACACATTGAAAGATAATTTATATTTTCATATATGGAATTCAATCATAAATATGAATATTAAGGTTGAATAGAGTAAAACTGATTGATAAGTGGTATATGTTAATTATAGTAAGTACAACAAGTAATACGATACTTATAATTTTTAGTTTCTACTTGACTATAGTAGGTATATAACAATGAATTTTTTTATAAATAGGTCTATGATAGTTCAATTTGGAGAATAAAGTCTACACAACTATATCTAGACAAGTTGGCACTCCTTATACAACTATGCATGTGATCTTGTATTTTAACTATAGTTTGTCTATTGTGAAACTGAAAAACTATAATTACTCTACTTCTTGTGCTTGAGTCTATTGAGAGATATAAAATATTTTTATTATGTTAATTTCACATTTAATCCTTTATTTTACTTCTCCTTTCATTAAAAACCTTAAGTATACTTATGAGAGTGTTTCACCTTATTTTTGATAAAAAAATGTTTATGTGATTATAGGCATAAAAATAAAATAAATTAGAATCATAAATATGTAAAATAATCAATAATTTTAATTTTGAAAAATTTCAAAATATGGGAAACTACTAATTTTGGAAAACACTAAGAAGAAAACAACTTAGCTCAAATTAGGATTTCAGTTGAATGTTTTGAATGTATGAAAGTGGAAATTAATAAAAGAGGTGATTGCACATGCTCATAATTAAGAATAAAATTAGAAACTAATTTTGGACTAGTCTATTGTAAGTGGATAGGAGCATATGTTATTTGTGTCCATTGAATTTATATTTAACCCAACTGACTATGCTTAATGATTGATGTGACAATTTAGAAAGAAGAAGAATATTGATAGTGACAGAACAGAGGTAGAATTAGAGAATATTTATAGATGTGACCATTGTAAATGGATAGGAACATAAGATGCTTAATTATATTTACTAGATACTTATCTTGATTGAATATGATAAAAAATTGATCATTTTACCTACTGCACCTATGTATGTTGAACAACCTAAAATATTGCAATTTGGATTATGTTGTGAAGAATGTTTTATTAGTCTTATTTTTTATTTAAGACCCTAAGGGAACTTTTATAGATTTAAAAATTAAAAAAAAATGGGATTATAATGGTGTAAGCTAACCTTAATAATCCCTTGATGATTAACCACTACCTACATATCCAATACTCCAAAGAAGAAAATCAAGCCCACATAGTTCTCCCACCTAGAGTGATTATGCAATTATGCTCCTTGACTATGTGTATGTAGCTATAAAATTAATTTGATACTTGATAATTATATCTCTTAAATTGATTTTGAATACTCTTTACTTGGACTATGGCTACTCCTTGTGAGTGATCTTGGATTTGGAAAGAATATGGAAGATTTGAAATAATGTGTAAGCCTAAAATAAGTGAATTCAAAGTGGGGATAATTTATGACTTTTTATTTTTATTTGTAGGAAAACCTTTGAAATTTTCCTATATTTTACCTTTTTAAACATGTGGGAAGGCCCAAAAAAATGATTTGAATTTTAGAAATTAACCATTATTTAGTGTGGGATGCAACCAACCTAAATGTATAGGAGCATGTAAACACTCCTACTCGCGTAAAGAAGACTTGTCATAAAATATTAAGGACACTTGTCCTAAGATGGAGATTTTCTAAGGGTGATTTTAAGTAGTGTGAAAATTTGTAATTGATATTTCTTTGTGTCAATGATGACAAATAGAGGGTTGAGCCTACATATAGATAAATGATTTAGAGGAATGGTGAATGATAGTAATGTATTTGTGTATAAGTCATGTAGTTTAAGATGTGTTAAGAATTATAATTATCAAGTACTTATGATAAAATTTGTGTCTACATTCATCCCATTTATTCCAATATTAAAATTTCTAAAGTAAAGGAGTAAGAATTGAACCTGAGTGTGCACAACAAACTTTATCTTTGAGTGAATACTTCAATTTTTAAAGGCACTCAAATTTATAAAATCCTACAATAACTCATGAAGTAATATTTTTTAAACTTTTAAATTTTAAAAATCTAAACTTTGAAAATTGAAAAAATGAAAAAAAAATAAGGTAGTACACCTATATGTAGGTGAAACCAAATTTCCCTAAAACCTATAATTAATGATAGAGAATTATTCCCCTTTATTAAAGCAATTGGAAAATTTGAATTAATGGAGAATTGAGAATGATTAAGTCTTAATTTTGAACAAATAATCAATATCTTGAGTTATAAATATGTATTATTCTAGATTTTATGAATGGGGAGTAGCACTCAATTTACTAATACAAAAAGGTAGAACCATGATGGGTTTTCTAGAAGTGATGCCAAGGCCATTGAGTGTCACTATACTCAAACATACATCATCCACAACTAAATACAAAATCACATAATAGTTAAATAATTAATGATATTATATTTGAGTGCCATTGAACATTAATGTACACATTACCTACAATAGATTCAAATCACACCACTACTGATGGATCTAAATTCTATATTTAATGATTAAAAGAGAATGAAAAATATTCATTCCCACATCATTACTACATTAATCATATATTTTAATTGAAATGAGTATTTTCCTTTTAAATTGTAACTTTTTAATTTTAAAAATTTGCATGAATAAACATCATGCATTTTTGAAAATTTGAAACTTTAAATTTTATGACTTTGAAATTTGAAGATGTGAAAGATTAAGGATCATGCATTTTGAATTTTGTGCCAAGTTATATATAATGATGTGAATATTTATGATAAATTATAATTATATTTTCAACATGTGATTTTGATCTTGTAACTATTTTACATATGTATTCAAGTGTGTATGACTTCTTACTATGATTTTTTTAAAAGTGAGTGTATATGCATGTCATATGCCCCCATAATTTATATTAGTGTGAGAATATTTATCATATGTTTTGTTTTTTAATTACTTTGAATCTTTTAAAACTTATAATCTATATTTTTTAAACCCATATTCTCTATAAAATCTATTTGTGGAGTTTGTATCTCTAAGACAAGCTGACTGTTATGCCCCTATTTTGAGATGAGGGATGTAGCATATAAGTCACTCATGTCAAAATAAAAGTTAAAAATATAATGTGATAAAGATATTATAATATAATATTATGTTAACATGTGGATATTAGGTCATCATAGGTATGAAATGATTTTCAAATCATATATGTAACATATTAAATGTGAGGCATACAAGTGTCATGTATAGATATATTTATGAATGAAGGATGAATTAAAGTAACCATATTTGAATTATATTATTCCTTCATGTCACAACTAACAAATTTCAATAATCACAACAAGAACAACACATAATGTCATGTAATTTCACACAATGACATTCAATAAGGCTAAGGGATGAAAACATTTGGACATGAATATGTTTTCACAAACAAGGGTCAAATCCCACACAAAAAGGACATTAAAGATGTTGAAGATAAGGGAAATTTTCAAATTTCATAAAAAATAATAGGGCCAAGTGTCAAAAGGGACATGTACAAATGTTGTACATACCAATAAAAATAGAGATGTTCAATCAATTTGCACACATAAGGGCCAAAGGACACACAATAAGTTAGAAATGTCCAACCTATCATGAAAGAAAGTTGAAAACTTTGAATAATCATAGAAAATGGGTAAAATATTCTATTCTAATCATATGTATCCATGTTATATTATAACAAAGTAGCATATCCATGTAGGATAATGTAAAATATGAGTGATTAGCATGAAACTTGTAAGATATGTTTCTCATCATGAAAAATAGGTAATAGAAATATATAACTCATTATAATGTAACTTATATAATTAGATGTCCCCATCATAGCATGACCACTAGGTAGATGGATTCTAACATCTAAAATCCATGTAAGAAAAGTAGATATTACATTACACTCCTATACCTCATGAAATGCATGTGTGTATAATAATAATAATAATAATAATAATAATAATAATAATAATAATAATAATAATAATAATAATAATAATATGTTATCTACCAAAATATATGTGAAATAACATATGTAAATAAATAAATTAACATCTATTATCATTTTAGGTTGGATTTTTGATTTATTTAAAATATTTTGAATGTTTTTTTTCATATTTGAATTTTTTAGATTTTTGAAATATATAATTTTTTTATATTTTCAAACTATTTTTAAGGGAAAGTAAGAAGGATTCAAAAATAGAATAAAATGGGAGGTATCCAAATTATTCACAACATGTGTCAAATTATAGTGTTCACTAGATGTGATAGCATGGTAATGTGGATAGAGTGAAATCAAGTAATATGAACCTAATGTATAGATGTATTGAAACAATGTAGTTATCTCTCATCTATGATAATGGACCTACATTTTAGTCCCCTAAATTCATTAAATGGGCCTATGATAAAAATATAAACTTGAAGTTCTCATCCAATTATTATCCTCAAGATAATGGAGTAGAAGAATCAAAAAATAAGAACATTATTGATGTTATAAATAAGTCTATCATATATAAACCAAGGATTTTATATTAGTTATTAAAGTATAATATGTGGATAGACTGAACCAAGTACTAGCAAGCCTTAAAAGATTCATCATTTATCCTTGTATATGGGAAACAACCAATGTTCCCCATCACTTTAAAAATTCATAAATATAACTTCATGCAAGAATATATGGGAAAAGATGATAACATACAATCTATATTTTTGAAAATTCTCCAAATGGAAGATGCATGAGATGAAGCCTTGTAGAATTTTAGTAAAAATATGGTTCAACAAGAGGTTTAAAATTAAGGTATTTAGAATCTTAGACTTGGTCTAATTAGAGACAAGGTGCATGAAAATAAAGGGTAACATTCCTAAATTGAACCCCATGTAAATTGGTTCTTATCAAATCTCTAAAATATTGGGATGTAATTTCTTCATGTTGAAGGATTTTCAATGAATATTTCCCTACCGATCATTGAATAGTTCTTAAATCATTACTTCTTGGTTGTGCCATCCACATCCATCATGGAGTAACAATTTTTTTTAGAATAGTAGTGTAGGCATAAAATAGAGTTAGATTAGTTTATTTTATGTTTGTTTATTTTTTTTGCTTGCTTATGGTTTTGTTGTGTTGTTATTACTTCCTTATGTTATTTTACTATTTTTCCTATTTTTGTCCTTGTTTGAGTTTTCAATAAGTGACCCATGGGATACCTGATATATAAACAAAATTATTTTATTTCCTTACACAATATTCATCTACCTAAAGTTGTATCCCTCATCCTTTCATACTTTGGGCCCCCAAACATATTTTAGATTATAATAATAATAGTGTCTCCATAGTCCATGCTAAATGTGGTAAGAATTGATTTTGGTTATAAACGCGTGAAAGTTTTTTATCGACATTTTGGGTCACACTATATGAACCATCATCAAGCTGAGAATATAATGAATTGTTATTGTAGACTTGGGTCTATTTAAATGATTCTTAGATGATAAATTAAGGTCAAATAAATAAGAAAGAATAAAATAATACAAGGAAGACTTAGATGCATGACTAACTATTAAAATAAAATAAAAACTAAAGATATTAATAACTAACTAAGAACACGATCGCAATAGAAAAAGGTTTTAAAGTTGACAAAGAATAAAAATAAATAAATTAATAAAATAATGAAATTGTAATAAAATAACAAAAAATAAAACAAAAGTAAAATAAAAAACTAAAAAAGTCAACATGGGAGTGAAATAAAACATGTAATAAAATCATATCATGTAATCATTGCAAAAGTGTTAGTGGATAATACTTACAATAAAAATGAAATACAAATAATAGGTTTTCTAAAACACAACCAAGTTAATATATCAAATTGATAAACAATTGTAGCATTAAACCCACAAATACATTAGTTTAATAATATAGGCATGAAAAAAGATAAAATAGAAGATAAAAACATAAAAATAAAAGGATTAAAAAAGAGAAGACAAAAAATTATAAAATTGATACCACTAACTAGGTATACCTAATTAATTCCAAGAAGAAACAAAGGAAAATATAAGAGAAATAGCCTAGATGCCAAATAAGAAAGATAAGGAGAAGGGGAACCCTCTCATGAACCTAACAAGCTTATCTTCTAATAGTAGAGGGAAGGTGAAAAACTTGTTTAGCTCATAAAAACCACTAAAAAAACACTATTAAGACAGGGGACTAGAAGAGTGAGAGGAAATAGGACTACTACCTAGGTTTTTTAGATAGGTAAACCAATGGTTTCCAAGAATGGTTCAAACCTAGGCCCACATTTATTTTAAATTTATTATAATGCTTGAAAATCTCAAAAAAAAATTGTAGATGTTTTTTATCACTTGGATTTGAACCCTTTGATGAGATGCTTGGCTCTCCTCATCCAAGTGTCACAATGGAAACATCTCTCTTGATGTGGGTAACAATTTGATGAGATGAATCTCTAAAAGGGCTAGTTCCCTTAATGCACTCTTTGAAGTACTTTCTTGCCTATCAACTTTGGATGACAATGATTAATAAAACAACTAATAAAGCTAAAAAATCTGATGAAACAATATTATATTTCCTCATATTGACTAAAATTATAATATTAAGAGTAAAATAAAGCTTCTTTTACACAAAACTCACAACACAAGATAGATTGTTACATTAGTGTTTCATAAGCTAGGTTTAAGAAGGTATTTTGATAATTAGGAGGGAAATGAATGATTCCTTGAGAGAATATAGTTAGGGAACACTTATAAGACACTTATACAATTGAAATATAATCTTAACAAAGACTTGTAATAATTACTCTTTTGCACACTTGGTGAACAATCGAGGATAACATGCTAGAAAAGAACATCTTCTACTAGACAAGACCAACAAGATCACAATAACACTAAATTTAACATGTAAGTAGGAAAAATCACTTTTTTATTTATTAAATAGTAAATTAAGTGTAAATTTTTCCATTTTTTCACCATTAACCAATGGAGGCTACTAAAAAGAGCTAAAAGAGTCATTATTTATAGCCTTTGAGAGAAGAAGCAAGACAAAGGAAGTATAAATGTAACTTGGAAACTTGTAAATATGATAAAAGAGGTTAAAATTTAATAAATAATATATATGTGATGAAATATGAAATTTCAAGAGGATTAAGTGTCCATACAAGTCATGAAACTTATGAAAATTAGCATAAAACTCCTAGTCTTAGCTCAAAAAAATGCCTTCATAATTTGAACTTGTTTGAAGATTACACCACTAAATAGGGATAATTATAATTATTGGGATAAGATGGAATGAATTTATTCATGCATATCCACTCATTTCTTGCATTCCTACTCATTTGGAAACTCCTAGAAGGAAGCCATCACTGTCTACAGTCTAAAAAACTCCTTTTTTCATTCACTCCTCACACTTGGCATAAAAAATGCCTTAATTTTTCCATTAAAATAAATTTTATGGAGTTAATGACACTATTAAATACCCTTAATGGCCTTATATGCATCAATAATGCTTTAAAAAGGCTCACACTTAGAGTTTTCACCCTTCTCACCCTTGTGTCCACTATGCCAGTTTTGATTGGCTAAAAGGAGAGCTATTATTTGAATACTTATAAGTTTTAAATTATAAATAAATGACCATAGGGAGTTATAATAAGTCTAAATATTTCTTTAAATATTGTTACATCTCCTAAAAACTCCTAGAACCTATATCACACAAAAAATGGTAAAAAATACCCTATTTTGCATGTTGTCTGTATAATTACATATAACTCATCTATATGGGATGAATAATAGATGAGTAATATATAATTTAAAATATATTACATGGTCAAAATATGTCATTTAGATAACTCTCTAAGCTTGTTTTCTCTATCAGGTCCTGGCTGAGGGTTTAGTAGGGTTTTAGGTAATTTTTGGTCTTAAGATTTGTTCATAAATATTTAAAATTGGATATACAAATAAATTAAAAAAAATTGATTTAAAGTGTCCCTTATAACCTCTAAAAATTCCTTTGTTACCCTTGGAAAGCCTTAGAAAAGATATGAGCATTTGAAAACACTTCATCAAATTTATTTCTACCCTTTTTTCATGCTTGGGATCTTTTTGGGCTAAAAATAGATTTCTTGTAGGTTACTATGCATAATATGAGTTAAAAAATTTATATATCCACCTACCTAACATGCCTCAATCATCTGGATAGTCCACCAAGAATTAGAAATGAAGATGGAACCCCAATTGGTTCTAGGTCCCGTCAAAGTCTAATAGGTCTAATAGGCACCTTGCTAGCTCTAGCTATTAGGACTGATATTTCATGGTTATGTTGGTGTATTATGAATTTTTACATCCATTTTATCTTATAAAGTCACTACATAACCATCCAACCATTCTTATTCATCTTCTTCTCTCATTCACCAACTAGGCTTAGTGAAAGTTTACCTAGTTGGATTGTGTGCATGGGTAATTTAGTCACCTTGAGGAGTTTGAGATTGATATAGTGATTAAATATAATATATTAAAATTATATACACCTATAAACATGTTTATATAATTTCACAAATCTTTAAATATATCCCTTTACCCATTTTACACTCACTAGCTCACTTTTCCAAAGCCTAATTTTTCTAGACTAACTGACCTTTGAGATAAAATAGTAAGGTATAGTCCTAATCCCCATGGAAAATTTAATATTTTTGTAGTTTTTATAAGTATTTATTATGATTTATTATATATGGTTTATATTTATTCCATTTTTAAAGTGTCTAACCAACTCCAAATGCCCTAAAAAGGCCTCTAAAAAGCTCATTTTCTTACATTTTCCTCAAACCTTCCTAAGAGTAACCTCTCCAAGGAAATAAAATGAATATAGGTTGATTTAAATTTTTTTCCATATCCAATTAATTCTAATGTAACTTTGGATTCACCCCAAAACATTCCTTCTCTTTGAATTCCTCATGTTTATCTATTGAGCAAAGAGGTTTCCTGGCTCATTATATAGATTGATAGCTTTGGTCAAGTAAGGAAGAGTGGATATAAATGTTGAAGGGGTATTGGAATGTTTATAAAAATTAATTAATAAATCATGAACCATCTTAATTTTATGTAAAACTTCTCTGTTCACCTCAACACCTTCATGTCTGCTTCTCACCTTCATGTCCAAGACTGCCACATGGTGGTTGTAGGTGCACACAAGGGTAAAAGAGATCCTTTGTAAGTTTATTTCATCATGTTTATAGTTAATGAAGTTACCATGACTTTTATTTGGGTTAAAACATGTTTTTACTATCACCCAAACTCCCTTTTAGGCTTCATATGCACTTCTAGTTAAAATTTGTTACCCCATTGTACTCTGACTAAGACACCCTAAGTTTGCCCCTACCTGTAGGTTAATGTGATTTTCCTAGAGATTATTAAGCTCATTATATTAATGGAGAATGTTCCTAGTTATTTGGTTCATTATAATACCCTTTCCAATCATTTAATATGCACTTTCAACTCACTAGACTAAGTCCTTTCCAAAACAACTGAGCAACTCTAATGTAGACTATTTATTATAGGTGTAATAATATCATGAGACCTTAGTTATATTATTTCAGAACCTTTTTTAAACCCATTTTTATCACAAAGGGAATGCTTAAACCTACACTCAAATTGAGAGTCCTAAAAATACCATGAGATATCAAAATCAAGGTCACTACTATGTGTTGAGATATTCTGCCTCTAGGAACTACTTTAGGTGTTTATAGCCTTGGTTGAGGTGATCATGATGTGAAAAAACCTACTTGAACCCACCCTAAGTTCACACAACATAAATTTCCCCTTGTTTTACCCCATATGGGTTAAAAACCATCAAAACACATGCCTAAGTCACTATTTTCTCATCTTACCTATCTAACCCTTATGAGTGTCAATTCCCATGCTAGAAGGTTACCTGTAGGTAGTTATAAGGGTATATAAGACCCTATCTTAACCCTTTCTTGATGAATTTCATTTAATTTGACCTCATCTCATTATTTGAAACCTATTAGTCATAAACTATTTGTTTAATGTTGCTCTTTAGGAGATAAAAGACCATTTATCTCATCAAGCCTATAAATGTTTATGGAAAAATTTAGTGATTTTTTAGGCATGTTTGAGACATCAAAAAACCCATCCTCCCTTACTTTATGACCTCCCTTATTGTTATATATCTTGTCCATGATATAAGTCACAACATTTAACTCTTTAGATGCTTTTGATATCCTCAGGCCTTCAGGCATGCATCTCTATGCATTGGTTGCATTCTTATTCATTTGGAAACTCCTAGAAGGAAGCCATCACTATCTATAGTCTAAAAAAGTCCTTTTTTTATTCACCCCTCACAATTGGACTAAAAAATTCCTTTGGTTTTCCATGAAAATCCATGGGAGGGAGTTAATGACACTATTCAAAAACCTCAATGGCCTTAAAGGCATCAGGAATGCTTTAAAAAGGCTCACACTTGGAGTTTTCACCTTTCTCACCCTTGTGTCCACTATGCTAGTTTTTACTAGTTGAAAGAATATCTATTGTTTAAACACTTAGAAGTTTTCACTTATCAATAAATGACCATAGGGAGTTAGAATAAGTCTAAATCTTTCTTTAAAGATTAATTATATCTCCTAAAAACTCCTAGAACCTATAAAACACAAAATATGGTAAAAAATACCCTATTTAACATGTTGTCCATATAATTACATACAAACAATATATATGGAAGGAATCCTAAATAAGTCCTCTACAAGTTCCAATAACTTCCTGAACAAACTATGTCATTTGGATAACTCTCCAAGCTTGTTTTCTTTATAAGGTCCTGGCTGAGGGTTTAGTAGGGTTTTAGGTAGTTTTTGGTCTTAATCTTTGTTCATAAATATTTTAAATTGGATGTACCACTAAATTCCAAAAAATTGATGCCAAGGGTCCCTGATAACCTCTCCCACTTCTTTTTTTCCCATGCAAAGCCTTAGAAAAAATATGAGCATTTGAAAACACTTCATCAAACTTATTTCTACCCTTTTTACATGCTTGGGATCTTTATGGGATAAAAATACCTTTCTTGTAGGTTCCTCTACATACTATGAGTTCAAAAATGTCTATATACACCCCCTAACATTCCTCAATCATCTGGATAGTCCATCAAGCATTATAAATGAAGATGGACCCCCAATTGGTTCTAGGTTCCCTCAAACTCTAATAGGTCTAATAGGAACCTTGCTAGATTTGGCTATTAATACTAATATTTCATGGTTATGTTAGTGTATTATAAATTTTTTCATCCTTTTTTAGCTTAAAAATTCACTATATAAACCTCCAAGCACTCTTCTTCATCTTCTTCTCTCATTCACCAACTAGGCTTAGTGAAAGTTTGCCTAGTTGGACTATGTGCATGGGTAATTTAGTCACCTTGAGGAGTCTGAGATTTCTCTAGTGATTCCTTAGAATATATTAACCTTTCATACACCTCCAAACATGTTTCTATAATTTTACAAAACTTTATGTCAACCCCTTTACCCATTTTACACTCACTAGCTCACTTTGCCAAACCCTGATTTTCCTAGATTGGCTAACCTCTGAGATAAAATAGTGAGATATATCCGTCATGACCATGGAAAATTTAATATTATATGAGTTTTTAAATGTTATGATGATTATTTTTATAATATTTTTTAGATTTATTCCATGGTTTAGATGTCTAACCAACTCCAAATGACCCAAAAAGGCCTCTAAAAAGCCTATTTTCTTGCATTTTCCTTAAACCTTCCTAAGAGTGATCTCTCCAAGATAAGACAATGTCTATAGGTTCCTTTAATATGTTATTCATATCTAATTAATTCTAATATATCTTTGGATTCACCCGAAAACATTCCTTCTCTTTGAATTCTTCATGTTCATCTATTGAGCAAAAAGGTTTTTTGGCTCATTACAGAGATTGATAGCTTTAGTCAAGTAAGGAAGGGTGGATAGACATGTTGAATGGGTCTTGGAGTGTGTATAATAATTAATTAATAAATCATGGACCACATTAAATTTATGTAAAAATTATCTCTTCACCTAAACACCTTCATGTCTTCTTCTCACCTTCATGTCCAAGACTGCCACATGGTGGCTATAGGTGCACACAAGGGTATAAGAGATCCTTTGTAAGTTTTTTGCATCATGTTTATATTTCATTAAGTTAACATTAATTTTATTTAGGTTACCACATGTTTTTAATATCACCAAAACTCCCTTTTGGGCCTCATATGCACTTTTAGTCAAAATTATGTACCCCACTGTACTTTGACTGAGACACCCTAAGTTTGCCCTTACTTATAGGTTAATGTGATTTCACTAGAGATTATTAAGCTAATTATATTAATTTATAAGATTCATAGTTGTTTGGTTCATTATATTACCCTTTTCAAGCTTTTAATATGCACTTTCAACTCACTAGACTAAGTCCTCTCCAAAATGACTGAGCAACTTTGATGTAGACTGCTGCCTATAGGTGTAATAACATCACGAGACCTTGGTTATATTATTTGGGAACCTCTCATAAAAAATTTTTGATCACAAAGGGAATTATTTAACTTACACTCAAATTAAAAGTCCTAAAAACACCATGGGACATCAAAATCAAGGTCACTATTATGTGTTGAGATATTTTGCCTGTAAGACCTACTATAGGTGTTTATAGCCTTGGTTGAGGTGATTATGATGTGAACATACCTCCTTGAACCCACCCTGAGTTCAAAAAACATAAATATCACCTTGTGTTATCCTATATGGGATAAAAACCATAAAAACACATGCCTAATTCATTGTTTAGTCATCTTACCTATCTGACCCCTATAGGTGTCAATTCCCATGCTAAAAGGGTACATGTAGGTAGTCATTAGGGTCTACAAGACCCTATCTTAATGATATATTGATTACTTTGATTTAATTTGACCTCATATCATTAGTTTAAATGTACTAGTCATAAACCATTTGTTCAATGTTGCTCCTTAGGGGACAAAAGACCATTTATCTCCTCAGGCTTGTAGATGTTAATGGAAACTTTTAGTGTTTTTTTAGGCATGTTTGAGACCTCAAACAACCCATCCTCCCTTATGTTTTGAACTTAATTTTTTTCATATATATTTTCCATGCTAGAAGTCACAACATTTAAATCTTTAGATGCTTTGAGACCCTTAACAAACCTGTCATAGCAGGTCCATAAGAACCCCATGGAGCTCTATTTTGACCCTTTTAGGGAAAACTTCCCTACACCCAGTCATGACCTTCACACATGATTCCATGATTATTATTTCCTTTTAGGAATTTTATATATGTTTGTCATGGCTTTTGTGGTATACCAAGATCTTAAGAAAGTGTCAAATTATTTCAACCCTTTTGTACAACACTTTAATCCCCTACTCATCCACCTATAGGTGGATGTTTTGGTAAACAAATAGTGAACTAGATATGAAAAATATGAAAATTTATATGAATGTGAAATTTAATGTTTTTTACAAAAATACTAATCTTTTATCAAAACTAAGAGGTTGGAAAACATTTTAACCTTCTCACACCTTATTGTGATGTCAACAAGGACCCTGTAGGTGTGCATTAGGATGTTTTATTTAGGAAGGGGATGGAATTAGGAAAGAAAATGTTAGGGAATAGATTAAAAACCACTAAAATGCATTTTTTAAACTTTAAGTAAATTATCTCCATCAAGAAAACCTTGAACCAGCTTTAATACACCTTCCAACATGAAAATCACTTGTATATACATAGAAAAGAGCAATCAGGGGCATCTCATTACTATTTTAGCATGGTGGATGAACTTGTGACCATAATTTAACCTTTTAAAAGTATATAAATGGAATAATTTAAACCCATGATGGCTTGGACAACTAAAATACCTTGATTATCATCCCATGAGTAAGTTGAACAAACTTATATAAGTGATTATAACTAAAGTTGGGCAAAGAGTTGATAATGGTGACAAACAAAGTGGGAAATTGATCCAAAGTATGATGTGATAAAACCAAAAATGTTAAGGAGTGATCATATGGATTTGATTCATGTGGATCATCATATTATATTCACAAAAAACCTCTACAAAATCCCAACATTCTGGAACAAGGTAGAAAAGACTGTAACTTCAATCCTTCACTCCTCTTTATAAACTAAGTTAGTTGGCTCATCAAATCAAAATAAAATGTGAAACAAATCATATATAACAAGAGGTAAGGGAGTATACTTACTTTGTAACCAATCTTAGTAAGTGAATTATATGGACTTTCCCAAAAATGAGCAAAACTTGTAGGGTGCATAGATTAACAAGTAGATTAACTTATTAGGAATGGTTAATAAAGCTCAGACCACAATTTATCTAAAAAAAAATATAAAATATAATATTGTTTAGTTTATAATACACACATAAGAGCATTTTACCTGAAACCCTTTGCGTTAACCGTACCAAGTACAAACCTATATGTCACTTTTGCTTACTAAAAAAGGTGAAAAGGAGTAAAATAGTTTTGGAATTAAAATGACACTTAAAATAATTTAAATGTGTATATGGAATGTGGAAGATGAATATTAATTTTATAATCCTTTCTCATGTGTCACACTTCCCAAGGAGGTCATACAAGTGCCATTTTCTTCTCCTTTCACTAGAAAACTATCTTTTCTTCTGCACAACCTATCAATTTTTAGTTATGTCAATTAATTAAGACTTAATTGGACACATGGGGCATGAAATAATATTTTTTAACCTTCACACTTCCCAAAAAACCCATAAAACTCATTAAATACACCCTTTTTGACCTCAAAATGACCCAAAATGACTAGAAAGACAATAATAACTAGGGACCAAGGCTAGTATAACATTGAATGACATTATTTAACCTATAAAATACCTTGTGACACAATATTTTTCCCCCTAACACACATAAAGGTCAAAAATTTACTTAGGGGTGCCCTAATTTGACCTAAAAGTCAAATTTGGTCAATAAATTAGTGACTCATAGGGGCAGTATGCCTGCTATACTAATGACCAGTAGCCTTATCCTTTCATGGGCCAAGGGATTCACTAATTTATTGAATATAAATATCAAATAATTTTCCTAAAATACACATAAAATAACTAAAACACACCAAGTAAACATAAGACAAAATAAGACACACAAGACTCACACATGTGCATAATCACTTAGTGAAAATAAGTAAAATAATAAACTATGTACAAGGAGAGAAAAAGGCCTCAGTAACAATTTTTGAGATATATCCCATTGACTGGGATATGAAGATCCTCTCCATCTAACTTTGAGAGTTGGAAATCATTGTGTTGCTTGCATTGGGTGATAACATAAGGGCCACTCCACAAAGCATAAAAATTTGTGTGTCTTATAGGTTTAGCCCTATCTTCATCCCAATTTAGAACAATGTCTCCTTATTGTAAGCTTCTTGGCATGGAATTATTTTCAAAGTATCTCTTTGTTTGATCTTGGTGATCTCTCATAGTTTTCATAGCTTGATCTCTTATCTCTTCAAGCTCTATCAACTCACACAACCTAACTTCCATACTTTCATTCTCCATAAACTCTAGCTAATAAGTGAGATCCAAGGCTGGTAGCTCAAGTGAAATAGGTAGTGTAGCTTCTCTCCCATACAAGTGTGTATGGTGAGTTTCTAATTGCTCTCTTTGGGGTAATCATATTAGCCCAAAGAGTTGTCTTCAACTTAGAATGCCAAGTCCTTTATTTCTCCTCCATTATCCTCTTTATGATTTTGATTAGATTATTATTATTGGAATAAGATAGTCCATTACCATGTGGATAATAGTTGGAGGAATTAGTAAGATAAATTTCACGTTTCAAATCCCATTCACTTATCTTCATTCCAAGGAAATCTAATGCATTATCTAAAATTATTATTGAAGGATCCCCAAACCTTATCACATTGCCTTCATAAAAGTCTAAAAATGAAGTTTCATTTTCTTCCTTGAGATTAATAGCCTCTACCTATCTTGTAAAGTAATCTATAGCAATCAACACCCACTTATGACAAGTACTAGAAGGTGGGTTGATTAGGCCTATGAAATCTAGACCCCATTGCATAAAGGGTTGGTCAACTTGAATTGGATGAAGAGGAAAAGTAGAAATATTTTGTTTACCATCAAAGAGATCACATTTTGACACTTAATTACCCAATCATGGGTGTCTTTAAACAAACTAGGCCAAAAGTATCCAAATCTCATTATCTTAGCAGCTGTGGTTCTTAGATTAAAGTGAGCACCAACTAGTCCATCATGAAATTCAAGAAACATTTTCTCGACCTAATTTGATTCAACACACCTCAATAACAAAATTTATAAGTACTTACTAAACAAAACTCCATAAAAAATCACATAAGGAATAGATTGCAATCTAAAGTACCTTCTTTTAGCTCTATCTAGACCTTGAAGGTACTCACCAATTTGAAGAAAATGAATCATATCTTGTGTCTAGATCCTTATTGATGAAAGTGTAGCTATCATAGTTTCATAATTAAGTGATAAAAAAATGTCTTTTTTTTATTTCAAATCTAAAGTAAGATGCTCACATAACCCCCTTCCTTTCACTAACTTGGTTGTCTTGATTTCTACATCATACTCCATCACTTTTATGATCCAACCATCCATTTTTTCATTCAAATATCTACTCAAAAGGAAATTTTTGACACTAAGATGAGGTAAAAATATGTGAATATTATTTTTAGATAACATATTCCTAAAATTATTTAGACTTCTAACAATAGAAAGTACTTGATTCTCACCATAGGTGTATCTTACCTCATAGCCTTCCAAACCTTGACTAAAGAAGTCAATAGGATGATTGAAGTTTTCTTAATTTGATTGAGTAAGAATGGAAGAGATTACCTCCTCATTTTCAAAGTTATACAAGTTGAAATCCTTTAATAAATTAGGACTTGAAAGAGTTGGAGCTTGGGCAATGGCTTGTTTAATCTCTTCAAAACATTCCTTCCTTCTTCTAGTCCAAGTAAACACTTCATTATTACTTAGAATAGAGGTTATAGGCTTGAATAAATTATAAAAATAAATAATTAACCTCCTTATGAAATTAATTTTCCCAAACAAACTTTTCAAACCTTTCTTGTGTTTAGGCAAAGCCAATGCCAAGATTGTACTCACCCTTTCAGGATCTATGGATAAGACCTTATTTGAGACAATGTATCCTAGAAGTTTGAATTCATAGATATAAAACACACACTTATTTGGGTTAAGAGAGATCATAAAATATTTAAATCTCTCATAAATATGACTAAGATAATTCAAGTGATCCTTTGTATCCTAAGAAAAAACTATGATATCATCAAGATACACCAACACAATGTCATTTATTAGTCCTTGAAAATCCATATCCATTGCACATTGAAATGTAGATAAAACATTAGACAATATAAAATTAATTTTACTATAATAATATGTACCCCATTTAGAAGTAAATGTTGTATTATATCGATAACTTTCTTTCACCAAAATTTGATTGTACCTAGAATATTCATCAAGGAGAGAAAACCTTTAACTACCTACCATACCTTGAAAAATTTGCTCCATGGAAGGAATATGATAATGTTACTTCAAGGAAACCCTATTAAATTCCTTAAAATCAACACATAACCTAATCTCCCCATTCTTATTCCTTATCGGTACTAAGTTTTCCAACCAAGATGAATGCTTGATAAGAAAGATGATTTTAGAATCAATCAACTTAGTAAGCTCCTTCTTCATGAGAGGCTCAATATTAAGATTGATTAGACTTTGTATTTAATTAATAGGATTATAATTATCATCTATATATATGGTATTTTGAGATAAGTTTGGATCAAAGCCCTTTAAATCACTATATTCCCATGTAAAGACATAAAAAAACTCCTTGCTTAACTCAATGAAAGCATGTTTCTCTTCACTAATATATACCTTCCCAAGTGCAAGCAACTTATCCTTGAAAATTTGTACTTTCTCATAGTTTTATTGATTAGTAGACACATTTACCTTTTCCTTCTTCAACTGATCATCATCATTGAAGATACTCTCAAGTGTGACTAAGCCTTTAGGAATCTTGTTTGACTTCAATTGTATAATATGACCTCCTTATTGCTACTATAGTTTGGAATGATTCTTGGAAGAAAAATCAGCCTCTTCTTGTATAAAAAGTGATATTTTTTGGTAAATATCAAAAACTTTCTAATTAGTGACATTATTGGGTATGGAAGGCCTTATAATCACCTTGAGATGTGGTTGGTTCTTATATTCATTTATCCCTTTTGGAATATCAAACTGAGCTCCAATTGCTACCAACCTATCATCATGTTTGTTGTCATCCCTTGGGATAGATTTGATGTTGAAATATTGGAAATCCTCTACAAGATCCCACACTCTATGCTTATAGGACTTGAGAAAATAATTCTTAGTCACATTTTGGCCTCTAACTTGATTCACAATCAACTCACTACCACCATACACTTGTAATTATTTCACACCTCTTTTCCTATCCCATTAAATGCCATGAATGAGGGCCTCATATTTTAACATATTACAAGTAAAATATAATTTAAATCTAAAATTGGAATAGTACCTTTCCTTGGAAGGAGAAACCAACATTGCTCTACCACCTACCCTAATTTTACTTCTTGTTCCATCAAAGAAAAGCTGCAATAAACCATCCATGTCTTTAATTAGATTCATCAAATTTGGCATGAAATATTCCTCCTCATGAATTAAATACCCTATAAGAACAACTTAATCTATGAATTTTTAAGGATCATGCTCATAATGTTCATTTACCCATTCATCTAAATACAAATTAGAAACTCTGCCAATAAAAGATGTTGGAGATTGATCTATTTGAATTTCTTCCTCATCAATAAAGACATAATTAACATTTTCCACTTTATGAATGTAAGGATATAAGTGATTATGGTGGATAGGATCTGATTCAATCTTCACTTTAGTACCATACTTTTTCCTAAAAACCATATAAGACCAATTGGATACCAAGTATCCACCTATCTTAGCTGTAAACTCTCTTGACAAACAAAGAGCAAAGTATGGAGGTAAATATACCACAACCACATCATGAGGAATGGAAAAATTAGGATAATAATTTAAAATCAAGTTCAAATACTTGAATACTCCTAAGGTATTTTTTGGTGATCTATCCAATTGTAAAACTCCTTTAGCCATTAGCTCATACTTGAGGCCTAGTTTATCTACTATACACTTGGGTATAAATGAATTAATAACATATCTATATATGATGAAATTGTGAAATAATAAATAAAAATAAATAAAGGATAGGTAAAAAGGAGGATTATTATCAATATTCTTCACTTTTTCATCAATGGGATGAGTTTCATTTACTAAGATAAAATTCTCATTCCTAGCTGATCCAACTTGCTTACCAAGTCCTTACAATTCCTTTTGAAGCATGTAATTTTGTCTAGGTATTATTAATGAATACTATAATTAAATATTCATGTGAAAATTATTCATTTTATCCAAAACATTGATAGAAGGATTTATCACTTTAAGAGGCTCTTTAGAAGCGCTAGTGCCTTATGGTGTAGCTTGTGAAGGTAGATGTGTAGGAGCAGGCCTTACATTCTAAAACTTCTAATTTTCTTTCACCTTAAGAGAGTGAGTTAGACCTGAAAACCATTAGATATGATTTATGATTCAAAATAGGTCCTTTATTATCCCCTTGTGTCTCTTCAATAAACCTCTTCTTAGACCTAGTTTTAGAGGCCACACTAGCATTCACATTACTTGAGTTCCCCAAATGATTGATGGCACAACAATATCCCTAAAAATGATTTATGAGAGTATAATAAGATTGTGTTTGTCCACTCTCCATTAAATTTTTCATTCCATTTTACATTGGCATCTCAAAATTATAAACTTGAGATGCTTGATTACCTTGCATTGTCATGTCTTGACTAGGCGTTTCATTGGCATATGTAACTTGGCCTTGATTTTGGTCATAGGGAAAACAACATGGTTATTCTTGAATAAAGTTATTTTGAGTGGGAAAAATATATTTATAATATGAGGGATCATTAGGATTGTAAATTTGGTAAGGTCTAGCTTGAGTTATTTGATCTTATCCTTGATTATTACCTTGAAAAGGATGTCTACTTGTTTGCCCAAACTAATTGTAGGACTGGTATGACCTATAAACTTAAGCCTGTTGCCTTTTGAGGTAAATTAATTCATTGGTAACACTTTGGAGTAAACTCTTGAATTCATGAATCTCATTTGTGGGGGTAATGGCAGACCTTTCTTGACTAGGCAAAGGAGCTAAGGTAGGTAATGCAACTTGATTAAGAGGATGCAAATCAGGGAACAATGACATTGGTGTACTACAAGTAATCTTCCCTACTTGAATAAGAAAATTCTAAGCATTGATGGCCATCTCATAGGTAGCAAGTAGTGTATTCTCACCCATGTATTTAATCATCATGGACACATCACTATTCAATGCTTTTAAATAGTAAAGAAGGCATAGTTTGGAGTAGGTCTCACAAGGGCTGGGATCCTATCCCATGTTTTTTGAAATCTAGAGTTAAAATATTACATAAAATATTATGGTTCCCTCTTGATAGTGGTTAATTTCTTACCTAGTTATAAATGATCACTATTCTCTCTAAACCTCTTCATCAATAGATATCCTAGTTCATGCCATGAACCAATAGAATTTGTAGGTAGAGTCCCATACCACTCCAAAGCTTTACCTTTGAAAGACAATGCCAATAACCTAAAATAGACATTCTCTTGGGTAATATTATGGATATTACAAAAAAATTCTATGTTTCTAAGATGTTCAATATTAGTAATAAGACCTTCTTCACTAAAATATGGAACAATTTTAAGGGCTTCTCCTAGAATTTGGTCATATTAGGCAAGATTCAAAGGAGATGATCTAGTGAAAGGTACAAAAGGTTGGTTTATATCCATCTTTGAATGTATAATATGAGTATTAAAGGTTAATCTTAGTAGGAAATTAGACTTCTTAAACACTAATTCTCTTGAATAAGGATGATTATTTACAAACCTAAACCTTTTGATAGAATATAAAGGAAATTACACAAACTCAAAGGGTATATCTTTAGAAGTAGACCTAGTGGTCAAATTTAGTAAGGAAATTAGGGACTGGTTAGAAACCAAAGAGTTTAAAACTTTAGTGGAATTCACCAAGTACTGAATGTAGATGTTCTTGTAGCTATAACTATCCCAAGACCAACACCAATCTTGGACAATCTTCTAAGACTTAGAATCCCATCAGGCCTATCAAAAACTATTATCACTTGGATTTTCATCCTTTGAAGAGATGAATAGATTTCCTCATCCAATTGGCACAATGGAAGCATCTCTCTTGCTATGGGTAATAATTTTATGAGATGAATCTCTAAAAGCGCTAGTTCCCTTGATGCATTCTTTGAAGTACTTTCTTGCCTATCAAATTTGGATGAAAAGGGTTAAGAAAACAAATAAGAAAGCTAAAAAAAGGTGATGAACCAATATTATATTTCCAAATCTTGACTAGAATTATACTACTTAAATCAAAATAAAGATTCTCTTACACTAAACTCACAATACAAGACAAATTGTTACATTAGTCTTTCATAAGCTAGGTTTAAGAAGGTATTTTGATACTTAAGAGTGAACTGAATGATTCCTTGAGAGAATAAAATTAGGTATCACTTATAAGACACTTATACACTTTAAATACAATAATATCAAAGACCTATAACAATTACTCTTCTGCAATATAATACTATCAAAGACCTATAACAATTTCTCTTCTGCACACTTGGTGAACAATCAAGGATAACATGCTAGAAAAAATCATCTTCTACTAGATAAGACCAACAAGATTGTAATAAAAATCAATTTAATATAATATAATTAGAAACAATCACTTTTTTATTTATTTAAAATTCATTTAAGTACAATTTTTTTCTAGGTTTTCACCATTAACCAACAAAGGCTGCTAAAAAGAGCTAAAAGAGTCAATATTTATAGCCTTTGAGAGAAGAGCAAGACTAAGGAAGTTAAAAGGTCACTTGGACACTTTTTAATCTAAGAAAAGAGTTTAAAACTGAATTATAAAGATATGTTAGATGAACCATACAATTTCAAGAGGACAAATTATCCATACAAGTCATGAAACTTATTAAAATTGGCATAAAATGCATAGTCTTGGCTTAGAAAACTACCTTCATAATTTGAACCTATTTGAACGTCTCACCACTGAATATGGATAGGTATTATTAGTGGGATAAAAGTAAAGGACTTAATTCATGCATCTCCATGCATTTTTAACATTATTATTCATCTAAAAACTCTTGGAAAGAAACCATCATTGTCTATAGTCTAAAAAACTCTTTTTTTCAATCACCCCTCACTCTTGGCCTCAAAAATTCCTTAAATTTTCAATTAAAATCCATGTGAGGGAGTGAATTACACCTTTAAAGACCTTAAATAGCCTTATGGGCATCATAAATCATTTAAAAAGGCTCACACTTGGAGTTTTCACCCTTCTCACCCTTGTGTCCACTATGCTAGTTTTGATTGGCTAAAAGGAGAGTTATGTTTGAACACTTAAAAGTTTTCCATTATCAAGAAATAACCATATGGAGTTATAATAATTCTAAATATTTCCTCCAAGATTTATTGAATCTCCTAAAACCTCCTAGAACCTAAAAAACACAAAAAATTGTAAAAAATACCATATTTTTCATGCTATCTGTACTATTATGTACAACTCATCTATATGGGATAAATATTGAATAAGTCATATATAATTTCCAATAGCTTCCATGTTCAAAATAGGTCATTTGGATAGCTCTCCAAGCTTTTTTTATTCATCATGTCTTGATTGAGGGTTTATTAGGGTTTTAGGTAGTTTTTGGTCTTAAACTTTGTTCATAAAATTTTGACATTGGATTTGACTATAAATTCCACAAAATTGATGCCAAGGGGCACTTCTAACCTCTCCCAATTCCTTTGGTTCCCATGCAAATCCTTAGAAAAGATATGAGCATTTGAAAACACTTCATTAAACTTATTTCTACTCTTTTTGCATGCTTGGGCTCTTTTGGGACTAAAACTAGATTTATTTTAGGTTATTATGCATACTATTAGTTCCAAAATTTCTATATCCACCTCCCTAACATACCTCAATCATCTGGATAGTCCACCAAGAATTAGAAATGAAGATGGACCCCCAATTGGTTCTAGGTCCCCTCTAAGTCTAATAGGTCTAATAGGAACCTTGATATATTTTGTTATGTTGGTGTATTATTCATGTTTACATCCATTTGAGCTTACAAAGTCACTACATAACCCTCCAAGCACTCTTCTTCATCTTCTTCTCTCATTCACCAACTAGGCTTAGTGAAAGTTTACCTAATTAGACTATGTGCATGGGTAATTTAATCACTCTAAGGATTTTTAGCTTTATATAGTTCTTAAATATCATATATTAACCTTTTATACACCTCAAAACATGTTTCTATAAGTTATCAAAGCTTTATATCGATCACTTTACCCATTTTACATTCACTAACTCACTTTGCCAAAGCTTGATTTTCCAAGACTAGCTAACCTCTAAGACAAAATATTAAGGTATATCCCTCATCCCCATGTAAAATTAAATATTCTAGGACTTATGATAAGTCATAATTATGATTTATACTAGAGGGTTTATCTTTATTCCATGGTTTAGGTGTCTAAACAACTCCAAATACCCCAAAAAGGCCTTTAAAAAGAATTTTTTCTTGCATTTTCCTCAAACTTCCTAAGAGTGACCTATTAAATGAAATAAAATGCCTATATGTTGATTTAACATGTTATACATATCAAATTAATGCTACTGGAGATTTGGATTCACCCCAAAACATTCATTCTCTTTGAATTCCTCATGTTTATCTATTGAGAAAAGAGGTTTCCTGGCTCATTGTATAGATTGATAGCTTTAGTCAAGTAAGGAAGAGTGGATATAAATGTTGAAGGGGTATTTGAGTTTGTATAATAATTAATTAATCAATCATGGACCATCTTGAGTTTATTCAAAAATTCTCTCTTCACCTAAACACCTTCATGTCTTCCTCTCACCTTCGTGTCCAAGACTACCACATGGTTGTTGTAGGTGCATGGAAGGGTAAAAGAGATCCATTTTAAGACTTTTACATCATGTTTATACTTCATAAAGCTATTATTACTTTTATTTAGGTGACCACATGTTTTTCATATCACCAAAACTCCCTTTTGGGCCTCATATGCACTTTTAGTTAAAATTAGGTACCCTACTATACTCTAACTAAGACACCCTAAGTTTGCCCCTGCCTATAGGTTAATGTGATTTTAATAAAGATTATGAAGCTAATTATATTAATGGATAAGGTTATTATTTATTTTGTTCATTATATTACCTTTTCCAAGCATTCAATATGCACTTTCAACTCACTAAACTGAGTCCTCTCCAAAATGACTAAGCAACTCTAATGTAGACTTATACCTATAGGTGTAATGGCATTATGAGAACTTGGTTATATTTTTTGGGAACCTATATTAATTATATTTTTATCACAAAGTTCATGATTTAACCTGTACTCAAATTTAGAGTCCTAAAAACACCATTGGACATCAAAATCAAGCTCACTATTGTGTGTTGAGATATTCTACTTGTAGGACCTACTATAGGTGTTTATAGCCTTGTTTAAGGTGATTATGATGTGAAAATACCTCCTTGAACCCACATTAATTTCACACAAAATAAATATCACCTTGTGTTACCATATATGGGCTAAAATCCATCAAAACACATGCCTAAATCACTGTTTGCTCATCTTACCTATCTAACCCTTGTAGGTTTTCAATTCCCATGCTAGAAGGGTACCTATAGGTAGTCATATGGGTCTAAAAGACCCTATATTTACCTATATTGATGAATTTAATTTAATTTAACCTCATATCATTAGTTTAAACCTACTAGTCTTAAACCATTTGTTCAATGTTGCTCTTTAGGGGACAAAAGACCATTTATCTCCTTAGGCCTGTAGATGTTAATGTAAAATTTTAGTGTTTTTTTAGGCATGTTTGAGACCTCAAACAACCCATCCTCCCTTAATTTATGACCTCCATTCTTGGTATATATATATTTTACATTCTATAAGTCACAACATTCAACTCTTTAGATGCTTTGATACACTTATCAAACTTACCATAGGAGGTCCATAAGAATGCCCTGGAGCTCTATTTTGATTTTTTTAGGGAAAACTTCCCTAAACCCAGTCATGACCTTCACACATGATTCCAAGATTCTTATTGTATTTTAAGCACTTTATATAGGTCTATCATAGCTTTAATTTCATACCAATATCTTAATGAAGAGTCAAATTATTTCAACCCTTCTGTGCAACACTTTAATCCCCTGCTCAGCCACCTATAGGTGGATGTTTTGGTAAGAAAAAAGTGAACTAGATATGAAAAACATGAATAATTATATAAATTTGAAATTTTCATGTTTTTATAAAACATATTAATACACCTCTAGCAAAACTAAGAGGTTGGAAAACATTTTAACCTTCTCACACCTCAGCGTGACGTCAACAAGGACCATGTAGGTGTACATTAGGATGTTTTATATAGGTAAGGGATGGAATTGGGAAATAACATGTTAGGGAATAGATTAAAGACCACTAAAATGCATTTTTAAAACTTCAAGTATATGATATACATCAATAACACCTTGAAACTATCTTTAATACACCTTTCCAACATGAAAACCACTTGTATATACATAGAGAAGAGCAATTAGAGGCATCTTGGGACTATTTTAGCATGGTTGATGAAATTATGACCATAATTAACCTTTTCCAAGTATCTAAATGGACTATTTAAAAAACTTTATGTATTGTATAACTAAAATACCTTGATTATCATCCCATGAGCAAGTTGAACAATCTTATATAGGTGATTACAACTGAAGTTGGGTAAAGAGTTGATAATGGAGAAAGACAAGGTGGGAAATTACTCCAAAGTATGATGTGATGAAACCAGACATGTGAAGGGGTGATAATATACATTTTAGGCATGTGTAAAATCATATTCTATTCACAAAAAACCTCTACAAAAGCCCAACATTCTGGAATAAGCTAGAAAAGATTGTAAATTCACTCCTTCACTCTTGTTTGCAAACTGAGTTAGTTGGCTCATAAAATCAAAACCAAATGTGAAACCAATCATGGAGAAAATTAGGTAAGGGAGTCAACTTCCTCTAGAACCAATATCAATAAGTGAATTGTACAGGCTTTCCCAAATAAGAGCAAACATTTTAGGGTGCACATATTAACAAGTAGATTTGAAAGGTCTTCTTAGGAATGGTTCATAAATATCATAACACCATCCATATATAAAAAAACATAAAATGGAAGTTGACTAAGTTTAGAATACACCCCCAAGATAATATTTCTTGAAACCCCTTGTGCTGACCATACCAAGTACAAACTTATAGGTCACTTTTGCTTGCCAAGAAATGTGAAAAGGATTAGAATAGTTTTGGTATTAAAATGACACTTATAGATCATTTCAAACATGGAGATGAGCATGGGGAATATTATGAGTCATTATATAATAATTTCCCATGTGGTATACTTCCCAAAGAGGCTGTACAAGTGCCATTTTCTTCTCCTTTCACTAGAAAGCTATCTTTTCCTCTACACAACCTGTCACTTTTTAGTTATGTCAATTTATTAAGACTTAATTAGACACATGGGGCATGACATCATATTTTTTAACCTTAAAATTTACAAATAAACCCATAAAACTCATTAAATGCACCCTTTTAGACCTCAAAATGACCTAAAATGACTAGAAGGACTATAATCACTAGGGACCAAGGCTAGTATAAAATTAAATGACATTAGTTAACCTATAAAACACCTTATGACATAATATTTTCTCCCATAGAACACCCAATGGTCAAAAATTTACCTAGGGGTGCCCCAATTTGACCTAAAAGTCAAATTTGGTCAACAATGTCATTTAGAGAAATGATCTTCAACAACTAAGATCTTCATGTCCTTGATGCAGACATGATGCTCAATGTTAACTAAATGCTCTACTAGATCTGACTTGATCACTCTTTCATTTTTAATATTATCCATGTGTTTCATGATCTTTATGTTAATGAAATAACTAGTTTTGCCAATATAAGACACCTTGCAAGACTAATTAGTTTTGTAAACACTGATTCACAAAGTTGATTCTAATTGGTACTTAGAATACTTGACCATTTTTTTGAGTTTTATGTGAGGTATTAAAATGGATAGGATATTATTTCTTCTCATAATATTGGATAACTTATGAAAAATACCCTTAATGTACTGAAGATAAATAACTAGTTTTTGGTTAACCACTTATTTAATACAGGGACTTATTTTGGTAGTTTAGTAAATTTAAAAGCATCTAACGTAAAACTATAAAATTCTTGTTTGTAAACACTTGAATAGTGTTTTACCCACATATTATCCATTTATTGTGGCTAACACATCCCATTTCATTTTTGATTTGAGACCATTTTATGACCTTAGAATATTTTCTTAATTAATTTTTATTTTATAATCTATTTAACTTGGTTTATTAATTCAGAGTTCTCTTTATAATTCTAAAATTTGGGTAAAAATTATTAGTTAAAAGGTGAAATTTGAGTTAAGTTTTTTTAGGGAAAGTATAAATTTATCAATTCTCACAAGATTGGTTACCAAATTGCTACTTATTTTAATTACAGACTACTTTATTTCAAGACTTTGGCTTATGTGACAAGCATGACATAATATATAAATCACTTTTACCCTTGTATTTTCATATTTATTTTCATGAATGTTCTAATTTATTTTACTTGGTTTATTTAACATGCCATAACTTTATCTTTCTTGGTAATTTGGTAATTTGTTTGATTGCTAACTATTTTTCCTTTGTCATGGAGGTTACATGTCACTTTCTCACAACCTCACATCCCCATACTTTGTATACACACAATTTTTTAAAAATTTATCATTTATTGATGATTTATCTCTTATAAGAACCTGTTGAGTTTTAACATCTTTGATTTCATGCCTTAAAAGGTGCATTGGGGAAGGGGTGGGTAGACCATTGGTGATTTCAAGATTATTGGTTAACTCTATCATATCTAAACCCATTAAATTTTTTTATTATCCAACTCTCCAATAAAGTAAACCATGTTTATCCAATTCCCTAATAAATTATCCTTTCAAAATATCCCCTAACTAAGTAAAAACCCACTTTTCCTACTAAGTCAACCTAGTCAACTTTGTTACAAAATTTATTGTTAGCTATCAAGATAACACCCAATAGAGATCAAATTTATCAAGTATTAATCATAATTGGACCAATATGGGAATGATCTAAGGTTTTGGGATGCATATATCTAGATTAGAACTCTAGATTTTGATGAGGCTAGCTCCTTTGAATATATGAATTGATGAACAATTAATAAACCTATTTTGAATTTGAGGGTGAAAAGAGAAGAAGAAAATGAAAATGAAACATAATTTACCTTTGGTGATGCACCTAAATAGTTATTTATCCTCTAAAATATTTGAAACTAAGGCAAACATATGGATCAAAAAGAAACTCTACATACTAGTCTTAAACATTAGCGTTTCAAAAGAAGGCTTGAAAGAAGACTTGTAGATTGAAGGTATGTGTATAAAGGTCTCTAAAAACACTGCAAATAAACAATCTTCAATGTAATTTCTATTATTATCTCTTCAATTGACTTGATGAGGATGAAATTACAATAGTAGGTGAGGAAAGGACCTATAAAAGATGACAACTATCACACTTATATGCAAATACACAATCAACAATAAACACTACCACCATAAACTGATCTACAAACAAAACTCTTTATCAATTTTATGGTGTAAGTTATAATTTCTATATCTCTCTATATACCATCTTTAGAGATCTCTCAAAATGGCTTTCAAAAGATAACATATATAGCCAAAAAGAAATACTCTATCTAATGTGGCGAAGAGAACACAAGGATAAGTTTTGCTTGAGTTAACTCAAGACTAAAGTTCTTTTTACAATATTAAACAAAGTTTTCAAATATCCTCAAAATATTCAAACTCATGAATGATATTCAATTTAGGCATCGAAAGGAAGGTTGTGAGCACTTGTTTAGCTAGCAAACCCTTACATAAAGAAAACTATACCCATCCTTGATTGTTGACTCAAGATTGAAGCTAAGCTTGAAGTGTTTGAATACCTTTTTTTATATGAAGTCTATGGAACATGCTGGAAAAAGTAGTTACATAGTCAACTAAGAATGATTTTGTGATTGATGACTAGTTAACTTCACTTTATATTTCCCATACATGATCTAGTACTTAGTGACTAAAAGTTCATGAAAATATCCATATGAAGAGCAGATGAACAACATGGAAACTTTTCTTGAACTCCAAGATAAACACTTCAATGCCAATCCTTTACTTGATTCTATTATAAAGACAAATTTTTTTTATTCATGGAATTGATAGAGCTATGACTATCCAGTTTAAGTGGTTGCATGTCAAGGAAATGACCATGTCAACTATTAAGATATTTTCCAAGATCATGCATCTTCCCCTTTCTCAAAATCTAAGCATAGGTCTTCCTGATAGATGGCATTTGGTTGAGCTTTAATGGTGATGGTTAAACTTGTAAAAAATGATTCCTATTTGGCCCAATTTGTTTTCATTTTCCATTGGCTTTTGACTTTTAATTTTGACCACTGATCTTGATCCAATCCCTCTCATATTATGCCAAGTGTTAGTCCTTTATATTTTCTACAAGATCCTACTATCAATCATTTGACTCCTTAACCTCATACACACTGTAGATATATTTTTGTATGAATGAACATGAGTCATTGATTTTATATTTGTATAACATGGTTGAGACACTTGGAAACTTCTCATTTATCTTTGAGATTCATTGACTTGTTGACTCATTGCTCACTGTTAGATCTCTATGTATGATTACACACACAATATTGATCTATTTGGGCCCACTAGCATCTATCAATTGATGACAACCATTGGATCATTTGATAGGTACCTAAAATATTTCCACTTGAAATTAATGTGTTTATACTAACTTTTTAACTTGATGCTCATTGTTGATGTCTAAGGTATGAGTGAATGCTCATTGTTAGATCTTGAGACCCACTGACATCATCAGATTACCCACTCATCATTTGATTTTAGTATTATCTCACAAGATTTGGACACTTTTCAGCTTCTCACTCATTTTCAAGATTATTTTAATGTAAATGGTTACTTCCCATGGCTTAAGTTTGACATCCCTATGCACGTCTTATTTTGTAGGTTCAACTTTAAACATTTGTAACTTGAGGTAGAAGGTTCATCAAGGTACCAAATTTTTAGGGTATAATTTAGGCATGAAGGATTTCATGTCCATGCATTCATTTGGCTCTAAAATACTCCTTAATTTTAATTAATAAATGCATGATTATCTTTCTCCATTCATTTTTACATGATGTGCAAATGATAGTCTAGTTTCTCAAGGCCCATGTTAGTCATTTTTTCCTTAAATAAAGACACTATGAAGCATAGGAAATCAAACTAAGGAAATGGTAATCAAAGATTCAAATTATAGGGGTTAACATTTGGCCTATGAGGCCAAAATGTTAACATTTCTAGTGACTTGTAGGAGATGACCAGCCTATTGGTCAAGGAAATGCAAAAACTCTTGTAAAAATAGGCCTAAACTATATACAAAAATTAGAAAACTTGTAGACACATTGACACAATATATAAATTGAACCAACAACATGTGCACCTATGTGCTTATAAGAAATAACCACAATATACTGAAAGAGAATAATAATTATTGAAATCATGTGCACTTAGAGGAATGAAACTATGACTATGTATAAATGAGTGAATCTCCTAATAGTAGTACTTGAGGAACATCCCATTCATATGAATGGGAAGTTCCTCTCCACTCAATATGAATAATTAGAAAGCATTAATTTCCTTAAAATCAGTGATAATATAAGGTCCACTCCAAAGACTATCAAATTTTGAGTGCTTACCTAGCTTGACACACTCTTCATCCCATTTGAGTACTATGTCTCCTTACTGAAATGTCTTTGATGAAGATATTTTATCAAAAGTTTATTTAATTTCTACTAGTTTTATGAATGATATTCATGGCATCATTTATTATCTCCTCTGATTCTCTTAATTTATTCATCCTAACCTCCATTGCATCACTTTCTAAAAGCTATAGCTAGTGTGCAAGCTCCAAATATAGAAGCTCCAAAGAGATGGGAAGCCTTTATTCTCTTCCATAAAATAATAGATAAGGGAAATGACCAATGTATTTCTTAGGGGTGATCCTATCAACCCATAAATTAGTCTTTAAATTTTTATGCCAAGATCTCTGATTATCTTCCAATATTCTTTTAATGATCCAAATCATGTTCTTGTTAGTGGATTCAGGTAGTCTATTACCTTGTGGATAGTAATTTGATGAAAATTTTAGATAAATACCTTGATCAAGAACCCATTCACATAAATTTACACTATTTAATGCCAAATCAATATTTGATATTATAGTGGAAGGTAATCCAAAATGGGTGACTAGAATTTCATAGAACTCAAGCACAAAGTTCTCATTTGCCTCTTTCAAAGGCACTGCTTCTACCCACCTAGTGAAATAATCTATAGATATCAAGACCCACTTATGAACATAACTAGATGAAGGATATATCATTCCAATGAAGTCCAAACCCCACTACATGAAAGACTACTCAACTTGAATAGGCCTTAGTGTTATAACAAATAATATTTATTTTACTACAAACATTACACACTTTACACACTTCATAACCCATGTATGTGCATCCCTGAATAAATTAGGCCAAAATTAACTATATCTAATGATTTTTTCAGCTATGTTTTTAGATGTAAAATGGCCTCTAGAAGGACTATCATGAAATTTCTCAAAAAGTTTGTCAAATTGATTAGTGTTAACACACCTGAAAAGCATACCTCAAATGTCTTTTTTGAAAAGTACCCCATCAATTAGAATGTATGGTACTGATTTCAGCCTAAAATATCTTCTCTTTTATGAATTTAATCCCATTAGACATTCTCATTTTTGAAATAATCTAGAAATATCTCATGTCTAACTAGATGGAGAAGTAGTTTTAGGTTCTTGTTGGGTGTCTTGAAGTGTCAAAACCATCTCTTTTTATTCTTTCACATCTTTTGAAAGATGTTCACAAAATCCTTTACCTCATATATATTTATGAACTTTACTTCAATATCATATTCCATGCACTTAGTGACCCATCCAGCTCTCTTTTCACTTAAGTCTTTGTTGAGGATGAAATCCTTCACACTAGGATGAGATACCATTAGTATAATCTTGTTATTTGAAACCAAATGTCTAATTTTTTTTAAAACTATTATAATAGATATCACATAATTTTAAATAAAATAATATCTATCCTCATATTCTTTCAAATCTTGACTAATTTTTTTATTACATAAGCATGGTTGAAATTATATGAAATGTGAAAAAACATACATAAAAAATCCTTACTAAAATTTGGATTAAGCAAAGTATGAGCTTGGTTGATTTCTTGTTTGATGGATTAAAAAATTATCTTACCCTATTTACTCCAAGTTAATTCTTGATGTTTCTTCAACATTTGAGTGAGTAGTCTTACCAGTTCTATAAATCTTGTGATGAAATTCATCTTGCATAAGAAGCTTTGCAATCATTTATTATGTTTTGGAAATGATAGAGAAATGATTTATTCTATTCTATATATATAAATATAGAGACCACATTTGGCCACCACATGCCCAAGAAGTCTCCCCTTATACACTGAAAAGATGCACTTCTTTAGATTCAATGAAACTCCAAATTGTCTACATCTATAAAAAACTACTCTCAAGTGTGTTAGATGATCATTAGGGTCCTTTAAAAATATATTAATGTCATCAAGATAAACTAATATGATTTCACTCAAAATACCATGAAAGGAAACATCCATTTCCATTTAGAAAGTGGATCCAACATTAGAGAGCCCAAAAGGCATATTTTGGTAGGCATAAGAAACCCATTTAGTTATGAAAGTTATTTTATACTGATCTTTCTCTTTCAACAATATCTGGTTGTAACTTGAGTACCCATCTAGTAAGGAGAATCTATGTGAACCTAATATTCTCTACAAGATTTGATCCATGGAAGGAAGAGGATAGTGGTGTTTTAGTGACACTTTATTCAAATCTCTAAAATCTACACATGATATTATCTTTCCATTCTTATTTCTCACTAGTACAAGGTTGTTTACCCATGTCGAGTGCTTGATATAAAATATTATATTTGACTCAATTAGCTTTGTAAGCTCCTTTCTCATGAAAATTTCAACCTTGGGGTTGATGGTCCTTTTCTTCTATCTTAATGGTTTAAGATCATGTTCAAGCTCAATAGTATGTTGTGCTAACCTAGGATCAAAAACCTTAAAATCATGGTATTCCCAAGAAAAAACATCCATGAACTCCTTACATAATGAAATGAAATCTTCTCTCTTAGTATCAGTGTTCACTTTCCCCACTTGAGTTGCTTACTTTTATCTATGTGAACTTGGTCATAATGTTCTTCTTTAGAAGAGATACTTACCTTGTCATTATTTAGTTGATCATATTCATTGAAAATTATTTCCAAAGTTACTAAACCTTTAGGCATATTGTTTGATCTCAATTACACAATTTGATCTCAAATTGGCATTAAAATTTATTTTTATTCTTTGAGCAAAATTCTACCTCATTATGTAGGAACATGCTATATATTTGTCATTATCAAAGAACTGATAACTTACTTCATTATTTAGAAATAAATGCCTAAATAAAAATTTGATTTGGGTCTTATATTTATTGTCCTTGAGTTGATCCACTATATCACATTATGCTCATATGGCTCCAAGTCTATCTTCATGTTGATTGGCTCATGTAGGAATGGATCTAATATCAAATACTAGGAAATATTCCATGAGGTCCAAAAATCTATGCTTGTAGGCCTTTAGGAGAGGGTTAATTAACTTAAACCTCTGACTTGTTTCACCACCAACTCACTATTACATTCCACTTTCAAAAGCTCAATACCTCTCTTTCTAGCCCATTGAAGGTCATGAATAAGAGCTTTGTACTTTGATGTATTTGATCTACAATTGAAATTAAATTTGATTGAAGAATAATACCTTTGATTTTAAGGTTAAACCAACATTACACTAGACCCACTCCCATTCTTTGATTTGAATCCATCAAAGAACATATTCCATAACCCTCCTTGATCTTGATTTGAGCTAGTGAGACTAGGTAATGAGCCACCTTCTTCATGCATGTAGTAGACACCAAAACCAGCTTCTTCATACCCATGGTTATTAACAACCCAATAATATAAGAGTATATCTGGTACGCCTTAAAGTGGATTAGAAGGTTATTGATAAATAGTATCCTCATCTTCTAAAATACTACAATTCATATTAGACATATTTAGCATATATGGTTCAAGGTAAAATGTGGAAATAGGTTCTAATATTATAGTGACTTTGGTTCCATATATAGTTATAAAAACCATGTATGACCAATCCTAAGAAATTTAACCTCCTATTTTAGTAGTAAAATCTCTAGATAGGCATGGTGCAAAAGATGGAGGTAAATCAACAACAACTATATCCTGTAAAATGGTGAAATTTGGACAAGCAATGAGTAAAATCTTAAGATATTTGAGGATGCCCAAAGTCTTAGTAGGAGAACTATCCAACTATAACACTCCCTTTTAATGAGGTTCATACTTGAGTCCTAGTTTTTTAGCTATGGATTTAGACATGATACAAGTACTAGCTCTACTATTAATCATATAATTGTGGACAAGACAATCTCTTATGAAAATTGAAAGGTAGAATGGTGGAGGAGGCTTAGTAACCTTAGGATATTGAGGATCAAAAAATGGATTAGATTTGGTTATAGTAACACTTAATCTTTTATTTTTAGGTGGTCTATTAGAGATATTGAGCTTTGTAAGCTCCTCTTGTAAATACTCCTTTTGTCCTAGGATTAACAATGTATCCCAAATAGAAATTGATACTGAAGTATTCTTCATATGATCTAAAATATTAAGTGGAGAAGTGGTTTTCCTTAGATGAAATATAAGATCAAGAGGGGATCCTAAATGTTGTGTGAACTAAGGAATGTAAGGCCCTATCACATTCTACCTCTTTGGATCTTGAACTTGATGATTTCATGTCTTTTGAGGTAGCTCATGAGTGGTGGTCTTTTATGGTGGTTGAGAAGGAAGAGGGGATGATTTATCATGACCTAAACCTTCACCAATTACAATTTTATTAGATCTAGTATGGGTTGAAACTAAATTATCAACATTAGGCATATTTTGTCTTTGATTTGCATCCATATACTCAAAATAATTTTCACCTGCCTTGAAGTTCACAAATGTAATTTCAGCTTGCATTTCACAACTACTTACTCCTTGCTGATTTGGAACTTTTTATTGAGTGAATAAAGGAATGTATCCATGTGTTAGAGAGGCTTATTTATGCTAAGAAGGTGGCTAGTTTTCATATGAAGAAGGAACTAAACTCTATTGCATGTAAGACTGATGTGAGCTCTCACTAGTTGGAGCCATTTATATGTTATTTATTTGATCCCATTGATTGTTCCATTGTCATTATTGAGCATAATTACTCTAATTTGGAACTATAGCTCTAGAATTTCTTAGATCATTATGATTATATTGACTTGATTGGGAATTCTACCCTTATCCATGCTAATTGGATTGATAAGATGGCCTATTATATTGATTAGTATTATGATATGGCTTGTATGGTGGAGTTTTTTGTCTTTCCAATACAATAAACCTATCATTATGAGTCTTAAGAAGACTCTCTATCTTACCTAATTTATCAGTTTTATCACCTTCTATTTGATAAAACTTTGTTGAATCTAGAATTGGAGCAATAGTTAGAGTAGGAGGATGGATCTCTGGAAAGAGAGGCATTGGTGGCCTTGGAGACAACTTTCCTACTTTTATAAAACAATTTTCATCCTTGATTGCTACTTCAAAAGATTCAGGTAGAGTGTTCCCTCCCATGGATTGAATCATCACATCCACATCTGAATTGAGAGATTTTAGATGGTACAAAATATCATAGTTGGGTTTAGGCTTGATCACTATAGGAATTTTGTCCCAAGTCTTCTAGAACCTATAATTGAAATCCACCATGAATTCATTATTGAATCTCTTGATTGTTGTAAGCTGATCCACCACTAAAAGATGATCACTTTTGTCTTCAAAGTGCTTGCATAGGCCTCTCCAAATTCATCCTAATTATTTATTGATGTAAGATCTAATCCTCTATACCATTGAAGTTTTTTCCCTTTGAAATAAGTTGCTAACAAACTCATTACTACATTTTATTGAGTCACTTGATGCATTGAATAAAGGTTAAAAATATTATCAATATGTCTATAGGAGTAACTAGATTTTGTATTATAAAATAATGAAGATTATTTAGAGAAGAAGCTAGAATATCATCCCATTGAGTAAGATTTAGAAGACTACCACCATAAAATGGTATAAAGGCTTCTCTTCTAGGAACAACCATATGAGGTATGGGATTTATAAAAATGTTTAACTAAACAATATTGGCTTGAATAGGATGATTTTGTGTAACAACAATGGAAACAAAAGATGTAGGATTTGGATTGGATTGAGAGGCTTTCTTATTCTTTGTAGATTAGAAGGGTAACTTAGTGAAAACTACTTCTTTCCTTTTTATAGAGGATTTTGTGAAAACTCTTAGGGGTATGAAAAGTATGCAAATATGAAAATGATTCACTTTATGTGAATAAGTGGTCCCTTCAGGCATGTCATAATTGTTAGCTATCTAGATAACACCTAATAGAGATTAGATTGCTCAAGTCTGATTCATACCTAGACTAACATGGGAATGATTTAAGGCTGTGTGATGCCTATATATAGATCAAACTTCTATATTTTGATGAGGCTAGCTCCTCTAAATATATGAATTGATAAACAATTACTAAACCTATTTTGAATTTTAAGGTGAAAAGGGAAGAAGAAATTAAAAATAAAACCTACTTTACCTTTGGTGATGCACCTGAATAGTTGTTTATCATCTAAAAGATTTGAAACTAAGGCACACATATGGATAAAAAATAAACTCTATAGATTAGTCCTAAACATTAGTGTTTCAAAATAAGGCTTAAAAGAAGACTTACAGATTGAAGGTATGTGCATGAAGGTCTCTAAAGACACTACATAGAAATAATCCTTAATGCAATTTCTATTATTAGCTCTTTAATTGACCTTTTAAGGATGAAATTATAGTAGTAGGTGAGGAAAGGACCTGTAAAAGATGATAACTATCACACTTATATGGAAATATATAATCAATAATACACACTACCACCATAAATTGATCTACAAAGAAACATATTTATTGATTTTATGGTGCAAGTTAAAATTAATGTATCTCTCTTTATACTAGCTTTAGGGATCCCTCAAAATGTCTTTCAAAAGCCAACATATATAGCCAAAAGGAAAGACTCTAGCCAATGTGGTGAAGAGGAGACAAGGATCAGTCTTGCTTGAGTTAACTCAAGACTAAAGTCCTTTTTACAATATTAAAAAAAGTCTTCAAATATCCTCAAAATATTCAAACTCATGCATGATATTAAATTTAATCATTAAAAGGAAGGTTGTGAGCCCTTATTGAGATGAAAAACCCTAGCTTAAAAAGACTACACCCATCCTCAATTGTTGACTCAAGCTTGAAGCTGAGTTTAAAGTGTTTGAATACCTTTGTTTGCATAGAGTATATGGAATATGTATGAAAAAGTAGTTACATAGTTAACTAAGAATGATTTAGTGATCAATGACTAGGTAACTTCACTTTAGCTTTCTCATGCTTGATTTGGTACTTAATGACTAAAATTTCATGAAAATATCCATATGAAGAGTATATGAACAATGTGGAAACTCCAATTGAACTCCAAGATAAACACTTCAACACCAATCCTCTACTTTCTTGTATTGTAAAGACAATCTTATTATATATGGACCTGACAGAGCTATGACTATCCACTTTAAGTGGTTTCATGTTTTTAAATGACCATGTTGATGATTAAGACATTTTTCCAAGATCATGCATCTATACCTTTCTCAAAATATAAGCATAAGTCTTATTAATAGATGGCATTTGGTTAAGCTTTAATGGTGATGGTTAAATTTTTAGAACTTGCTTCCCATTCAACCCAAGTCACTTTTATTTTCCATTTGATTTTAAATTTTAATTTTGACCACTAATCTTGATCTAGGCCCTCTCGTATTGTGCCAAGTATCAATCCTTTATTTGTTCTACAAGATCTTGCTATTAGTCCTTTGACTCCTTAACCTCATACGTACTATAGATATGTTTTTATATGAACAAATGTGATTAATTGATCTTATATTAGTCTCACATGGTTAAGCCACTTGGTATCTTCTCATTTGGCTTAAATTTTCATTGACTTGTTGACTCATTACTCACCATTAGATCTCTGTGTACAATTGCACATGCACCATTGATCTATTTGGGCCCACTAGAATCTATCAGTAAATACTTGCCATTAGATCATTTTATAGGTACCTAATATATTTACACCTGGAATCAATTCATTCATGATAATTTTTTTACTTTACGCTTATCAATTATCTTTGAGGTATGAATGAATGCTCACTGTTAGATCTTGAGACCCACTGACATTATCAAGTTACCCACTCACAATTGGATATTCATATTAAATCCTAATATTTGGACACTTTTTAGCTTATTTATCATTCTTGAGAATATTTCAATCTAAATGGTTAGTTTCTATGGATTAATTTTGACATCCCCATGCACATCTCATTCTACAGGTTCAAATTTAAACATTTATAACTTGAGATAGAAGGTTCATCAAGGCACCAAATTTTTAGGGAATGATTTAGGCATGAAGTAATTCATTTCCATACATTTAATCATCTCTAAAATTCTCCTCAAGTTTAATTACTAAATTCATGACCAACTTTCTCTACTTGTTCCTATGTAACATGCATATGATGGTATGACTTCTCAAGGCTTGTGTTAGTCATTTTTTCATTAGACAAGGACACTATGAGGCATAGAAAATTAAGAT
>JARHVA010000490.1:1102500-1375000 GCA_037957365.1 Torreya grandis | reverse complement strand
TTTATAAAGATTGGATTAAGCTTAATAAATTTACCACTAACAAGATCTTAGCAAAAACCTTTTTAGGTGATGCTTTAGATTTGTATAGTTGACTCAAGTCTCATACTATATACAGGTTATATGACTTAGTTCATGCATTGGTATAATAATTCAAAAACTAACAATCTTCCTAAAAATAACCTAGCTCACTTTATCAACTATAAATAATTATAATTTGAAACATCCTAGGGATTCATTAATATATGGAATGCCTTATCCAATAAATTTGAACATAATATGTCAAAACATAATCTCTTCCAATTGTTCAATAATATTCTTCATCCTAAATTGAAATATCATGTTAAGACTCTCTCTCCAAAATCTTTGGAAGAAGCCCTAGACCAAACCAAATGTTAACATTTTCCAATAAGATAATTTGAGCCTTCCCATCCTCTAGGTAAAAATAAAATGATTTTTAAATATAAAAACTAACATGCTACCAATGATGGTGTTATATATACTTATGATTCCATACACACTATTCACACTATCCTTCCAAGTGGTTCTAATGATTTTACTCTTTTACAACCACTTTCTACCAGACTTTTTGAACAACCTAGTCCTACATCTTCCCATGTGAACCATGTATATTCTCAAAAACCACATTCCTTGGTCAATATCAAAAGTATTTTCCTAGGCCTTCACCACAAAATATTGAATCTAGTCATCCTACCAAACATTGGTATGATTTGCACAAGTTTTGTTGTTATTATGCAAATTGGGTTCATTCTCATGAGACTTCTTGCCAACTTATAAAATTTGATCTTGAATATCTCTTTTGTCCTAATTTTATACATGAAACCTTGATTCCTGAGTGTCAATAAGATTATGAAGAGATAACTAAGGCTCATCAAACCAAACTTAAGCATGATTCCCTTAATCAAGCTATCACTCATATCATTATTTACAAGGATCCTCTTCATAATCACCAAACAAGTACTACTCAACCTCCCACTTAAAATGTTATGGAGACTTATGTCAATCCTAATCCTCTCATTAACAATAAGAATGTCGTTAGTATGAATAATATGATGAGAGTAGTCTCTTATATTGATACTTATCCACATTTTAAATATAATAACTTCCCAAATTTCTATACTGTTCAAGATGCTTATCCATCTTACTTCATATAACTTGAACATATGACAACTAACCTAAAAACATAATCTACTCCTTCATCCACTATACCACATATGTCCAATCAAATGACACTTTTGGATACTCATTATCTTTCCATTTATACAACTTCTTCTCATCTATTATCAAATTTTATAAACTCTAAATTTACCACCTTGAAAACTTCAAATAAATCTACTTCCATGATTATGTACCACCTACAACATCTAAATATTCAAAATAATCAATCATTAACCCAATTAAGCCACTAATGACATTACCTAATTCAACCCAATTAGATAAACTTGGCCAAACCACATTGGATAAATCTAAATCAAATAATCCCTATCAACATCAATTTAAATTCACTTTCACTCCTCCTTCAATGGACTTACTTCAACATTATGCACCTTTATCTAAAATATTTATAACTGGCTATGATGAATGGGACCCTATCATATATCTATCAAGTCTCCCATCTCAAATTTTCTTTTATGTAAATTCATGAGAACTTCCTCTCATCATTGTAATTATTTAATTCCACTGTTATTTGAAATGGACATCCCTCAACCTCCACTTTGTGGGGCAAGAAGCCACTTTATCATGATCTAAAGATAGTATTATTCAATAATGTGAATAAATGTATATACACATTGATGAAACTACAGATACTTCTCTCTCACTCTAATTTACTATCACTTCAATGATTCCTAACAAAATACTGCTTCATGTGGATGATCATCCATTATTCATTAATGTCCTAGTTGGTGATATCCAAGTCAAGCATGCTTTGATTGATGAAGTTTCTAACATTTGTGTGGATTCACTTAAATTTATTAAAACACTTGGTTATTGTAAATATAACCTTAAATCTACCCAAATCACATGTCAAGGCTAAGATTGAAGATAAATTCTACCTCTAGGGTGTGTTTGTATTCCTATCACTATAATGAAATTACTTAGATGCTCGCACAATATAATATTATATTACATAAGTAAGAGTAGAATATGTAAGTCTAAAATAATAATTGACAAAAGAACATAATGTTTGATAAATATAGTTGAGCTAATTTGAGGGGGAAACATCCATAATAATTCAATAAGAGTAGAATTTGAAATATGATGATCAAATACTAACCACTACCTCCTATATGTACTCTAATTATCCATGGTTATTCCATAGGTTGACCTTCCTAGGAAAATATATAAATGTGACAAGATAATATAAGTGGTATTTAGTTCTTAATTTGACCACACATATCCCTAGACAGATTGTAAGTTAAGGGCATAACAATCATAATTCCTCCCATTATAGTTCATATCAAGGTCATTGTTTTTAATTTCCCATTATCATATAACATTTTACTTAGTCAATCTTGGACACATTGCATGAGACCTATAGACTCACCAGCATGACAATGTGTCAAATTTACTCACAATGGTGTTATTTATAATATTCAAGGAGACATGAAGCCTTGGGAATTTTTAAAAATTCCAAGAACATGGTATTTTAAAAATACCCACTCTTGAACCTATACCTTATGTTCCTTTTCATGAATCTCAATGAATAAATTATCCTATTAATAATAAGATAGGTTATAATGGCCTCCCTAAACTTGTGAGAAATATAATTACTAACATATTAGATTTTGATGATGACAAACCTGAAGAAATTAGTTTGAAAATAAAAAATTATGATCTACCTTCACACATAATTACTCAATTATCTCCATATTTATGACCTTTATCTCATAAAAAAACATTAGATGAGATTTTCATTATCATAAAAATGAATAAAAAATACATTCATCACACTTAGTTAACAAATAAAATAATTGATGCTTGTATTTTTGATCTTCATACTTTTGATTATGATGATGGTTATTTTGGATGGTCCTTTTTTACCTAGATTTTCTCAAGATAAATATGAAAATATAATTAGATATCAATCTTATTTACAACATTATTTACATTTACATAGTATAGTCCCTTATAATTCTACTACACCTGACATTATCTTTTCCACACACACTACTTCTCATCTAGTCACTACTGAGCCTCTTCAGAGTATGATTATTAATCATGCCATGATGGGACCATATCAGTTCACTAGGTTTTTTGATCTTTTGAGCTTGATCCCTCCTGGTATTTTAGCCACATTATGTCGACCTACCTTGAGATATTCTACCACATCTTATGAACCTACTCTTGATATTATTATGATTACTACTCCTGATGGTGATGGCATATTACCTTTGCTTAAGATTGATCCCCTACTTAAACAATGGTAATATGATCCATTCTATGAATTTCATAAGGTTATTAGTCATTGGAACAAATATATTATGCACATCATATCTTCTTAACACAATAACATGCATCAAGTTATACCTCTACTATGGATAGTAGATCTCCACATTCTTATACCCTTAGAAGTGCTTCTTATTTTCATGGCATGAACACACATACCTATACAATTTACTAAAGAATTTAATAATACATTGATGCACTTCATCTAGAGAATACATAGTCTACTGATAAGAACATGATTCCTCCTACGCTACTTTTAGAATACATCCCTAAACATGGGGAGGTTTATTGTCTGTGGCATCAATGTGCTACACATCACATAGTTAAGTATAGAGTATTTAAAAAGCAATTATATGATTTCCCATGGCCTATACCATCACCTTTTAATTAGTGTACCTAGGGTTTCTAATTATCAAAGGCTCATCCTTCCCCACACCCTTCATCATCTTATAGATCATATGCTTTTACTCATATTACAACACTAGTTCATCACATTGATTATCACTCATAGGAGATTCCATATAGTCAGTCTTATTCTTATATCATACCTATATTATCCATTGAGATAATTTATTAGGAAGTCCTCAAATGTCTCTCAATGAATATAATGAGACTATGGTTAAGGATAGATTATAATTACAACCAAATTCACCCAATGTTATTGATGATGTATGCCATGAAATCTATCAATATTTGTGAGCACATTATTTTTATATGGCATATTATGTCTCATATTTACACCTAAGTGGTTTTTGATATTAATATTTAAATATAACATTTGTGATGCATTACTTATCTTTTTGTTATCATGTTTATCTTCTATATATTTACAATCATGGTTCTTGATTTACAAATCTCATCTTTTAACATATTTAATGTCAACTATTTAATTAAATTTTATTATATAATTTTCAAAAACCTATATTCAACCTATTTTTGGATGATGTTTCCTTACATTCATGCTCATGATAGCTCATATGTTCAATAATATGCTTATTCATATGACACGACTATTAGATCACACTCAACAACATCCTCTTTACTTTATGATCAACTATAAATCATACTTACCATTGTATCATCTATTACATAAATATATATTTTATGATTCTAATTTATCCCATATTATACTCTCATTTTAAAAACACATAAGGTTAGTCTTTATATTTCAAACTTACTTATGGGAAAGTTTAATAAGCTTTTGAATAATATAGTCTTTAAGTACTTCTCTCTTGTAATCAATATGTAAGATTTATTATGTCTGTCACTTATATCACACACATGATAAATTTTACAAATCCATATGTAGGAGGAAAAAATAATCCATGAAAAAAATCAAACACCAAATCATTAAAACAAAAGGTAATTAAAAATTCAAATGTCAAAATCACACTAACAGATATGATTCTTCTTTGGCACATCTCCTATTGTAGTTGAAGATAAAATTTCATAGTTAGCCTCATAATAGAGCCAAGGTACATTGGTATGTGATAGGATAATATGTATCATTGTATTCTTTAGTATTATTTACTTTCTCATGCAAGTACCCAATCTTCATACTAGATTGTTGACTCTATAAGGAACATGTCATGGGAAGGTATGCCCATTTTACTTATTTTTTTGCATATACAACCTTCATGAGATGATCTATGTAATTCACTTGTTAAGCCCAATATTTTTATTTATTAGTTATATTATCTTTGAGTTTTTGTTATTTAAACCATTTTTAGCATGGGCACATTGGCTTAAAGTGTGTCTCATTTCTATTAAGGATTTCTACATCACTTATGTAATATTTTTCATTCCCTCTATTCAACATCTTAACCCCAATATTCCCCTTGATTAGTATCATTTAAATATGTGATCACACCTCATTATTTTCTATTTTTTTTTTCTTCATAAGACCTTAGATAGGACCAAGCCTTCCTCACAATAATACATCTACTTCCTATAAATACCATCCATTGTTACACCTATTTACATTGCTTTTTATGATTTTGATGTAGGTACATCATTGTATAGAGTCCTATTTACATAAATTAGTGGCATTAATAGGTCATAAAAGTCATATCTAGTCGATAAGAAGCTCTATCTAGGCTTCAATTGTGTTTTATAGGTCATTTAGTGGTGTTTAAATATTTCCTACCAAAACTAATAATTCAAAAAATTTAATTGATTTTGGCTTGTTCAAAGAGTTTTAGTGAGTTTCAAGGGTAATAGTCCTTATGAATTTATTATTAGGGTATAATTATATATATTATATGTCATTTATCTATTATAATGTTTGTAAATGTCCAAAACTATGTTTTTATATCTTATCTAGTCTTGTGCAACGTAGAAGGTATAATTTAGTATATATTAAGGTTTTCTAAGACTGTTAAGAAGTTTTTAAGGTAAATAACCAACTAAGACCAAGTTTGGTAAATTAATTGGCTTATAACCATATAATTATGAGGTTAATAACATGATATTTTGGGGGGGGGAAATCTCATTTTGAATGGGAAAAGGTGGAATTTTGGTAAGAAAACATGGGTGTGTGTATGTAATAGTTGTGAAAGCATATGAAATAAAGATTTTGTCATAATTTTTTTTGAATTTAGTCTATTTTATTGTTAAAATACATTTTGAAAATTTAATTTTGTCATTATTATATACTTCATACTATTTTTTTGAGTTATAAAATTGAAAAACATGGGTTTGTAGTCTAAATACATAGTTTGTAGTAAATAAAAGACATTGTTACATCATCATCTTGATTATTCATGTGAAGTTTAAATTTTAAAAAGAATATAATATAGGTAATACAAATAATATAGGTTTTATAAATATTTTCAATTCATAAAATATCAAAATTTGAGCTCTTGGGTTACCCTTAGAACTATAAACCCTGAATCAGGGTTTAAGAGACAAAAAGTGGAGTTTTGGAAAAATAACAATAAAAAATATTAAAAATTTGTTATTTAGGTGATTATGGTTTATATTAAAGGATAAAAGTGGTTTTTTAAGTTTTATAATTCTAAAAATCAAAATTTTAGTGGACTGTGTATCATGAACATGTAGAAAATCAAGCAAAACAGGTTTTTGAGGCTGGAAACTCACTTATCTCTCAAGCCAATGATTCAAATACTCTAATTTTTTTTATACATGTTATTGAGGGTGTATATAATATTATGAAATTATATATAATTTTTTAACATCATCAAAAGTGTTATTATTTATGACAAAAATTTGTAGACTAGAATTAGGCCTAAACAAGGCTTAATTTCTAGTTTTCTAAGTTCTCTTGAGAACTCCAAGTGGAGACATGATATATAACATATGTATAAGGTAAGATAATATACTATTGTTGATATAAGACAAATTAAATATTTTTTTAGCTAAATTATATTATTCTTAGTACCAAAATAATCCTAGTAAACCTATAGAAAGGTTATTAGTCAATCAAAGAGGAACTAGTCTTAGGAAAAGTTGTACACTTTAAAAAACATTATTAAACCATTTGTGGTATTAGATAATAGAAATATATATCTCAATATTGAAAATATATTATTATTTGTTTGACAAGATGAGATATAAGCTTGTAATGATGGTAATCAAAGAAAGAGGTAGAGGTCAAAGGAGACAACCTACTCAAGCAGTGTTGCTTGAGGAGAAGAGGAATATTAAAACAAGGTTGTAGAACATGGATATTTCTTAGAGAAGCAGAGTTGACATGGGATATTTTAGTGATAAAGAATAAGAGAGAAATCAATAATAAGGAGTAGAACTAGGAGAATAAAAAAAAAGTAGAAGAAAAATTGATTAGAGCAGTCGTAAGGGTTATTTCCAAGCCCAAGTTGGAGGTACTTATGTATGAAGGTAGAATAAATGTAGAAGAGCTGGTTGATTAGATTAATTCCATGGACAATTATTTTGACTATATAGGCATAGAAGATGATTAAAATAAAATGAAGTTTTCAATTACTAGATTGAAAGGACATGCATCATAGGATGGTGGCTAGATTGAAATTCAAGTTCATGCCAAGATATTACCCAAATAATATCTTGAAGATACTTGAAAGATCTAAGGCAAAAAGAGATGATAGTTAAAGACTCAATAAAATAATTTTACAAGTTACCTATCATAATAGGTCACATTGAAGAAGATGCTAAAAAGGTGGCCAGATATATGAATGGATTAAGATTCAATAGTCAATATGAAATTAGTATTTTGACACTAAGAAAAATTGAGGAGGAATACCAATATGTCCTAAAATTAGATGATAAATTGTCAAGGAAACAAGTTCAACATTCAAGAGGTAGAGGTATAACTACTAGGATAAAAGGATAATGTCATGGAAGGAGTCAACTATAAGCACATCATGAAGAAACTAGTAGCTCACAAAGCCAATGGAAAGTCATAAGAGGTGGCTATTATTTTAGAGGTAGGAGACCATTTACTAGAGGTAGATGAAGAGGCTTTGTAGGTAAGTGTTTCAAGTGTAATAAGTATGGGCATATATCTTATATAGAAGGTAAGATATAGAACCTATGAAAAAGGTAAGATAATATATGCTTATTGATATAACACCAAATAAATATGTTTTTATTTAAATTATATTCTTCTTAGTACCAAAATAAACTTGGTAAACCTATATAAAGGTTACTAGTCAATAAAATAGGAATAAGTCTTAGGAAACATTACATACTTAAAAAAACCTTATTACACTAGAGTTGCACTATAAGACCTCAGATAAGACCATAATTTCCTTAAAAAATTATGTTAAATCCTATAAACAAATACAAGTCACATGTTTCTATAAACAACCATACTCTTTTGCATTACATATTAACACAAGCCCTAAGTTTGGATTGCCATAGTTTTTTTCACATCTCTCATATTTTATTTTAGCTTGACATATGTTATGTTTGTGTTCTTATCTTACATTGATATTTATTTTATTATTTTATCTCATATTACATTAATATTTATTTTATTGTCTTATCTCTTATTAATTTGATATTTATTTTTATTATCTTTATTTCTTCTATTACATTGATATTCCTTTACATATATTTATTCATGATTCTTACGTTGACCTTTCTCTTAAATTTTACATAACTATGTTTGTGTTATTCCTATTGTCACTTGAACTTTAACCCTTTGAGGAGATGACAAATATCTCCTTGGTCAAGTGGAACAATGGAACCACCTCAAGGTTGTGGGTGACCCAAAGTTGAAGTGGATCTCTAGATTAGGGATAGTTCCCTTGATGTATTATATAGCTCAAACCTATTACTAACTCTTAGGGGGTGAAAAGGGAGAAGGATAACTGAAAATTAGTCTAATCTAGGGGAGGTGATACATTAAATATATTGTCTACTCACACCACTAAAAATTCACTTAGAACCAAGGAGAATCTCACACATGCACTTCATCCAATTTAACACTCCTCTTCTACATCAATGTTTCAAGCATGGGGTCTTGAAGAGAGATTAGGCTAGGATGAATTAATTAATGAACTACTCACTATACCTGCAATCCACATTAGGCACTTCTTGCTGACCTACAAAAGAGAGCTTTTAATTCACATAAGGCATTAGGAAGAGTAACATGTGAAGGTAAGCAAAATACACTTACACAAGACCAACAACCAAAACATGTACTTAGTTAAATATTAAATGAGGTAAAACAACATTATTAATTAATTCAAGGGAAAAATTTGGTAAGGATTCACCATACCTAGGTGGGGAGATCCGTATAATAGCCAAAAAGGCTAGTATTTATAGCAATTATGAGAGGAGAGAGAAAAAAGGAAGCTAAAGAGTAACTAAGACACTTTTCAAGTAGGTATAATGAGTTACAAAATCAATGTAATTTGTAATGAGATAGGTCCTATAAGGAAAACAAGGACAAATCCCTCCCAAGTCATCTAACTTCTCTATATATGGCATAGATTCTCCCTTGCTTAGATAAGAAACTGCCCTCATGATTTGCCTTCACAAAACTCCTTCTCCACTGAATAGGGTTAGGTATGATTATTGATCTAAAGGGTAGGGGTTAATAAAAATCCTTCACGTGCATTTTATTGGTCCTCAATCATTCATATTCCTCTGAGCATGAGCAATCATCTCAAATAGTTAAAAAATGACTCCTTCTCATGCACCTCTCACACTTGACACCCAAAATCTTTCCAATTCTATAATCTGATCCATGAACAATGAGGAATGAAACTTTTCAATATTTCCCATATCATAAATTTCATGAAACAATTCTAAAAAATCTTCCCAATTGGAGTCTTCACCATTTTCACTAAGTGTTCACTATCTACCCACTAGACTGGCTGAGATGAAAGAGATGGTAAACACACTTTGGATATTAGTAACTCAATATATGAACATAGGGAAATGTAAAAAGTCCCATACTATCTCCCAAAAGTGATTTCATCCTTTGAAACTCCTCCACACCTGAAAAATACATAAATTTTTAAAGAAATCCCTATTGTACCTCTTCTATAAAGGTGTAGTACATATTAGTTACATGGGGACAAGTTATATAGAGTCATATATAGTGAAAAAATATTTCATGGCCTTTACACCCCCTTTTGATACTCCATTTTCATTCTTTTCCCAATCAAGTCCTTAAGGAGGCGTTTTGAGGGTTTTAGAGCCACTTTGGTGTTAGCCTTTGTTCATAAAGGCTATATGTTCAAACCCTTTATAAATACTTCTAAGAGAATACTAATAACCTCATATAACATTTATAATCACTTCATATTTCCATGCAAAGTATTATGAAAGTTTTGATCATTCAAACTGGCCATTTGTGTCCTTCTCCATGCATTATGTAGAGTTTAGGTACCTTGTAGCCAAGAAAATGGATTTTGATGGATAAATATGAATATTTAAGGCTCAAAGATACCTATTATGATCCCAAAAATATGTTTCCATATGATATAATTCCTATCTTGTGTGGAAATATAAAATACCCCCACTTTGGCATTAGGCCTAATGTTGCCTAGTAGGGTTGCCCTACATTCTTGAGCTAAATGACCCCTATTGACACTTTCCATGAATTTATATAGTTTTAAAAAATAATTTACACCACCATTAACATGATTAAAATCATTATAATGTTTTTAAAATTCTAGGACTAGAAGTGAATCCCTACTTTGGCATTAGGCTTGTACCTTACTCACTAGGTCTACCTGTAAACCTAGTTGCCCAGACTACCCTGTCTAGTTTTAAAACTTCCTACCTAGTTTTCCATGTTTTATTGGATGTAATTTAAATCCTAAATCCTTTTTGACAAGTTAATATTCCATTTGGTTCATGTTATTACCCATTTCCAAAGTTGAAAGGTTTTGGTGTAAGGGGAAAGTGCCCCCTATCTGAGATAAAATAGGGGACACTTCCCCTATTTTATCCTAAAAATATATATTTTAAGGTATTATAAAAATCACAATTATTCATGGTAAAATTTTTTATCACCTTAATCCAAGTATAGGGTCTCTAACTTTCCTAATCTCCAAGGCAAACTTTTCCATCCTTGACTATGACTGTATGATGCTCACAATCACACCTATAGGTGTATGTTGCATGTTTGAGGCCTAAAGATAGTGTTCAAAAATACATTTTAAATATTAAAATTTGATATATACATCATTAAATATGTATATTGTGTTTATTATTTTTTATGAACCTTTCATGCTCTAAAATCACAAGATGATGATTCTGCTTGACTATGTTAAGCATAGACTATGTTTCTCACTTTAGGGACTTTTCCTGTAGGTTGGTTTGTCCTTTATAGAGATCATGAATCTAATATAATTATATTAAACCAAATTTAGGACTTATAATGTTGTTTAATTCCTTATTATAGTGGACTCTCACTTAAGAATGTCATATTCTTTATTATATTTCATGCTAGTTCAAGATTGAGACACTCTTTTTGACCCCTACCTATAGGGTATCATGGATTTTCTTGGGGAAATAATGTTACATTAAGATTATCTTAAAACCCTATTTAGGTCATAAAATTATTACTCCACTTACCCCTAACTTTATTGTTTAATGGAATTCAAGCTATGTCTTTTCCTGATTAAGACCAATTCTTTCAAAACCCTACCTGTATATGCATGTTTTGTAGCCTATGCTAGCTCTCCTTAACTTTATCATGGAAAATGAGGGTATATTTTGATGTTTTCTAAGTTAATTTTATAACCTTTATATTTACTATCATTTTTATCTCGATGATTTAATACCTAAACTCTTCTTTTACAAGACATGGAAAATAGGTCTTGGCTGAAGGTGTATCTCAAACTTTTTGTACGAATAAGGAGTGAGTAAAGGAAGTCACCAAATCAAGTTCCATATTAATTTATGATTTATTGGTAAATTAATATCATTTTAATCATTTAGAATCACTCTTATATATAAAAAAATACTAAATTTGAAACTTGGTTGAAGGAAGCCCTCTTTTGGTCTCAAACCTGTAGATGACACTATTATAATTCAATGGTTTCAGGAGTACTTTTGGGCCTTTATATGACTACCTTCCAATGGTCCTTTTCCTCTAAAACTTGGAATTATTAATTTAATATATGAGGAATAAAAATATGAGCAATTGGAAGTATAAAGGTTCTTTGAAACTATGGCATATGTCATTTCCAAAATGCTTATAAACCTTTGTTTAGTTTCTTTAGGGACAAAGGCCCTGGAAACTCAAAATTTACTATGGGATCATTCTTAAACCCTTAGTAGGATACCAAGGGTCATAAACATGATCCCAAAGGTATAAAATTATTTCATATACCTTAGGGAGATTCAACCCTATCAATTATCCATCCATACATCTTCTCAAAAACTTTGCAAATGATACCTGCGGGTGCATACTTTTGAATGTAAAGCAATGGGGGTGATATACAACTAAAAAAATCCTAGGAGAGGCTCTTTTTAAAATAATAATGCATCTTATATCATTTTTATAAATTGGGTAAAAATGACATCCCTTTAAACATTAGCATGATGTCATTAGGGGACCTATAGGTGAGTATTTTGACTTTGATATGCAGGCAAGGGTATAGAAAGAACAAGAATATGCAAGGGAAAAGCTTTCAAACCACTTCAAATGAATTGTAAATACTCAAAAAATATGATAAAACCTTCCATTACCTCATACTAATGTGGAAAACCTAATTTAAGGCAACTGTAGATGCATATTTTGAGCAAAAGTAGCAAGGATGATCTATGATCAAGAACAAGCCTAAAAAAGGGTTATGAGTTCATGAAAACTCAAAAATAAAGAAGATAATGGGAAAACCTATTTAAAATCCCAAATACACATATTAAATCATCAAATCCATCAAACCAAAGTAAAGAATTTTGAAACTATCTCAAATAGTGACCCCTCTTGGATGAAGAAGCATAAAAAGCTACCTATCTTCTTAGTGATGGTTCATAAAGGAGAAGACATGAAAGTAAAAATTATTTACATGAAAATTAATCTTACTCATATTAATTTAAAACCCCAAGATCATTCCTTCCAACTCCAATTTTATGGCTTGTAACAAGCATTTCAAATTGACCTTTCTTGGCTTGCAAAGGCAAAAAAGATGAAACAAAAGAAAAAACTAAACTTTTTAAACTTTTATTAGAAAAAAATGTGTGTAAATTACTTTAGGGAGTTTAATAGACACTATCCCACATTTTTTGCTAAAAGTGGACTTCCCAATTGTTGTATAAGTGTCATTAAGGGCCAGTTTTGAGGAGTTTCTCCTATTTTCAAGCATGAAACTAATTATTGAACTGAATTTGAATACTTATTGACATTTTATGACCTTATAAAAATTTAAATGCATATTTTTGACAAATATTCTTCCTTGAAAGTCTATATAAGTCATTTAATAAGCCAAAATATGATTAAAAGGGGCATTTTTGCATATGAGACATGGTAAAGGACCAATTTATGACCTAGGAAAAAATTATAACATATAAATGACCTCAATAGGGTATTTTAAATATAATTTAGACCTTTTACCATGTTTTATTAGGGTTGACTAGAGTTGACTTTGGTTAACTAGACAAGTACAAGGAAGATAGGTTTGGACCAAGGTTAAAACAAGGATAGGTAAGGTATTTAGATACACATGAGACCCAATTAGACATATAATAACTTAATAAAAGTTTAAATATGTATTTTTTGACCTAATTTGACTAAAAATCAAATTTGGTAAACACTTTTGGCAATTCCTAGGGGTAACATGCTTGCCTATGTTAAGGACCAACAACCTTATCCCATCCATTGGGCAAAGGGAGTCAAATAAACTATAAAATAATAGGGTGAGACCTTGAATTGACCAAAAATATAACTAATTGACCTCAAAACACACAAAGGAAAGACAACACACAACAAGACCAAGTAAACACATAAAGTAAAGGCATACTTGTGCTACTAAGCACTTAGGAAAAAAAGACACAATAGCAAGAAAACTAATTATGTACCTCTAACCAAAAAATACCTCCCTTCCTAGATAAAAAGGAAAATTACTTGAATCTCCTTCCTCACTATATGAATGAGGGTACCAATCATTCTTCCTTTTGGACATAGTACTAGATGACTCATGCTTCCTTTTTTCTCCTTGGCTTGGCATGTCCTTTGATGGAGTCATTTAAAACAAGATTCCAAGGTATATGGAGTATTCTTGACCTTGGAAACATGCTTCATACTGCTATCCCTTTGTCTCATCATGGTAGATTTGTATCTTTATGCATGGGACAACTTGTTGGAAGTCTATATCTTCTTGAAAGGCCTCATTGTTCTTCTCATTTATTACAACCTCTTTAAAGCCTTCAATAAGTGTTATATCATGGCACTATAGTAATGTTTCTTGTTCAAACTTTTCCTTCATGGTTGTAGGAACAAATTTACATGAGAATATAGAATCAAACTTCAAACCTTCTTCAAAAGATTCATAGTCATTATGGATTTATTCATCATGGTTTAGATCCTCTTGATGATGATACATCTCAATATATACTTGCTCTTCAACAACTTGAGATTATGTTCTTAGGAGTTTTGTATTCTCATTATCTTCATATTCTTTGAACATTTGCATATATGTGTGCCACATGTCTTCTTTTTGAAACACATCATCTTACTTACCATGTCTTTTAGTCAGCTCCAAAGGACTTGTAGGCCCCATAAAACCTTCAAATTCATTGTAAATATCCTAAAATCTCTGCCACAAGTCATCATCCTTCTCTTGATCAACATTGTGAAGGGGAACAATAAGAGAAGCCTCTTCCTCTTCATCTTTAAAAACCAAAATAACTTCTTTCAAGGTATCTTATTCAACACAAGAAATGTCATCTTCACTAACATTACAATCTAAAGTTTCTTCACACGGAGTCAAATCTTCCTCATCATTAATCCAATCTTAAATCTCCATCTCTTTCTCTCTTTTAGTGATGCCAATACTAGGCATCTCAAAACTAGTAAGTTTAGCCCAAGAAGGCTCCCAAGGAGAAATGCAATCCTCACCATTAGAAGGGGAAAATGGATTAGTTAGAGGAAGTGGAATGATGGGTTCAATGGTTTATTGAGGAGGGGTGGGAGGGATTTGAGTAGTCTCAAATTTCTCTTCACTTCTAACTTCTCCACTTAAACATGCTTTATTCTTCTTTCCACAAGCTGCCACTAACTTCTATCTTGGGAAATTAGGCTTAAAAATCTCTCCATGGGGTTGAGATGAAAATGGAGGGGCAAATGATAGGCTTAATAAAATTGGGGTTTCCTTGGGCTAGGTATCTTGTTTCCAACTTGGAAAGATAGGCTTAGGAAGCTCTCCATTTTCTATTGCCATGATGGATTGCCTTAAAAGTTGGGTTTCCAATTCAATATTCTTGTCAAAATGGGCCTCAAAACTCAAAATTCCTTTCTCAAAATCATCTCCAAATAAATAAACCTACTCAATAGTGATGTCCTCCCTCCTTTGGTTGCTCTCTTGGATAGACCTCCAAGAAGGGAAACTTTGGGGAATGCATGAAGCACTTGGGGAATTTTGAGGCATGATTAGATGAGTATTTTGAAAGGGTATGGTGGACACATATGAAGGTTGATGTGGGGTATATTAGAGCTTCCAAGAGTAATCTAGTTCATGAGCTCTCAACCTCTCTTCTAGGTGGAAAATTAGGCCATAAAAATCAAACATCTCATTAGTAAGACCTTGCCAATTATATTTGTCTATAGACATCCATTCTTTATTAACTTGATCCAAAGCATTTCTCACACTCTTGATACAATCATTAGGGATGACTTGACCCCAAGCATTTCTACTATCAAGGTCTAACATATAGTCTTTGTATCTAATGAGAATCTTCTTGAAACTTGCAATGGAATAACTTGGAAAGGAACTAGTTCAACTAGGTGAATCACAAGCTTGATAGGGATGATATAGGAAACATAGGAATGATAGGGATCATCGAAATATTATCCAAGGACTTATTCATATTGAGAGGGAATGAACAAAGATGGATATGTCTCCCTAACTTATGTTAAGACAAACTCAACATCAAAATTATCCATGAATCACTCATGATAAGTGTATAGAATAAGAAAAAAACCTCAAATAGAATACCTGTGCTGCTTAACTAGTAGATTTATGCTTGGAGTCACCATTTTTGCTTAGTTAAATTTCCTCTAAAGGCTAATATCTTGAGGAGAACACCAAAAATACTCAAATTCTTGGAACAAGAGTCCCACTAGGCATGCCAAAAACTATTGTCACTTGAAATTTCACCCTTTAAGGAGATGAAAAGTATCTCCTCATTCAAGTGGCACAATGGAACCACCTCAAGGTTGTGGGTGACCCAAAGTTGAAGTGGATCTCTAGATTAGAGCTAGTTCCTTTGATGTATCACTATAGCTCAAACCTATTACTAACTTTTAGGGGGTGAAAAAGGATAAGGATAAATAAAAATGAATCTAATCTATGGGAGGTGATACAACAAATAGATGGTCTAATCACACCACTTAATATGCACTTGGAACCAAGGAGAATCCCACACATACACTTCATCAAATTTAACACTCCTCTTTTACATCAATGTTTCAAGCATGGGGTCTTGAAGAGAGCTTAGGATATGAGGAATTAGGTAATAGGTCTTCTATAAAAACTAATTAATGAGATACTCACTATATCTACAATCCACATTAGACAATTCTTGCTAACCTACAAAAGAGAGCTTTTAATTCACACAAGGCACTAGGAAGAGTAACATGTGAAGGTAAGAAAAATACACTTACACAAGACCAACAACTGAAAAATGCACTTAGTGAAATATTGAATGAGGTAAAACAAAAAATTTCATTAATTAAAGGAAATAATTTGGTAGGGCTTCACCATACCTAGGTAGAGAGATCTGTATAATAGCCAAAAAGGCTAGTATTTATAGTAATTATGAGAGGAGAGAGAGAAAGGGAAGTTAAAGAGTCACTAAGACACTTTTCAAGCAAGGAGAATGAGTTACAACATCAATGGAATCTAAAATTAGATAGTTCCTACAATGAAATTAAGGAAAAATGTCCCCCAACTTATCTAACTCCTCCATATATGGCATAGATTCTCCCTTGCTTGCATAAAAAACTACCCTCATGATTTGCCTTCACAAAAATCTTTATACACTAAATAGGGTCAGGGCTGACTATTTATCTTAATGTGTGGGGTTACTAACAATCCATCACATTTATTTGATTGGTCTTCAATAATTCATATTCCTTTGACCATGAGAAATCATCTCAAATAGTTTCAAAATGACTCTTTCTCATGCACCTCTCACACTTGGGACCCAAAAACTTACCAATTCTATAATTTGATCCATGCAAAATGAGGGATGATACTTTTCAAGAGTTTCCATATCATAAATTTCATGAAACAAATCTCAAAAATATTCCCAATTGGAATCATCAACATTTTCACTAAGTGTTCATTATCTACCCTCTAGACTAGCTGAGATGAAAGAGATGGTAAGTACACTTGGGGGATTATATAACTCAATATATGAACATGTGGATCTTGAAAAATTCCCATACTATCTCCCAAAAGTGATTTCATCTTTTGGAAGTCTTCCACACCTAAAAACCACACAAATTTGTCAAATAAATCCCTATTTTACTTCTTCCATATAGGTGTAGTACATTTGAGTTGCATGGGGAGGATTCTTGGAGAGTATTATATAACTCTAAATTAGTTTCATGTCCTTTAAACTACCTTTAAATACTCCATTTTATTTCTTTTCCCAATCAGGTCCTTAAAGAGGGGTTTTGAGGGTTTTAGATCTACTTCTAGTCTTAGCCTTTGTTCATAAAGGGTACACGGTCAACCCCTTGATAAATCCTTTGAGATCATCCTAGGAACCTCCTATAACATTTATAATCACCTTATATTTCCATGAAAAGTATTATGGAAGTTTTGAGCATTCAAACTAGCCATTCATGTCCTTCTCCATGTATTTTGTAGGATTTAGGTGCCTTTTAGCCAAGAAAATGGATTTTGATGGATAAATATGCATATTGAAGGCTAAAACATACTTGTAATGATACCAAACATATGTTTCCATATGATATAATGCCTATCTTGAGTGAAAATGTAAAATACCCCCCACTTTGGCATTAGGCCTAATGTTGCCTAGTAGGGTTGCCCTACATTCTTGAGCTAAATGACCCATATTGACAATTTTAATGCATTTATATAGTTTTAACACATAATTTATGACACCATGAACATGATTCAAATAATTATAATTATTTTCAAATGCTAGGACTAGAAGTGACTCCCTACTTTGGCATTAGGCTTGTACCTTGCTCATTAGGTCTGCCTACAAACCTAGTTGCCCAGACCACCCTATCTAGTTTCAAACCTTAATACATAGTTTAACATGTTTTATTGGATGTAATTTAACTCATAAAAATTTGTTAATAAGTTACTAACCCTTCTAGTTCATGTTCTTACCCATTTCCAAAGTTGTAGGGTTTTGGTGTAAGGGGAAAGTGCCCCCTATCTGAGACAAAATAAGGGTCACTTCCCCTATTTTAACCTCAAAAAAAATATTTGAAGGGATTATAAAAATTCCAAGGATTATTTTTAAAAGAATTATCACCTAAATCTAAGCATAGGGTCTCTAACTTTCCCAATCTCCAAGGCAGACTTTTCCATCCTTGACTGTGACTGTATAATCCTCACAATCACACCTATAGGTGTACATTACATGTTTGAGGCATAAATATATTTTAAAAAAATAAATTTTAAATGTTATAAGGTTATACATCCATAATTAAATTTTCCTATTGTATTTATGCCTTTTGATGCACCTTTCATGCTCTAAAATCATAAGATGATGATTCTACTTCACTGTGCTAAGTATAGACTGTGTTACTCACTTTAAGGACTCTACCTATAGGTTGATATATCATTTATAGAGATAATGAATCTGATATCATGATATTAAACCCCATTTATGCCTTATAATGCCATTAAGTTCCTTATTATAGTGGCATCTCATTCAAGAATGTCATAGTCTTTATTATATTTCATGCTAGTTCAAGATTAAGACACTCTTTTTGACCCTTACTTATAGGGTATTATGGATTTTATTAGGAAAATAATAGTACCTTAAGATATATTGAAACTATATGTAGGCTATATAATGCATACTCCACTTGAATCTAACTTGCTTGTTTAATATAACTCAAGCTATGTCTTTTCCTGATTGAGACCAATTCCTTCAAAACCCTACCTATTAAATCATCCCTACAAGTGTCATTAAGGGGTAGTTTTGAGGAGTTTATCATATTTCAAAGCATGAAAATGATTATTGAACTGAATATTACTGATTATTGACATGTTTTTACCTTATCCACATTGAAATCCATCTTTGTGACAAATATGCTTCCTTAAAAGTTTGTATAAGTCATTTAATAAGCCAAAATGTGATCAAAAAGGGCATTTTTGCATATGAGACATGGTAAAGGACCAATTTATGACCTAGGAAAAAACTTAGAACATATAAATGACCACATTAGGATATTTTCAAGATAATTTGGACCTTTGACCATGTTTGACTAGGGTTGACCATAGTTGACTTTAGTTGACCAAACAAGTACAAGGAAGATAGGTTTAGACCAAGGCTAGAGCAAGGATACATAAGGTATTTAGACATATAATATACCCAATTATACATATAGGAACTTGTGAAAAGTTTTAATATGTAGGGGTTAAGACGAATTTGACTAAAAGTCAATTTTGGTCAACACTTCCATTGAATCATTTTTCTATCTTTACTTACTTTCTCATTTATTTCATTTTCAATTACATATTTATCCTTTTCATTTTTCACTCGCTTGTTGACATATTTTACAAAGTTTTATAAAATAGTAATTGTTTCACATTCTCATTTTCTATACATCATTCTTTTTGACCATGTATTTTTTATAAAACTATTAAAAACACATTGTACATTTTATCACATCATATAAATAATTAACACATGTGCTATAAATAAAATAATAACATCCATAATATCCATAACCACATTTTCTCATAGCACATTAAAATCTATGCATGAGTTAGAAATAAAATATATACATCTATGAGTCGTCAATAACATCTCTCCATATAAATGATACAATACAACATACTAAAAAAAGACAATGCTAAGGCTGAGTTTCATCATGTAGAAGTGTTACACTACCCATCAAACCATGTTATTTCCCTATCTAAATGATCTACTATAGAAAACACATTTGTGATCATAAACCCTCCATCTATCCTTGTAAATGGACCACTTGATGCTTCACCTATGCCAACTATCTAATTTTATTTAGGTGTGCAACTCAATCCTGAGCCAATGACTACCATGTATGTAGCTTCTCATAACCCACTCCTAGTTGACTATTACCTATGCTAAATTATAGTATCTATAGATATAAAGCTTCCTTAGTGATGAATAAAAACCAACCAACATAAACATGTGCTAAATGCACCACAAGATCAATCATCTATGTCATATCATGTTATGGTAACACAACATACAATATATTATGATGAGTTTTTTGCATCATGGTCACCCATATGGTAACCTCCATTGAAATGTCTACCAAAAAAAAACATCATATTAGTCTTCATATATATATCCAAACACACACACATATAGATTAAATCTCTATCTCACATCAAAATAATCATAACAAGCTACATCTCACTGACCAATAGTTGTTCCATCTATGTGACCACCAAACACATCTTACAATGCATGACTCCATAATGGTGAAAAATATCTATAGTGACTAGGATGAATCACACAAACATTATGTGCTTCATTATAAATTTTCCTCATAATAGACCAAATTAGTACAGGCTGCACAGCTAGGTCTTTTTATTACTATACCTATGGCTAAATTGAAGCCCATCTCTATCTTTATGATCATGGTTGTGGCTATGATATATAATACTATAATACAAATAGTCATATTTTATCTACTCACTATCATTGAAATCATCACCTTGATACCCTAGGGTATTAAGGAATAATAAAAGGCACATTTATAGGCATCCATGTACCTCCTATTCCATGTCACTCTCTCACATTTCATACCCAATAAGATGGTACTACTATCAATATTATAAGATGTGGTAATCCTAACTATTGTCACTTGGATTTTCACCCTTTAAGGAGATGTATTAGCTCTTCTCATCCTAGTGGCACAATTGAAACACCTCTAGGCTATGGGTGAGCCTAAGATTGAGGTGAATCTCTAGATAAAGCTATCTCCCTTAATGTACCACTTGTAGACCACTACTAAACCTATATTTTGTGAAGGAAAAGGGAGAGAGAAAACTAAAAGTAAAATATCCTAATGGAGGTGATACACTAAATAAGTTGATGACTTCTAACCAGATACATGTTACACATGATAACAAAGGACTAACCAAACATACACTTCTCTAATCTACATCTTCTCACATCAATGTTACATTATGAGGTTGTGATGAATGTCTAAGCTAGGAGGACTATACAATAGGTCTAAAATGACACTATTTGAATAGACTAATTCACTCAACCTTGACACATCATAAAACATGTTGATGATTTAAAATTACACTTTTTAATAAACACCAACAATGGGAAGTTTCAAGATGTGGGACTTACGACGTGAAACAACCTCCAGATTTTAGAGAAGCTGGTTCTTCTTTATATAGAGTGTATACTAAGAAAAGGGATTGGAATTTTAATTAGAAACACAAATGCAAGAAAGAAAATCTAATCTATGGCGATGCATAGTGAGACTATATGTAAGATTCATTTACATTTAAGAGCAAACACACAAAAGAGTATAAGTTATGAGAAAAGTTTCGTGTGTCTTCAATAGGTGCTATGGAACACGCCAAGTGTCATTTTCTGGTGTCTCCTAAGTAATATAAAGATTTTCAAAGAATTGGCTAAGTGTTATCTAACGTTTAAGAGAAGGGAGTGTCCTACAATCTATTTTAGCCAATGAACTGCTAGAAGATGAAGCATTTTAGAATCTATAAGATACCTTCTATTAGACACTTTCAGTTCAGTTAGATTTTAGTTGGGCCCATTAGATTGGGAATAAGCAAACAATTCAGAGTGAATCCAAGGCTATAAATAAGGGTGCAGAGATGACCAAAAAAAGAGGATCATAGACAAGAGAGAATTTTTGAGAGAGATTTATTGTAAAGAGCTTAGACTTTCTAGAGCTGACTAAGTAATATCATTTTCTTTTGTTCTATATTCTTAAGTTGGAAGGTTTATGTAACTGTGTGTGTTTTTGTGCCTCTTATGTGACTGGAGAATTAATGAGAAGATTTAATCTTATGCCTTTGTTGATATTTTCTATGTCATTTGCAAAAGTAGTCTAGGCTAAGACTTTCTAGAGCTATGATTAGGAATGTCATTTTCTTTTGTCTCATTTTCTGTGCGTGTTTCTATGCCTCTTATGTGATTGGAGAATTAATGAGAAGATTGAAGCCTATGCCTTTGTTGATATTTTTTGTGTCATTTGCAAAATACACTCTATATAAAGAAGAACCAACTTCTCTAAATCTGAGCAAAAGTCTAGGTTGTTTCAAGTTGCAGGTCATTTGCTTTTGTCTCATTGCTTTTGTCCTTTGATTCTTCCAATACCCCTAGCCACTTGGGACCCTATCCAAGTGAATGCCCTAAAAGCTCTGCCCAAATTTAGTGGGCAAGACTTTAAAACACCTGAGGAACATCTTCAGGATGTATCAGATGTTTGTGCTATACATGTTGTCACACAATAAAATGTGGCCATAAGATTATTAGTAGCTTCTTTTAAAGGGAAGGCTCTAGAATGGTATCGGTCTTTGACCCCAAATACCATATCTACATGGGATCAGCTTAGAGATATTTTCTTTAAAATATTTGAAGAGAAAGGTGATAAGTCTTCTTTGTTATAGCAATTAATTACCATTCAAAGGGAACCACAAGAAGCCATGACTGACTTCATTTCTAGATTTCAAAAGACTTGGGAAAGAATCCCTGCTATAGTTAGACCATTACCAGGTATGGCTATAGTATTTTATCTTAAGGCTTTGAATTTAGATATATATATATATTATGATTCAGTCACTTGGAGGACACACTTTGCCTGAGGCTTATGACTATGTGGTTAGGGCTGAGAATAATTTGATAAATGCTGGAAAGTTACCCCCAAGGCCTCTCATGACCATGTTCCTAGAAATTTCCTTACAATTACCTCAAGAAGCCCCTAAATCTATAACCCCACCTGTGTCTATGTACACCTATCCTCAACCATCTGCTAAAGAAATTGTCCCCACTCAGTCATCTGAGCTGGATGATATCAAGAATATCATAAGGACATTTTCTAATGAGCTAATCAATATAAAAAGACAAAAAAATAATTTCCCTAAGCCTCCATATCAAGGCTATCAAGGAAATAGATTTTCATCTCAGCCAAACCAATATCAGGGTCCTCCAAGACAAACTAACCATCAGCTAGCAAACCAATTGGTTGTAGTCCCCACACCCTCACAGACCATTCCTCCCAATTTAAATAGGGAAATTGTTCCAGGGAAAAATAACTATATAGATAACACTAATGCCTGGTGTTTTCCTTGCAATAATGCTCATACACCTAGAGATTGTCCTATGGGTAATCTACAACAAAAGGTGGCAAAGCAAAGAAGAATGGATGGTCAGTTTGCAAGTTCTAGTGACAATCAAGCCTACCAGTCTTCTGGTATGCAGAATTTAGTTTTAGTGGCTCAGATGTAAGGGATGTCCTTGCAACAAGAAGAATAAATATCCCTAAAATATGCTTTATTCTCATGGGTTGAAGATGAAGAATCAATATTTTTGAATGAAGCTTCTATTTCCAAGAAACTAGTGGTGCAATCAGACTATTGTATTAGATCAAAGAGAAGAATGCTAGAACAGCCTAAAGTTGTAAACAATGAAGTTATGGAGAAACCTTCATTTCAATGTCATCAACATGTAGCTGTTAGACAAGAAATGCTTTAGCTAGTACATAATCAAGAAGTTCCTAAACAAGTTCAAAGAAAGACAAGATATCCTAATCTTCCAAGAATTCAAACTTTTGGACCAATGAATGTGGTGGATCAGCTGAAGATGATCCCATCACAATTATCAATTTGGGACATGTTAGCTATTCCTAAACAAAGGACACTATTGCAAAAATCTCTTCAAAATCAAGCAATGCCCAAATATACTGAAGGACCTACTGATAAAAGAAAGCTCAAAGACACAGTTCATCTACAGACAATAGCCTTACTAAACAATGAATTAGAGGTAAGCAAATCCAAATCAGATTCCTTCCATTTTACTAAGATAGGTGACTGGACTAAGCATAATTAGGAAAAAGAAAATAAACAGTTGTTAGCTTGACGCATAGTGACCCATATGAAAATTATAACTCTACTGGTTTGGGCACTTATGTTATTTTTGATGAGGACCATGAAATCCCAAATGTTTTAAGGAAAGAGACACCAATTACTCAAGGATCTAAAAAAGATTTAGAAATTTGGACTTTAAATTTTGATGGGGCTAGAAGTAAAAATGGTGCTGGAGCAGGAATTTGTCTTACTACTCCATCTGGTGAATTTTTTTTAAGGGATATCCATTTTCAATTTGCTTGTACTAATAATGATGTTGAGTATGAATCTTTAGTACATGGGCTCCTATTACCCAAGAAAAAGGGAATAAAAAATCTAATAGTAAAAGGAGATTCAGAATTAGTAGTAAAGTAAATTAGAGAAAAGGCAATAACAAAGAATGTCAGAATGAAATCCTATAAGCACATAATTTGGGACTTAATAGAAGATTTTAAAGCTTTTAATATTGAAGTAGTTCCCAGAATTCAAAATTTTGAAGTCGATAGGATGGCACAGATTGGTTCATAGTTTGAACCAGCAATTGGCTTATTAGTTAACAATGAGTCAGTAAAGGTTATAGTAAGGCTAGCTATCCCTGATAATGATGAGAATTGGCAAGTATTTGAGAATGATTCTCAAGTACTCTCATTCTTGCAAAAATTAGGGGAATTTGCCGATCAATTGCAACCAAAGATTGAAGAGGTATATGAGGATCAAATTATACAATTAAAGAATAATAAACTTCCCAAAGGTTTAATCACTTTAGAGAGCCTTTTTGATCCAAAAGATGTAAGCCTGGAGAAGAAAAGGTTCCAAGAAAACAAAGCAGATTATTTTGAAGTAGAAGTGAGTGAAGGGAAAAAATTAAAAGTTGGAAATTTTGTAACTCAAGAAGAAAAGGAAAGGCTAATTGAATTATGCAAAAAATATGACAAAGTCATAGCTTGGAGCTATGAAGACCTTCATGGATATAATAGAGACATCATTCAACACACAATAGAATTGACTGAAGGATCTAAGCCTGTCAAAAAAAAATAGAGGCCAGTGAATCCAAGAATTAAGCCTCTTATGATAGATGAGTTGTAGAAACTTTTAGATTCTAAAATAATTTTTCCAATCAAACACTCAACCTAGGTATCAAATCTAGTACCAGTTAGGAAAAAGAATGGTGATATAATACTTTGTGTAGATTTTAGAGATCTAAATAAAGCATATTTGAAGGATCACTATCCCTTGCCCTCCATGGAACAAATTCTACAAATTGTGGCTGGATCAGAGATATTTTCTTTGCTAGATGGTTTGTCTGGATACAATCAGATTTGGTTGGCTAAAGAAGACCAATACAAGACTGCTTTTACTTACCAAGTGGGGAACATTTGCATATGTTAAGATGCCATTTGGCCTGTCAAATGCTGGAACCACTTTTTAAAGAGCTATGGATGTTGCATTTGGGGAACTGATAAATAAAATCATCTTGATTTATCTTGATGATCTTACTATTTTTTCAAAGAATTCTACTGATCATTTAGAAGTTATGTTTAAAAAATGTCAAGAATTTGGAATATCCTTGAATCCTAAGAAATGTATCTTTGTGGTCCCTCAAGGCAAATTATTGGGACATATATTATCTAAAGAAGGAGTTTCCATAGACCCAAAAAGAGTGGTAGCTATAATGAACTTACCTCTTTAAGTCAATAAGAAAACAATTCAATCTTTCTTGGGAAAGATTAATTTTTTCAATCAGTTCATATCTGACTTTGCAGGCTTAGTAGGACCAGTGACACTTTTGCTGAAAAAAGACCTAATTTTCAAGTGGACTACAAAAGGAAGGCAGGCCTTTGAAGAGGTCAAGAAATCTATTTCAATAGCTCTAGTACTTAGAAATCTAGATTTTTCTAAGCCTTTTGTAATGTATGTATATGGAGGAGAGCTTAGTATTGTTGCTGTTCTAACACAAAATGATGATAAGCAGGAGGGAGAACATCCAATAGCATTTTTCTTGAGAACACTTAGGGAATATGAAACCAGATATAACTTTGTGGAAAAACAAGCATATGCTATGGTAAAATCTCTCAAAAAGTTTAGGCATATAGTATCAAGAAGTAAAATTCTAATACTTGTAGCACATCCAAGTGTCAGAGAATACATCATGGAGGGTGAAATTACTGAAAAAAGAGCAAACTAGATAACTAAGATCCTAGAATATGATTTATAAGTCAAACCCACTAAATTAGTCAGAGGTAGGGGTTTGTGTCAATATATGACTCAAGAGCTTGAAAAGATGATACCTGAAGAGATAAATTTAGGAACAGAAGAAGAAATTGTATTGAGAATACAAGAAGTTGATCACGAATCTTGGGTCACAAGCAGGATTCATTTTATGAAAAATGGGATTTACCCAAGAGAACTCCCTCAAAAATAAGAGAAGATACTATAGGATGTAAGGAGTTCATTTTGTTTTAATTGAATAGGTTTTTTTTAGAATAAATTCTGATGGCAAATTATTAAGATGTGTAGAAAAAGATGAGGCTAAGAAAATACTACATGAAATGCATCATGGAGCATCTGGTGGACATTTTTCTGCAAAGGCCACAACCATAAAGATAAGTGAAGCAGGTTATTTTTGGCCTACTTTATTTATAGATTGTTATTAGCTGGTTAAAAAATGTAAATCTTGTCAATATTATGTGGGGATGAGAAGGAATGCAACAATGCCTCTTAGCCTTATAATTATGGATGAACCTTTTGCTCAATGGGGTCTTGACTTCATTGGAATGATCAATCTAGTATCTAATATGGGTCACAAATGGATCTTAACAGCCATAGATTATTTCACCAGATGGACCGAGGCAGTGCCACTCAAGGAAGCAATAGAAAATGTGATCCTAGATTTTCTAGGGAGTATCACTACTCATTTTGGAGCTCCTCACACCATAATTTTAGATAATGCTAAAGCATTTTTAGGGTCCAAAGTATCAGAATTTACATTAAAGCATGGAATATATCTCAAAACTTCTTCTAATTATTACCCTCAGGGTAATGGTTTGGCAGAATCAACTAATAAGAACCTGATTAGACTCATCAAAAGAATAGGGGCTAATCATCACAAGGAATGGCATAAAGTGCTTAATTTAGCACTGTGGGCTGATATAATTATGCCTAAATAGGTGATCACAATGTCCCCATATGAATTAGTATATGGGAAACCTATTGTAATTCCCCTAAGCTTGGATATTCCTACTCTCCAGATGATCAAATAGATTAAAATTGAAGAAAATGGCCCCATGCAGGTCAGACTCGCAAAAATTCTAGAAGTTCAAGAAAAGAGGGATGAAGCACATGATTCATTGATAAATCATCAAAAAATAATTAAATATTGTTTCGATAAAAGGACTTTAAATCCCCATTTTGAAATAGGCTCAATTGTTTTGAAATGGGATGCAAGAGCTACCAAACCAGGTCAACACATTAAGTTTGAAGCATTATGGCTGGCCCTTATAAAATTCAGGTGTGTAAATAGCAAAATTTGTTTGAGCTAGAAATGATGGAAGGTGAACCTAAAGAGATTCCTATAAATGGAATCTATTTGAAACATTTTAGTTAAAACTATATTTTTTAGCAATTTTGAATCATGCGGGAGTTGTGGTTTCTTTTTGAGCAGGCTCAAAAGTCCTTGGGGTCACCAATAACTATAGAGTAAAAAATACTCTACATTTCATTCTAAGTTTTAGTTGCATGTTGTAAAGTTTTGTTCCCACATAATTTGGTTTGAGACCTTGAAATTTTGAAAATAGAGCATGGGCTCTATTTTCCTTTTGATTCATTTTTCTCTCAGCGTTGAAATAAAGTAGATACTGCCAAGTGTCATCATTCGAGGCACCTTTCATATTTTCTATGAGTTGGTCAAAATGTGCCATGTATCTCATAGTGACTCAGTGGAAGTCACCAAGTGTCAGCATCTGTGTTTTCATATCAACACCCACATTTCATCTCTTTTCAACAAAAGATTTAACAAGCTAAGTATCAGGATCAAGCAGAAAGCACCAAGTGGCAGTCATAGAAGGTCTCAATGTTGATTTTATAAAAGCAATGGAAGATGCCATGTACCCCAAAAAAAATAGAGTGGGAGCCACCATGTGTTGTGATCTAAATTATCTTTATTTTGCTTCACTAATATAGTAAAGACTGTGGTGGGTCCCAAATTTTATTTCTTAAGTAAGCGGAAGCTACCAAGTGTCATTGTCCGTATAATATGAAATGAGACCAAATTGTTTCTATGGTATGAATAGAGTAAAGTGGAGACTACCACATGTTATCTTACACATGTTTCTAAAAGGGTATCTACAAGTAGCGAAGATCACCACGTAACCCCATATAAGTAAAGCAGAGATTACCATGTGTCCCTTAATACAAGCAATAGAGATTGACACCTGTCCCTATGTTCCTTTTAAAGTTACTTAGGTAAGAAATTCTATGGATCTTATTTTATTTTAAGATATTAAAGTTTTGAGGAAGTGGATAGCGACAAGTGTCAAAGGCAGAACATTTTTGAACAAAGACAGAAAAGAGTATAAGTTATGCAGAAAGTGCCGCATGTCTTCAATAGGTGCTACGAAACACACTAAGTGTCATTTTCCAGTGTCTCCTAAGTAATATAAAGATTTTCAAAGAATTGGCTAAGTGTTATCTAGAGTTTAAGAGAAGAGAGTGTCCAACAATCTATTTCAGCCAATGAACTGCCAGAAGATGAAGCATTTCAAAATCTATAAGATACCTTCTATTAGACACTTCCAGTTCTGTTAGATTTCAGTTGGGCCATTAGATTGGGAACAAAAAGACAATCTAGAGTGAATCCAAGGCTATAAATAAGGGTGCAGAGATCGCCAAAAAAAGAGGATCAGAGATGAGAAAGAATTTTTGAGAGAGATTTATTGTAAAGAGCTTAGACTTTCTAGAGCTATGACTAAGTAATATCATTTGCTTTTGTTATATCTTATTAAGTTGGAAGGTTTATGTAACTGTGCATGTTTCTGTGCCTCTTATGTGACTAGAGAATTAATGAGAAGATTGAATCCTATGCCTTTGTTGATATTTTCTATGTCATTTGCAAAATTAGACTAGGCTGTAGACTTTCTAGAGCTGTGATTAGGAATGTCATTTGCTTTTGTCTCATTTTCTTGAGTTGAAAGGTTTATATAATTGTGCATGTTTTTGTGGATCTTATGTGACTGGAAGATTCAAATAAGAAGATTGAACCCTATGCCTTTGTTGACATTTTTTGTATCACTGCAAAAGTAGTCTATGCTGTGAGCCTCTGTTTCTATTATTTCCATCTTTTACATTGATCATGCACTTGTTTGCTCTTAAATGTAAATGAATCTTACATATAGTCTCACTGTGCTCAGTATTAAGGTTGAATTACATTCAGGCGCATCACCATATATTAAATTTTCTTTCTTGCATTTGTGTTTTTGATTAAAATTCCAATCCCTTTTCTTAGTATACACTCTATATAAATAAGAACCAACTTCTCTAAAATTTTGAGGTTGTTTCAAGTCACAAGTCCCACATCTTGAAACTTCCCATTGTTGGTGTTTATTACAAATCATAATTTTAAATCATCAACAAAACACTTCACATGCCCTATAAGAAGAAGCTTTCCAACTATAAATAGGTGATAAAATGGAGCAACAATGCTAAGGAAATAATAAGTCATCATTAAGCAAAATCAATCATCCAAGTAAAACACACTATGAAAAATCATGGAAGAGGTAAAACTTAGTCATATTATTGATCAAATGGTATGAAAATGAGTAGGGCTTCACCATACTCAGATGGAGCATAAGTTACAAAGGCCAAAATGGCTAGTTTTTATAAAACTTGAGAGAGAGAGGAGAATAGATAAGTCCAAAGGTCACAGACACACTTGTAAAGATGAGAAAATGAGTTAAATATGCATGATAATAAGATATGGAATGAACCATGCAAGGTCAAGAGGCACAAGTGTCACCCCAAGTCATGAAACTTTTGAAAAATGGTATGAAATTCCCTTTGTTGGCTTAAAAAACTACCTTGATTATTTAGCCCTATTTAAAAATTAAAAAACTAACTATGGATAGTTATAATGATTTTAATGATATTTAAGGATTTTATACATGCCTCTCCATGCATTGGTTATAGTCCTAGTCATTTGAAATCTTCCCAAAATGAGTTATCACCATCTGTAGTCAAAATAACTCTTCTTTCCCATACCTTGCACACTTTTCCTCAAATTTTTATTTATTTTACTATTAAAATACATAAAATTTTGTGGATTACATGTGTAATTATCCTCCATTTCCTTATATTCATCAAGCACACCTTAAAATTAGATTACTTGAAGTTATCCACCCTTCTCACTAGCTTGGTCACTATGCCAATTTTAAATGGCTAAGATGAAGTATCTAGTTGAGGAAATTATGAGTTTTTATAAGGAATTAAATTTATATGGGTATTTATATTAATACCTAATATTCCCCTTCATGTGATTGGCATATTCAAGCTCTTTCTAGAACTTGCAAAACACACAAAAAAGTCAAGAAGACCTTATTTTGTACCCCATCCATACAATTACATAGAAATAATCCTAATGGGGAGTATCCTAATAGAGTATTATAAAACCTCCAATAACCATCCTATTCAAACTATTCTATTATAGTATCTTTCCATCTCCATTTCCTTAAACTAGTCACTAGCAAGGGTTTAGGAGGGTTTTAAGCTAGTTTCCATTCTTAAGCTTTGTTCATGAATTTTGGACATTATTATTTCAATAAAATACAAAAATGTGATATTAGAGTCCCATATAAACTTAAAAAAACTTATTATATTCCCATTCATATCCTTCAAAGAGATCTAATCACTTCAACTTGGCTTATCGAGATTGTTTTCACATTTCTTGCATGCCTGGGTTGTCTTTAAGTCAAAAGTGACATTTTTATGGTTTACCATAAAAATTTAAATATTTAACATGTCTAAAATAAACTCATAAAAATTTAACAATAGGTTTTAATTATTATCTCATGTTACAATTGGAAGTGACTCTCCATTTGACTTCTAGGCCTAAACATGCCTAATATGCTTAACTATAACCCTTGTAGGTTTGGACTAATATGCTTAGTTTCATCCATATGTGATTGGTTTATAATGTTTTAATAGGATTTTTAAATATTTATAAACATATTTTAAAGTTCCATACAAATTTTATCCCACCCTTCTATCTCCTTTTGTCAAGATTGTAGGTTTTATGCATGAGGGAAGTACCCTCTATTTGGGACAAAATAGAGGGTAATTCCCATATTTTTATAGAATAAGTGAAATTTGGATAATATTATCCAAGATTTAATATTATATAAACAAAAATACATCCCTTTTTTAGGTAATTTGACCCTTAAAAGGATCTAAAACCCAAAATAGACCATGTAGAAAGAGTATTGTGTATGCAGGATTTTCATAAGGACTGTGTGCTACCTATTTGAGGATATTTATTTGATTATATTTTCCATGTAAAAATAATAATTATATAATTAATATAACTATTAATTTGTCCTTATTTTTTTATCACTTCAATTTTTACATATCCCTTTCCCTTTCCATGCACTTTGGATTCATAAACTCTGGGCATAAATTCTTGACTGTATTCTATTTTGGAGGGTGCCCTACATAATATTAGATAATAATAAATGTTAATAGGATTATTAAAGATATCATAGGGTCAATTAAAAATTTTTGGGACCCATTTTATTAGTTCCTATGCACCACAATCCTCATAACATCACTCTTAAGCTCAATGTTGCATACAACTAAAACTGACTATGTTGAAGTAGAATAGGGGCCCACCTATAGATGTCTATATATGAAATGGAATTTGAAATAGTGAATAGGAATTATTGATATTATAATATCATTTTTCATGTTTTTGGACCTGTTTTATCATCCTAGTTGGGCTAGGTCATCATCTATATAATGTTTTTAGCTCATTGTCTACCTACTCAGCTAGTTATAGGTGAACATTTGTGTGATGGGACACTTGTAGGTTACATTAGGACCTCAAATAGTCTATATAATTTTTTTTTAATTTTTATTTAGATAAAAAATACCATTTTAACTATTTTTAACTATTTATCTTTGATGGCATGGTCTAGTACCAACTTTGAAAACAAAAGTTGCTCAAAACTCAAAATCCCATTGATGATATTGAAGGAATTTAGTGTTTTTGTAGGCAACTTTGAGCCTTAAAAATTCCAACCTCAATTAGTGTTTTTTCCTAATTTTTTTGTGGATCCCTGGTCCTATCTAGGGAAAACAAGACAAAACCATTAAATGTATTAAAATCTCTTGTCACCATGTCATATGATATTCACAAAATGGTGAAGTTCTCTATTTTCTCAATTTAGGATTATGTCCCAAATTTTAGTCATCCCACTTTAAATCCTATTTTACACTTATAATAGCCAACTAAACACTCAAATATTCTTATAATTTTCAATTACACATATCAATATTCAATTAAAATTTTTATCATGTGTTTTAATGCCTCAAAATAACCCCTTAGCTCTTCCAAAACCTGTAGGTGGCCATTTTCATGTCTACAGACAATAAATGGAATGAGAGAAATATGAATGGAATTTTTATTATGATGAGTTTTAGGTTATTTTCAAGGATTTAAAATTCACTTTGGGATTTTAAAAATATTAAACACCTATCAAAGCTACCACCACACCATGGCATCATCATGAGAGGCTATAGATGCACTATGAGATGCATATGGACAATGAGTATGAATTTTACTAAATATTATACCTTAATATTAAATTATTTTCTCCTAAATGTGTTAAAATGAAAGAATAAATATGTTTCAAAACTTTAAATAGGATCCCACACTCTGTTTCAATATTTGGACCCTTCTTTAATGGTACCTAGCTCGCTGTCTATGACAATCATAGGGTAGACTGGTCATACGTGTGGTATATGACTAAAAAATATGAATATTGATTTTTATAATTAAGTTATAAGGTTAAGGTAATTAGTATAAGCTTTAAAACATGGAAATGAAACTATCAAAACCCTTTGAAACCATTAAAAAATCATGAAAATCTAGAAAATGGTGGAAACTTGTTTGCCATCCCATATGAGACTAATTTGCAAACTTGAGATGATTGGTTCATAAAATAAACTTGAAACATGAAATAAAGAATGGATAAAATTAGGTTATAGAGTAAAAATAATTTGGAAACCATCTTAACAATTGGATTGTACATATGTATCCATACAAGAGCAAAACCTATGGGGTATACAAATTAGTAAGCAAAAAAACATAGTCAGCTTCATGTGGATGGTTCATAAAGCACAAAAAACTATTATTAAAACTATTTTTATTGAAATTAATCTATCTAATTTTAATTTCACCTCCCAAAGGTGTTTGAATTGGAACCTCCCCTACTAGTTGTACCAAGTACAAACCTAATAATTGGTTCTATGTGTTAGAAGGGTGAAGAAGCAACAAAATGGTTTTAACTCAAAAACGACACTTAAAAATAATTTAAAATGTGTATTTTATCTTCAAAAAGTTTAAGATACATTCCATTATCTTCTCCCATGTGTCACATTCCCCCATGGGTCATACAAGTGCTAAATTCTTCCCTTTTCCTAAGAAAATTGCTCTTTCTTCTAAAGAATCTATCACTTTTCAGTTAGTAATGATTAATAAATAAATTTTAGGACACATGAGATGTGACATCACCTTTTTTAATCTTCAAATTTCCCAAAAAGGTTGTAAAACTCATTTAATTCTCCTTTTGACCCTCAAAATGACTCAAAAGGACATAAAGACTAAAATGACTAATGACCAAGGCTAATATAACATGAAATAACACTAAATAACCTATAATACACCTTAATACATATATATTATACCCCTAAAACACCTAAAAATCAAAATTTTACTTATAGGGGTACTAATTTGACCTATAGGGTCAAATTTGGTCAACAAATTGGTGACTCAGAGGGGTAACATGCCTGCTATGCTAACTAGACCAATAGCCTTATTATTCCATTGGGATTAGGGAGTCATAAATTTTTTGAAACATAACAAGAGGACTTTGATCACTTTATAACCATGATTTGATCAATACAATACCACTTGATTACCTCAACCACACAAAACAAAGAACACACACAAAGTAAAGCAAAAAAATTAACAAGAAACATACACATGTGCTCAAGGAACTTAGGAAAAATAGGAAGAAAATAACTATATATAACTAAAAATTAAGCATACCTCCCATTTCAGGATCAAAAGGAAAGTTTATTACATCTCCTTCTTCATAAGATGAATCATGGTGCTAAGCATGTTGCTCTTTGGATCAAACACTTGATAGGTCAGACCTAATTCTTGGCACTTCACTTTATATTCTCTCAAGTAGACCATATTAAAATAGTTCTCCAATGTAAAAGTGTTCCTCTTGACCTTGTATACATACCTCATATTTTTGCCCACTCTTCATCTCATGATAAAAATGCATCTTCTTAGTAGGCATGGATTCAAGAGGAGTGGTTTCTTGTTCCTTAGAATATTGAGGCTAGTAGAAGCTTCTTATGACCTCTAAAAGCTGATGTGAAATTTTCTCTTGCTCATCTATGACATTTTAGATAATGACATCTTACTTACCATCACTAATAATCAGCTCTAAATAAGTTATAGACCCCTTGAGAGATTCAAACTCATTACAAATATTTCCAAATTGCTATCACAAATCCTCATCTTCTTTTTGAAAAGCATCATAAAGGGGGAAAACAAGAGAAGCTCCTTCATCCTATTATTCATAATCCAAAATGAATTAATCTGAGACCTCTTGTTTGACATAAGGGAGACATTATTCATTATCAACCAAATAATAATATTCAACATAAGTAATCACCTCTTCATCAGCACTAAGACATATTAATGTCTCTCAAATTGTATTTTATATATCATAATCTGATCTTGTTTCTCAAGGTTTGAAACATATTCAATCTCCTTCTCCTTCTTAGTGATGCCAAGACTAGGCATCATCATGTGACTTAGCCCAATGAGGCTACCAAGGAGCTACAATTTCCTCAAGAAAAAGTTTTAAATTTCCCTCAACCAAATGATCATATTTAGGTTCCCATACTATAGGTACATAAAGGAAAAGGGTGATGGGGTGAGGATAATATGAACTAGTTGGTGGAGGTGGAACATAGGATTCAAAATCAGATCCAGAATGCATTATATGGGATTCTTTTGGGAGTTCTTAAGGAAGGGTAGGTAGAGCTTGGGATACAATATCTTGGTTATCTTCCTTTCACTTGAAAATCACTTCATTGAAATATAATCTAGCTTGATCACTCTCTTGAGGGATGTTAGATGGGGTGTGTTTAGGCATAAGATCTTCTTTTGGGTCTAAACCTTCCATCACACCTTGACTTAGCAATTTCATCATTGACTCTAACTCTTAAATTTGCTTGGATAATTTCTCTTAGAAAAATATCTATTGAAGTTGATATACGTCACATGAGGATAAGGGGTACAAGAGGGTTGACATAGAAGATGAGGAGTCTCTTTAGGAAGGGTGGGAGGAGCTTGCATATGATCAAGTTTTTATTTGACTTCACACTCTTTATCTAGGCTTTTCTCCTCTTTCTTTCCCCATGATTGCACTACCTTACTCTAGATTATGATGTTAGTATTAGGATTCTCTTCTTAAGGTAGTGATTCAATTTGAGGAGTGGATGAAGTATTCAAGAAACTTGGAATCTCCTTAGGCTTGGATTCTCCACCTTGTGTCCAACTTGGAATCTCATATCTAATGGTTTATTATTGAAGTGGGGCTGAAATTGGAGAGGGAAATGAGGGCTTAAATTAAACTTATTTTGATGATAAGATGGATTGATTCATTTTCATATTAGCCAACTCAATCTACCTATCAGTATTTTCTTCAAAAATAAGGTTTATCTTCCTAACTCTCTCTTCTAGCTGATTAGGAAAAATATGGATTTGATAAGCTTGATTGGGCTCATGAATAGGGGCCAAGTAGGATTGATATAAATCCTGGGGAAGTGGATATGAAGGCTAATAGGTCTAGTGAGGCTACCTTTCATGAATTCTTAGCCTATCTTTTAATGAAGAAACCAAGCCTCTCATATCTATCATCTCACTTGTGAGCCTTTGCCAATTTTCTCTCTCAATGGGTTCCCACTCTCTTTTGACTAGCTTTAATGCATCTCTCTCCTTATGGATAAGATGGATATGAAAATATTATCCCATTTTTGTGTCAAGATCCATCATATACTCATAGCCCAAAAGAGTTTGCTTGAAGGTTAAAATAGATTAAATTGAGAAGTGACTAGGTTGACTAGGAGAAGCAAGATATTGAGGAGGCTAATTGTAGGTTTGATAAGACTCATGATAAGGTTAACAATGGTCATATTTGAGATGGTAATAATCATAACAAGGCCAATAGGGACTGCTATAAGCTTGATAAACCTCACCAAATTTTGTAAAACAATACTCAACACCAAAGTCAACCATGTAACTTCATTAAGAAGTAAGAACATAAGGAATGATTATCAACAATCTTCAAAAGGAATCCCTGGTCTGCTTGAATAGCTGATGTAACTTTAGAGTCAACATTGATGTTTAAATAGATGCCTCTAAAAGCTAATGTGTTGAAAGATAACACAAAAAATATTTCAAATTCTTGGATCAAGAGTCCCACTGGGCATGCCAAAAACTATTGTCACTTAGATTTTCACCCTTTGAGGAGATGTCTCAAATATCCCCATTCAAGTGGCACAATTGAAACACCTCTAGACTATGGGTGAGCCTAAGAGTGAGGTGAATCTCTAAATATGGCTAGCTCCCTTGATGTATCACTTGTAGACCAATACTAAACCTATACTTTATGAAGGAAAAGGGAGAGAGAAAAATGAAAGAAAACTATCCTAAGGGAGGTGATACACCAAATAAGTTGATGACTTCCAACTAGTTGCATGTTACACATGAGAACAAAGGACTAACCAAACATATACTTCTCCAATTTACATATTCTCACATCAATGTTACATTATGAGGTTGTGATGAACGTTTAGGCTATGAGGATTAGACAATAGGCATATAATGGAACTATTTGAATATAATAACTCACTCAACATTGACACATCATAAAACACTTCACATGCCCTACAAGAAGAAGCTTTTTAACTACAAATAGGTGAAAAAATGAAACAACAATACTAAGAAAACAATAAGTCATCACTAAGCAAAATCAATAATCTAAGTAAAACACACTATGAATAGTCATGGAAGATGTAAAAATCAATATTATTATTGATAAAATGGTATGAAAATAATAGGGCTTCACCATACTCAGGTGGATCATAAGTTACAAAGGCCAAAATGGCTAGTTCTTATAAAACTTGAGAGAGAGAGAGGAGAAGAGATAAGTCCAAAGGTCATAAGGACACTTTTAAAGATAATAAAATGAGTTAAATATTCATGAGAATAATATATTTAAAGAACCATGCAAGGTTATGAGGCACAAGTGTCACCCTAAGTCATGAAACTCATGAAACATGGCATTAAATTTCCTTTGCTAGCTCAAAAAACTACCTTCATGATTTAAATATATTTTAACATCCCAAAAATAACTATGGATAGGTATGATGATAGTAATGAGAGTAAATTATTTTATACATTTCTATTCATTCTTTGGTTTTAGTCTTGGTCATCTATAATCTTCCCAAAATGAGCTATCACCATCTACAATTAAAATAACTCTCTCTTCTCACACCTTGCATACTTGACCTCAAATTTGGATTTATTTTCCCATGAAAATACATAAAATTTATTCTATTACATGTTTCAATATCCTCCATGGACATAGAGGCATCAATCACACCTTAAAATCAACTTACTTAAAGTTCTCCACCCTTCTCACTAGCTTGGTCACTATGCTAGTTTTGACTGGATAAGATGAAGTAGTTGGTTGAGGCACTTATGAGTTTTTATAAGTAATTAAATTGAAATTTTGAGTTATATTAAGTCCTAAGATTCCCATCCATGTTATTTTAATCTTTAGACTCCTTCTAGAACATACAAAACACACAAAAAGGTCAAGAAAACCCTATTTTGTACCCCATCTGTACAATTTCATACAAATAATATTTATGGGGAATATATTTAAATATTATTTTACAACCTCAAATAATAATCCTAGGTAAACTATTCCATTAGAGTATCTTTCCATCCCCATTTCCTCAAACTGGTCACTAGCAAGGGTTTATGAGGGTTTTAAGCCATTTTCCATTCTTAAGCTTTGTTCATGAGGGTTGGACATTGGAATTTCAATAAAAATACAAATTTTTTATATTCAAGTACATTTTAAACTTCCTCAAACTTCTTATATTCCCATGCATAGCCTTCAAGGAGATCTAAGCACTTCAACTTGGCCTATCGAGATTATTTTCTCATTTCTTACATTCCTGAGTTGTCTTTAAGTCAAAAGTGGAATTTTTATGGTTTACAATGTAAGGTGAATATTTAAAATGTATTAAATTACCTATAAAAATTTATCAATAGGTTTTAATGGTTATCTCATCCTTAAATTGGAAGTGACTCTCCATTTGACCTCTAGGCCTAAACATGCCTAATAGGCTTGACAGTAACCCTTGTAGGTTTGGACTACTATGATTAGTTTCATCCTTAAGAAATTGTTTATAATGTTTTCATAGGTTTTCTAAATTTTATAAACCTCTTTTCAAGTTCCAAACAAATTCTAGCCCATGCTTCTATCTCCTTTTGTCAAGATTGTAGGGTTTATGCATGAGGGAAGTACCCTCTGTCTAAGACAAAATAGAGGGTACTTCCCATAGTTACCTAGACCAAGTGAAAGTTATATAATATTATAAAAGTTTTTATTATTATATACACAAAAATACATCCCTTTTTCAGGTCATTTTACCCTCAAAAGGCTCTAAAACCCAAAATAGACTATACAAAAGGAGTACTATGTATGCAAGATTTTCATAAGGATTGTGTGATACCTATTTGAGTCTCTTTATTTGCTTGTATTTTCCATGTAAAAATAATATTTATATCATTAATATAAATATTAATTTGTCCTTATTTTTTTTATCACTTTAACTTTTACATATCCCTTCCCCCTTCTATGCACTTTGGACTCACAAACTATGTGTATAAATTCTTGACTGTATTCTATTTTGGAGGGTGCCCTACATAATATTAGCTTAGAATAAATTTTAATAGGATTAATTATGATATAATAAGGTAAATTCACACTTTTTTTTACCTATTTTATTAGTTCCTATGTAACACAAGCCTCACAACATCACTCTTACACTTACTATTGCATACAACTAAAACTGACTGTGTTGAAGTAGCATAGGGGTCCACATGTAGATGTCTATGCATGGAGTGGACTTTGAAATAGTGAATAAGACTTATTGATATATTATAAGATCATTTTGGAAGTGTTTGAAAATTTTGTCTTATCCTACTTGGGCTAGATAATCATCTAGACAATGTTTTTAGCTTATTGTCTGCCTACTCAGCCAGTTGTAGGTGAACATTTGTGTGATGGGATACCTATAGGTTAAATTAGGACCCCAAACCATATATATAAACCTTTTTTAATGGTTATTTATATCATAAATACCATTTTAACTATTTTTAACTATTTATCTTTGATGGCATGGTCTAGTACCAAATTTGAAAATAAAGGTTGCTCAAAACTAAAAATCTTGTAGATGATATTGAAGGAATTTAGTGTTGTTTAGGAAAATTTGAGCCTTCAAAATTATAACCTCCATTAGTGTTTTTCCATAAATATTTTGTGTATCCCTGGTCCTATGTATGGAAAACAAGCCAAAACCATTAGAATGTATCAAAATTCTCTTGTCACCATGTCATATGATATTCACAAAATGGTGAAGTTATCTATTTTTTCAATTTAGGGATTTGTCCTAGAATTTAGTCATCCCACTTTAAATCCTAGTTTTCACTTATAATATCCAACTTAAACCTCAAAAAATATTATCATGGTAAATTCTACCTATCAATATTCAATGAAATTTTTTATCATGTGTTTCAATGCCTCAAAACAACCCCTCGACTCTTCCAAAACTTGTAGGTGGTCATTTTCATGTCTGCAAACAGTGAATGAAATGAGAGAAATGTGCATGTATTTTTTATTATTATGAGTTTTAGGTTATTATCAAGGATTTACAATGCATCTTAGGACTATAAAAATATGAAACACCTATCAAAGCTACCACCACACCATGATGTCATCTTGAGAGGCTATAGATGCACTATGAGCTACATATGGATAGTGAGTATGAATTATACCAAATATTTATCCTTCATAGTAAATTGGTTTCTCGTTAATGTGTTTAAATCAAAAAATAAATATGTTTCAAACATGAAATAATATCCCACACTCCATTTTAATGTTTAGACCCTTCTTTCACGGCACCTAGCTAATTATGTATGATAGTCATAGGGTAAACTAGTTGTATGTGTGGTATATGACTGAAAAACTATGAATATTGATTTAGTTAATGAAGTTATAAGGTGAATGGAATTAATATAACCTTGAAAACATGGAAATGAAACTATCATAACCCTTTGTAACCATTAACAAATCATGAAAACCTAGAAAATAGTGGAAACTTGTCTATCATCCCATATGAGACCAATCTACAAACTTGAGATGATTGGCTCATCAAATAAAATTTAAAAATGAAAAAAATCATGGGTAACATGAGGGGATATATTCAAAATCATCTAAAATCCATCTTAGAAACTAGATTATACAAAACTATCCATACAAGAGCAAAACTTATGGGGTATATAGATTAACAAGTAGAAAAACACAATCAGCTTCATGAGGATGGTTCATAAATCATAGGCCACCATTATTAAAAATATTTTTATTTAAATTAATATATCTAAGTTTAATTTCACCTCCAAAAGTTTTTTTGACGTAGAACCTCCCTTGATGGTTGTATCAAGTACAAACTTGTTGACTAGTTCTGTGTTTCTATAAGGGTGAAGGAGTAGAATGGTTTTAGCTCAAAAATGGCACTTAAAAATAATTTAAAATGTGTATTTTAGATTTAAGAAGCTGAAGATACATTCTATGATAGTATCCCATGTGCCACCTTCCCACATGGCTCGTATAAGTGCCAAATTCTTCCCTTTTCCCAAGAAAAATTCTCTTTCTTATGAAAAACCTATCACTTTTTAGTTATTTATAGTTACTAAAGACCTTTTAGGACACATGGGACATGAAATAACCTTTTATAACATTTAAATTTCCTAAATAGGTTTTATAGCTCATTAAATGCTCCTTTTGACCCTCAAAATGACTCAAAAGGACATAAGGACTAAAATGACTAATGACCAAGACTAATATAACATGAAATCACACTAAATTACCTATAATAAACCTTAAGACATATATATTAGACCCTTAAAACACCTAAAAATCAATGTTTTAACTACAGGGGTCCCAATTTGACCTTTAGGGTCAAATTTGGTCAACACTAACTACTTTGGAAAATGAGAAATTAAGTGTGGATCCACACACCATAAAAAATTTCAATTGATTCTAAATTGAATATAAAACTATAAAGTACTTGACCATGATTTATAAGTATCTATCATGCCCTGGTATGATTGCTAAATAATATGCCCTTGTGTGATAGTCTACAATGTTAGGGAATACAGTACAATGCATACCAAGTGATCCTATTTCCTCCTTAAAACATGGGGAAAGGTATCATACACTACATGTGGTAATAATATAGGTTAATAGATAACAATCATCTCATAAATACAACTACATAATAATATAATGGGGCCCATGGTCATCTATGTCCACAATAGAATACTATAAAAATCATGCATCAATTTCACCTAAATAATGGATCCCAAGTCATATGGCATGACCTATTCCAACAAATAATGCCACATCACAATAATATACAATGGGACCTTCCCACATGACTTTTGATAGATCACATAAAATATCATAAGTCCAATAATAACTTTATATATATCTATAATGGTCGACACATACACATAAAACATACGTACTCTTAAGGCTACCTCACCATATCTATCAGATCTAGTCACCCATAAGGCTAAGGATTATCTCTCAACATCAATCTCTATTGTGTCACACACTATAGGCATGCCCATAATAATAATTCCAAATATATCATGGACATACTTCAAAGTGATACATGTATGCAATCAGAAATGCATCATATCTATAAATCAATCTAAACTCAAAGAAGATAGATCATACTATACACTTCCAATTGGGGACACATGTGTTAAGTGGGAACATGACCAATATGGGGATATGCTAGACCTGGTTAGGGTATTTATTATCACAATACATAGCGCTAGGGAGAGTTTTGAAGCCTCAAATCTAACACAATCATGTAATAACCCTACGAGGCTCTTGAGTTTTAATATTTCACCTAAACTAATAACAAGTAAATTAAATCTAATCTAGTAATCACCAAAGCTTGTGGTACAACATGAGGGGTTAGAAAAAATAAAAACATATATAAGATAATCTCAATTAAGCTATGTATGAGTAATATCCTAATACATAGAATATAAAGAGTAATATTATTTGAAGCCAATACTTATGTTACTTATATCTACTAAAGAGAGGAATAAAGTTAGAGAATACTTACCTAAATGATGAACCTATCAAGACTCAATCTCTCCCTTGGCTAAATGGGATTTGTAAGAGGTTTATTTAGTTTGTAAGGATAACTAAGAAAGGCTAAAACATCCAAGACTTATCTAAAAGACTAAATTCTACAACTAGAAACCCTAAGCTAAGACTCCTACAGTAGAATGGTGGAAGAGCAGATAATAAAGAAGCATGAGCGAGTAATAACTCTTTATTGCATATTGAAATAATGATGAAATGATCTTGTATATATAGGTGGATATGATCCTAAACCTTTCCAAAAATCTTGGTTGATAGGGTTAACCCAGTCGACCTATCACAATTTTAGACAATAATTCACTAGGTGATGAGCTAAGTCGGTTAAAGATCAAACTAGTTCCTAGGTTAAAATCACCCAAAAATGTATAGGGTCAACCTATTCGACCTAGCACAATTGATTGACAAAAGGGACTTAAGGTGAGGAAAAGAGGAATCAAAAGTGTAAAATATTGGCAGGAGTGTACAAAAGAGTATTAATAGCTTAGGGAATGGTTTTAAAAGCTAGTTGGATTGGTAATAATGTGATAATAAGGTACAACAATCTTATGAAGCACCAATGGTCTGCCCACCCCTTTCTTAGTGTACCCCTTAAGGCATGCATTTAGAGAGATTAAGTCTTGATTGGTTCTTGTAAGATGTAAAACATTAGTATTTGATAAAAGTTTAAAAAATATGTGTATATATATGCCCCACTCAAACCTCATCACTTATCACTAAGGTGTAATAGGGGATAGTGCTTTGAGAAAGAACATAAGAACACATAACATTGATGCTAACAAAATTATAGTATTTTAAAGCATAAAATAACTAAAAGTAAATGATTGAAAGGGAAATAACTAAAAATTAAATGTGATGTGTACCTTAATTTATCTTTATCACTAAATGGTTGTCTATTGTGTTGTTATTTTTAATTGTGGAGGGTACAGAGACTGCTTTGAACAAACCCATGAATACAAAACTAAAGAGAAAAATCAAACAAACACAAGAAATCCAAGATAATTAATGCTATGAGGATGGGATATACTTAGAAACTTATCAAGATGGGGTGATAAGTTCTATTTTAGACCAAATAACCAAGTCAAAATCAAGAATAAATCAGGTAACCAAAAATCCAAGGCTACTAAAAACCAAAAAAAACTCAACAAGAAAACCTTAAGTAAGAAAGGTAAATTCACCAAGTCAAACCAAGGATACATGTCAAAAAGGATGGTAATCAAACATTGATGTAAAAGTAGTAAGAACAAAATGGTAAAAAACATCGATGAGTGAGTATTAACAAGCCTTATCTCACTCAATAATGGAAAAAGGTGCATAAAAAGGGAAAACAACATTGCTGAGTGCGAAGTAACAAGCCAACCTCACACAAAAATGGGAAAAGGTATAGAATTAGGTGCTCATAACTTAAGGGTGGTACAATAAATGATAAATGGTAAAAAGAGAGAAAAAATAGTCTAGGAATGTAAATTTACGGTGCAAAGAAAGTAATCCAAAGTTTTTCAAACATGTTGTTTCTCTCTAAGGATAGATAAAATTGAAACAAAGTGGTACTAGCATGTTTTTAAGAGGTGAATAAAAAAAGAAGTATAAAAGAGGGAAAACATATTTAAAATCATGATTTTCCTATCAAGGGTGAAATGAAATGGGTGGAGGGTATAATGAAGGAAAAACTAAGGTAGAGGAACTCTTTATCAAAGTCAAGGCACTCAAATTAGGTTTGTTAAAATAAGAGGACTTTTTACCTTAAAAACTCTAAAGAAATTTTCTTAGCCACACAAGTCTTAGGTCAATAAATGTAGTATGTAGACCATCCCATAAAGGCTATATGCATGAAAATAAAAATGATCTACCTTATAATAATGTGTTCCCCATTCCTTAGTACCCCTTACAATTTGTTGAAGATTGGGTACTTACATGAGAAAGTAGGTAGCACCATAGAGTTTGTTAAATTCTCCTATTCCAACATATTAGCCTACCACACTTCAATGGGCCTCAACTCTATTGTGATGCCAAATCTAGAGTTTAGACTTCAATTATAGATATGAGATGTGATAGTAATCATGTCTTTTGGTGTGATATTAAATTTTAAATTTTGTATGTTTCATTTTATATATCATTTCCTTTTGTTTCAAATGATTTGGGTTTTAACTTTCTTGATGGTTTTTTCTATTCTTCCTCCATATAGATTTAGAGAACCACACATGGATGTTAAGGATGACTTTCATTTGAATACTTGGGACTTGGTTTCTAATAAGGATAACTTCAAAGATCATGGGGTCGAAGAGTCTCACAAAAAAAGTGCTATCTTGATTTCAACCTTGTTTTATCCAATACGGAATGGAAGGACAAGAAATCAAGAGGAATGACACATGGAACAATTTAAATTACTTCAAATTTAAAAAAATGTGACAAAGGGTGAAAAAGGGATAAAATGATAATAAAGTGTGATTCCTTATCATAATAATGAGGGAAATAAAGGAAAACATACTAACATAAATTGTTATACAAATTCCATTGATCAAAAGCAGCAAAAGTTAAAGTTGAGAATAAGGATAAAAAACATAGTATTATAAAAGTAATGATAAGATGGTGATTTTATGAGGAAGGATAGGTCCTATCTATGGTCTTACACTACAGCTCATAAAAGAAAAACACAAGAGGGTGCAAAAAATCATGTGAAAAATAATGAAGAAAAAAAATATGGTATTTTGTGAGGAAGATTGGGTCCTATCCATGGTTTTACACTACAAATTTCAAAAGAAAAATCCAAGGGATGCCGAAAAGTGTGTAAAAAGAATATAAAAATAAAGAAAACTATGGTATATCATGAGGAATACCAAGTCTTATCCGTGGTTTTACAATGTAACTCATGAGAGAAAGGGGAAACTAAAAGACCAAAAAGGAAGGACTAAAGGTTTGTAATAAGAGAGAGCTACTATAGAGAGAGAGACCCATGTAAGTAACATGTAAAAAGTGTTAGATATATGTAGATAGAAAGCATGGAAATAAGGAAATGTTTAGGCAAAGTACTTCTTAAGTAATTGTGCATTGGTGGGCTCTTTGAAAACATAACCTTCATTAGTTTGAAGGTGATAGGTACTTGGACCAAGAATATCTTTAGCTAAATAGGGACCCTACCATTTTTTAGGTTTATTTACCTTCTTTATCATGGGTGTAATGTAATTTAAGGACAAGATCACAAATTTTAAATGTGTGAATTTTAACATGTTTGTAATTTTGTTCAACAATATGAGCCTTGTATTGGTGATTATGTTACAAGGCAAAGAAATGGTACCATGAAGAGATATATGAAAAGAGGAAAGCTCAAATTACAATGGAAGAACTGATTTATAACCATAGACTAGAGATAATGGTGTTGCCCTAGTGGTAGTATGTATGGTAGTTCAATAAGCCCAAATATCAAGATAGAGGTGAATGTGCCAATACATGTGGGTATCATAAATTATCTTGAGGAGAATTTTGTTAAAAATTTTGTTAGTGTCCTTAGCTTGACCATTACATTATGGATGATAAAATGTAGAAAATTTATGATTGATCTTGAATTTATCATAAAGTTATTTGATGTCATTATTTTTGAAATTACCACCATTGCTAAAAATGATAATATGGAGAACACCAAAGCAAAAAATTATCTGATTAAGAATAATTTGGTAATGGTGTTATTAGTGACATTATAAAGGGGCATGAATTTGATCCATCTAGTAAAATATTTGGTAGTAGTGATGATAAAATCATGCCCATCTTGGGAGAGAGGTAATTTACCGATGAGATCTAATCCCCACATGGAGAATGGCCAAGGAGATTCAATAATTTGAAGCTTGGCTAGGGGTGAATGAGTTAGATCATCATAAATTTGGAAAAGAGTAAAATTTTTAGCAAATTTTATTGCATCATTTTTAAGAGTAGGATAAAAATATCCCATGCATAAGTATTTATGTGTTACAGGATGTTTGTTGTGGTGGCCACTATAAATGCCCCCATGTTCTTGTTCAAGAAGAGGAGGGACCTCATCTTACATAACACAATATAGAAAGGTACCTTAAACATTATGATAATAAAGGATGTTGTATCAAAATACATATTTAAAATCTTGTTTACAAATGCATATCTTTTTGTGAGAGTCTAATTTAGGAGAATAAGTTTGATGTTCCAAGAATTGAATGATGTCTTTATACCATAGGCTTTGTCAAATGGTAATAGCCTCGATGTGGTAAATAAGTGAATCTGGTGGTTGAGTTGAAGATGTAGATTTTTTTATTTATGTAAGAAAGGTGGGATTAGAAAGAACTTGATGTGGATAAAACAGAGAAGCTAAAGAAGCTAGGGAATCAAAAATAGAATTTTGATCTCTAGGGATAGGTTCAATGGTGAAAGAGATGAAATACTTAGCAAGAGTGGTTACAATATGATGATAGGTAATGATATTTTTTATTTTGAATTGGTAATCACCATTGACTTGATGGAAAATAAGCTGGGAATCACCTAAGGCATGGAAATATTAAATGTCTAGATCAAGAGAAGCTCTCATGCCTAAGATGAGGGCTTTGTATTCAGCCATATTATTGGTGATATCAAATTTTAAACAAAAATCTAAAGGTATGATATTTACAAAAGGACTTGTAAGAGTACAACCTTCCCTAGCTCCTTGAATGCTTTTATCACCCTCAAAGTGAAGGGTCCAAGTATCCTCATGTATGTCAACATTAATTTTAGGGAGCTCTTCAATAACTACTTTAGGTTTAATAGTATCAATTGAAATAGTGGATTCAACAAGGTTATTAGCTTCAATATCAATGGTAATTTTATTAAATTAATATTTAAGTGAGATATATTGATTGAGACCTTTAATATAGAGAATATTATCATATGGAATGTTATTTTGAAAGTGATTGGTAGCTGGAATAGGAGCTGTATGAAGTTGATCAGCTATGACTTGCCCTATGATATCTTTTGGTGTTATAATGTAGAGATAAAATTCCATAAGGAGGACCACCCATTTTCTAGTTCTATCTCTAGGAAGAAAGGCTTTGGAAAAGAAGTGATTAAGGGGGTTAGAATGAATGATAACATAAGTAGTCTAGTAAAACATATAATGGCAAAGATTTTCAGCTACAAAATAGATAGTGAGGTAATCACTTTCAACTTTGGTGTAACATATTTCATAATAGATGAGGCCTTGACTAATGTAATAAATGGCATACTCTCTTCTAGTATCATCTTGTTGGGAAAGCATTATCCCAATTTATATAGGTGTGAGAGGAGTATATGGAATTAAGGGTCAATCATTAGAAGGAGGATGAAGTGTAGGTAGGTGAAGCAATGAATCTTTCATGTTATCAAAGGATTTTTGACATGGATCTATCTATTCTAAGGCATGGCATTTCTTAAGAAGATGATTGATGGAGTGGATATGATAAGCCATTTCAGGGGCAAATCATCTAATTTTCCCAAATTTGCCTAAGTGTGAATGTCAAGAATGGATTGAGGAATGGGCATGTTGATTATAGAACTAATATTAGTGGGGTCAACATCAATGCCATGGAGAGAGACTAGGAATCCTAACAATTCTCCATATATGACACCAAAGACACATTTTTATGGATTTAGTCTAACTTGGTATTTAAGAAGATAGTCAAAGATGATAGCAATATTTAAGAGATGAGTTTTGTAACTTTTGGATTTAGAAATGAGATCATCCACATAGGTTTCAACAATTTTGTGGATAAGATCATGAAAGATATTAGTCATTTCTCATTGTTAAGTGTCTCTAGCATTTTTTAGTCTAAAAGGCATTTTGACATAGTAATAGGTTCCCCATTCCATGGTGATGTGTTCTTATGTTGGTCCTCAGGGGTAATGTGAATTTGATTATATCTTGAGAAGCCATCCATAAGAGATAAAATTTTGTAACCAGCCATGGAATCAATGATGGCATCTATCGAAGGTAAAGGGAGGTTGTCCTTGGGACAAGTGAGGTAAATATTATGAAAATCAATATAAATTTGAATGGCCATAGTGACCTTTTTTTGAATGGGAACAATGTTAAAAACCCATTCTGAATAGTCCATTGGTTTGATAAATTTAACATCAAGTAATTTGATGATTTATAGTGACATAAGGTAGAAACCTTGAGTGGAAATTTCATTTGCTTTTGAGGCATAGGTTTAACATCGAGATAAGTAATAATGTTATGCAACACAATTCTAAGGTCAATACTAGGCATGTACTTATAGGACCATAAAAAGACCTCATGATAATTATCAAATAATAAGCTAAAATTATCATGTTCAATAGGTGAGAGTTCAAAAGACATTTTAATTGGTTGAGGATAGGATGGAGTACCATACTCAATGCAAGTGGTTTCTTCGATAAGCATCACATTTCCATCTTGTAAATGGTATGGTGCATTAGGTAAAGAAGAGATTGGATTAGTTTTAGGATCAATGCTAGCAATGAATGTTGTTGAAATAAGAGGTTTTAGTTTTAAAATTCCCAAGTTTATGATGTTATCAAGGAAGTTGAGGTTCTCAGGCATGAAGTATTTAAATAATAACTTCGTCACTAGGTAAGGTGGGAAGATGACCATAATACTCAACATATATTTCAAGATCTATAATTTGATTACCATGGTGATCATACTCAGAATGTATATGATGAACATTGGTTGCCTTGGTATTGAGTGTAATATTGGGGGTAGGAGAGGTAGATGGATTAGAAAAGATTGGAGTGTTGGTGGGTTCAGTGATAGGAGAAGGATTAGAGGTAATTATTGGATCCAAAGGTGGTAAAGGATATTCAATAATTTTTAGAGATTATGAAGGTATAGTTTTCTCTACCACCCAAGGAGTATCACGAAGTAGAGAATTGGTAGGAGGCACATAACCTTTGGGATATAAGTCATGATTAATACAAATGGTATAGACATTCTGATTAAAATCATGAGTTTGAGCTAAGGTTTTTTGATAATGATGGACATCCAAGTCTTGAGATTGAGCTTGGGCCAATATGTAATTATCATCATATGTTGGAGAAATTATACATGCTTGAGAGTCAAGGGGAATTTTAAAAGGTGAAATCCCCATATTATTAAGTGTATAAGGAGACATGATGAGAGGATCTTGAAATAATTTAGCCACTCCAAAATCATTGCAAGTGAATGTATCTTTGGGTAAAGAAGGCTCTTAAGTATTTCATGGAGGGGGAAAGTTAGTAATCTCATCAATAAGAGGAATAGTATGGTCCCTAGGTAATAGAGAAGGAGGAATCCAATATGAAATGTACGGAGGTATTTTGGTAGTATTAAAAGTAATCAAGTTCATTATCATCAAAATCCACAAGAGTGACTTATAAATTAGGATTGATGTTGATACAATTAGGTAAAAGAATAATATTAATCTAGGAATGGTAGGAATATGATATTGAGATTTGGGATTAGGAAGTTGAATACTCCATGGGTTGGGATCAACTTTATGCTTGTATCATTTACCATTATATAAGAATTTAATGTATTGGCTAATAGAAGAAGCAATGGTCCTCATTCTATGAGTCTATGGGAGACCAAAGAGTATATTATAATATAAGGGTAAGTCAAGGACCATAATATTAGTTCAAATGGTCTTAGGTTCAATGGCTAATAGAAGTCAAATGCAACCTAGTGCTTTTTGATTTGTCTTATCAAAACCATAATAGGTAAGATGGGTTTGTTTGAGATGATCCTTGTTATAACCAAGTTATTGGATAAGCCACAAAGATATCACATTAATACTAGAGCATTCATCAACTAGAACTTTATGGATAAAGGTAGTATTAATGGATATTTTAATAAAAAGTGGTAGATCATCAACACAAAAAAGAATTTCATCATTAATCATGTCTTCTTCAAGAAATTTAATAGAAGGATTAGAAGAAGGACACACAGTTTCAATGGTATTGATATTGGTAGGTTGAGGTTCAATAGAATGTGGTTCTTCATCTATAGAGGATGGATCTTTAATTTCTTATAATTGCTACATAAGGAACTCACAATGATAGGGTGAGGTAAAAACCAACTCTATAAGTGGAATATTACTAGGTATAGAGTTGAGTTATTCAAGAAAATTCCAATGAGATTTAGAATAACCAACATGAGGTTTAAGAGGTAAAGTATATTTTGAATGAATGGATGTGGTTGGAGGTACGGAAGGAGGAAGTGGTTCCTTATGGGCTTTCAAGGCTAGATTAGTAGTTGTAGTGTCTTTGAGAAGTTATTCTAAGGGTGGATTTTTAGGATTGGTAACAAAATATTTGTGAGCTAGATTGTGATGATAATTGACCTTAGCAATGTTAACATATTGATAATTTTTATAATATTGTCATAATAGGCATTAATGGCATAAACATCTTTGGTATTTTGTTGATTATTAGCATTAGAAAAATATTTTTGGTTACTTGAGGTAGAAGCTTTAGAGACTTATCATTTTTGAGAAGCAATGGTGTAATCTTGATGATGAAGGTTAATCATGACTTCATGATTAAATGAATAATTAGGCATATAGGAGACAACAAATTTAGTGATCCCTCTACAAGATTCATGGGAATGACCAATGCTGACATGGAACCAAAAAAATTGATTAGGTTCACACCACTTAAGAGGATTTTTAGGATAATTGAAAGGCCTAAAGGGTGGTAAGATTTATTTCATTTAATGCATAAAAATTAGTGTGTGAGAAAAAAGGGATGTTGACTTTGGTAACTCCTAGTTTGGTTTGTAGAGTATTATTAGTGATAGCATTGGTAGATGTTTGAAAAGATCCTTTTAAAATTTTAGGATTAAGATCAAATTATTTCACAAGAAATTCTTAATGTTTAGTGTATACACATAATATTTTTAACTTTTATCAAATACTAATGCTTTACATCTTGCAAGAACCCATTGAGACTCAATATCTCTGAGTGAATGCCCTAAGGGGTACACTAGGAAAAGGGTGGGTAGACCTTTGGTGATTCATAGGATTATTGTCCCTTATTTCCACATTATTACCAATCTAAAAAGTTCTTAAAACAATTCCCTAATATAGTAGTCCTCCCTTGCACACTCCTCTAGTCTTTTTCCTCTTTTCATCCCTCTTTTCCTCACCTTAAACCCCTTTGGATAGTTAGTTATACTAGGTCGATTGGTTTGACCCTGTATAGTTTTCATCCTTTGATTATTATATAGGGTTGATTGGGTTGACCCTATACTATGTTGAGATATTTTCACTTGAGGGTTGTGTTAACCCTTTGGCCAACCTAGCTAGGGACCTAGTGAATACTTGACCAAAAAAATATAGGGTTCATTAGGTTGACCCCATATAGTCAACATTTTTGAATATGTAATAAAGAGTTATTATTTTCTCGTTCTTCTTTATAATCTACTCTTCCACCATTCTAATAGAGGAGTCTTAGCTTAGGGTTTATACTTGGAGAATATAGTCTTGTAAATAAGTCTTGGATGCTTTGGCCTTTCTTAATGATCCTTATAAGCCACACCAACCTCTTTTGAATCCCTTTTGGCCAAGGGAGAGATTCAGTCTTGATGGGTTCACATTTAGGTAAGTATATTGTAAATTTGTTTTCCTCTCTTTAGTATATAGAATTAGCATAAGTATTGGTTCAAATAATATTACTCTTCATATTATATGTATTAGGGTCTTACTCATACTTTGCTTAATTGATATTCTCTTATACATCTTTCTATTGCTTTACTAACCCCTCATGTTGTGCCATATGATTTGGTGTGAACTAGATTAGATTTAATTTCTTGTTTATTAAAATAGAGTGAACATTAAACCTAGGACTATTTTAGGTTTGTTGTGTGATTGTGTTATATTTTAGGATTTCAAACCCTTTCTAGCATGGCGTATTATGACAAATGATCCCCTAATAAGGTCTAGTGGATCCCCATATTTGTCATGCTTCCACTTAACAAATGTATTCCCAATCATAAATGTAAGTATGCTCTATCTTCTCTAAACCAAGATTGATTTATAGAGATGATATATTTTTAATTACATACAGTCTAGTGAACTTGATGTGAACTAACCCTTTTAAGATTTGTTTACCTTATTTCATTCTTTCATCATTATTTTTATCATATATTTGCCATACTGGATCGACTCTATCGACCCAATTCTAATTTTTGTGCACAAGATCTCAGGTAGAGGATATTAGCTTGACCTTGTTGACCTAATATAAGTTTTTATAATTTTAGGCATTTAGTCTAGACTACTAGGTCAACCTAGTCTACCCTATATATTTTTAGACACTCAACATCAGGGTTTTACAAATCTTGATCGACCTAGTTGACCTAATTAGTAGAATTTACAAGCATATATCAAGGTTATTGAATAATGATCTTAATTTTTTGCATATTTGATCTACCAAGGTTCATTTATATCTCTCTATCTCTTTGTTTATAGTCTTTCTTTTACAATTTGTAGTCTTTAAAACTACCCCTACATAGTCAACTAGATCGAGCCTATTGACCCAATTCTATGTTCTTTGTGCTATCAAGATAAATAGGTTAACTCTGTCAACCCTATTCATTTTCAAACCTTGATTCAATAGTATAGGTTTTACCCTATCGACCCTAATCTATATTCTATGCATACACTATTGACTATATCCACATTATACCTTGTTTTAAAGTTAAAATTAACCATATATGCTAGTAATAAGCTCACACTTTTTTTTTACTACTTGCATGCTTGGAATAGATCACACAAATTAATTATGTGGTTTTCAATTAATTTTTTAGTTTCACTATTTTCTATTTTAGGCACACATAACCAAATCATAAAATATAAACAAACATTTTAACATTTGTCTACCTAAGGCCAACCTACTTAGATTTCATCATCAAGGGGGAAGCTGAATTGATATTATAGTCAAGTATAATGTGGTTAATGGTATATTATATCTAATCACTCAATGCCCTTATCACTTTGGTGTGTGAAGTGAGGGAGTAGGCCCTAATACCAATCATATATCATTACCACTACATATCCCTTTCAGCCCAAACTACCTGAAACCATCCTTAGATTAATTTTTAGTTCCTTGATTACAACCAACTTCCCATCACATTTAAAATCATATTCTAATAATCTAATAAAAATTCATGTTGATCAATTAGTTAGCTATTTAATTTCCAAGTTGATTGCTTTCTCTTTGCTCAATTATATTTTGTATTGAAAAAAATTGCATTAGCCAACATTGGTGCAAGGTTTTGTGTTATGTTCCTTAATTGGATTGGCTAGCATTGATCTAATTGACTATTTTTTTTCCCTTCAATTATTTATTTTCAAATTACATTCAAAAGTTATCATATTTTATTTCACAATTTATTATAGGCTTCTTAAATTTCCCTATTTATTATAATGGGTTGACCTAATCAACCCTATACCTTTTTCTAGCTTCTATTCACTATGATAAATCAATCAAATTGACCTTGTACTATTTATAGACCCTTTTTCCTATGCTTAGTTGACCCATTCAACCCTATACTACTTTTTACCTTTCATATTTTTCAAATCTAGTTCTCTATTTATCCTTCTTTACATTTTGTTCATCTCTCTTCAGTCATAATGAAATCTCCTATCATAATCTTCTTGGATAGATTGAATCCATTTATATAATATATGGGATGTTCATTTCCTCCTCTCTTTTCCTCCCAAGAGCACCATCACTCTTGGGGCATCTCTTCTCCTCCATCCATGAACTATAATATGGTGCAAATAACACCTCACTATGAAGTTGATGGATTTAATCCTTTTCTTACTTACCAATAAACTTCTCAGATTCAAAATCTTCAAACTAATGTGGGATTAATTAATACAAGTTTACTTAATAATCCCACTAATAATTCTTCTTCTATAAATCCTCCCCCTAACATCAATTTAGGGAGTGTTCCTACCAACACCAAAACACCTCTTAATACAACTCAACTTTTAGCCCAATTTATCCAAAAAATGAACATAATATAAAATTCTAACACCAACCAAAAGATTCAACTTCAACAACATTTAATCAATATGGCTAGTCAACCTCCAACTATCCATCCTCAAGCTAATCCTAATTACATTCCTCCATCTCTTCAGGATGCCTTAGGTAATGTTATTCCTTAACCCATAATGAATAAAAAGATTTTTAAAATCATTAAAAATAAGCCTTTTACCCCCTTCATTGTATCCATTTATATTGGTAACATATCTCCAACTATCAAATATGATGAGACTAAAAACCCTGCCTCATTTCTCAAAGCCTTTAGAAACCTTTACAAAGACTAGATCCAAACTAATACCTTCACCACAACTAAAATCTTAGTCAAAACCTTCACTATCAATGTATTATAATGGTATAACAAAATTACCAAACATTCTATTTGGCAACTTGAAAATTTGGTTAATCCTTTGGTTAAAGAGTTTCAACAAAATAATCTCCCCAAAAATTATCTTAGCCACTTCATCAATGCTAAATAATCTCCCACTAAATCAACTCATAAATTTATTAAAATATGGAAATCATTGGGCCATAAATACAATCATAACATGATTGATGATAACTTATTCAAACTCTTTATCAACACTTTGACTTCCACTCTCTAATATAAGGTTTGAACCTTTGCTCACCAAACACTTAATGAAGCCCTTGATCAAGATAAATGTCAAGACTTTATTATGAATAAATTATAACCTAATCTTAAACTTATTAAATGATATTTCCAATCATATAATTCTATCACTATTCATACTCTGCAAACCAAACTAGGAGTTTCCAAAACTGATGTTCCTTCACCTTCTCATACACCTCTTTCAGTTCAACAAATTAAACAATTTTTACCACTCTCAAAACCTTTCATCTATCCCAATGATCCTCATAAGTGGTATGACCCCAATATATTTTTGTTTCCATGCTACCATTTAGCATTCTCATGAATATTGTAGAGGTATCACTAAATTTTTTGTCTCCTATATGCTTGGTGATTCATTTAATCATGAAGTTATGATCAATATTCATCGTCAAGAATACACTTCTTTTCAAAAATGATAAACTTCCAAAGTTTCTACCTCAAATAACCAAAAATATTCTTAAACTAATCAACCAAATACCAAGGATTTTTGTGCTATTGATTTTGATTATGACCAATATTTCAACAATTTTCAATATGTCGATACTACTAAGGTCAATTACCATTACAAATTGGCTCATAAATATCTTGTTACCAAGACTAAGAATTCATCCCTAGAGGAACAAATTATTAAATATACTACCACTCCTAATGTTTCTTTGAAATCCCATGAATAACCATCTAATCCTTCTAATCCTCTAACTACAACTATTCCTCTAAAAACTAATTTACCTTATAAACCTTTTCTTGCTTCTTCTAAGTCTCATTGGAACTTTATTGAAGATCCCAACTCTATGCCTTGTAAGATTACACTTATGTAGTTGGTTTATACTTATCCATATCATCATAAATTCCTTATTCAATGGCTCAAAGAAATTTATGATCCATCCTCTTTAGATGAGGAACCACCTTCTATTGAATATCAACATACCAACATAAATACCATTGAAACTATGTGTCCTTCTTCCAAGCCCTCTATTGAATTCTTTAAAGAGGACATAACCAATGATGAAATTATCTTTCATGCTAATGATCCACCACTTTTTATCAAAGTATCTATTAATACCACTCTTATCCATAAAGTTCTAGTAGATGAAGGTTGTGGTATTAATGTGACATCTTTATGGCTCATGCAACAACTCGGTTATAACAAGGATGATCTTAAACAAACCCATATTACTTGTCATGGTTTTTATAACATTAATCAAAATCCACTTAGTTAAATTTATCTTCCATTAACCATTATACCTAAGACTATTCAAACAAAGCTTATGGTCCTTGATCTCCATTTATATTATAACATACTGCTCGGCTATCAATGAACTCATCGAACGAAGGCCATTGCTTCTTTCAGAAATCACTGTATTAATTTATTACATAATGGAAAATGGTATAAGTATGAAACTGATCCCAACCCATGGAGCATTCAAATTCCTAATCCTAAATCACAATATCATATTCTTACCATTCTTAAAATAAATAGTACTCCTTTACTTGATTTCATCAACATGAATCTTTATTTACAAGTTGCTCTTGTGGATTTCAATGATGATGAGCCCAATGATTTACAACATACATTTAATACTACCAAGTTACCTCCCTATATTAGAAATGTGTTCCTCCTTCTCTATTACCCTGGGATCATATTATTCATATTATTGATGAGATTACCAATTTTCCCCCTCCATGCAATGCTTATGAACCTTCTTTACCTGAAGACACCTTCATTTGAAATTATTTTGGAGTGGAAAAAATATTTCAAGATCCTCTCATCATGTCTCCTCATACATTTATTAATATTGGGATTTCACCCTTTGAAACTCCCCCTGATTCTAAAACATGTACAATTTTTCCAACATACAATGATAACTCTATAATAAACCAAGCTCAATATAGGGACTTGGATGTCTAACATTATCAAAAAACCTTAGGCCAAATTAATGCTTTTAACTAGGATCTTCATACCATTTCTCTATATCATACCTTAGATCCTAAGGGTTATGTGCCTCCTACCAATTCTCCTCTTATTGATACTCCTTGCGTGGTAGAGCAAATTATACCTTCTAAACCTCTAAAAATTTCTACATCTCCTTTACCACATATCAATCAAATTATTACCTATAATCCTTCCCTCATCAATGAACCTAATGATATTCCAACCCCTTCTAATCCATCTACTTCTTCAAATCTTAAAATTACACTAGATGCCAAGGCAACTGATGTTCATAAGATACATTTTAAGTATGATCACCATGGAAATCAAATTTTAGATCTTGAAGTAGATGTCAAGTATTATGGTCCTCTTCCTACCTTGCTTAGTGATAAATCTCTCCTTGAGTTACGTTATGCCTAAGAACCTCAACTTCCTTGGTAGCATCATAAAGTTGGGAATTTCAAAACTAAAGCTCCTTTCTTCAACAACTTCATTGCTATCATTTATCCTAAAACAAATCCAATTTATACCTTACCCAATGCACCATACCACTTTCAAGATGACAATGCCATGCTTATTGAATAAACAACTTGCATTGAATATGGTACTCCATATTATCCTCAACCAATTACTATTTCTTATGAACTCTCACCTACTGAACATGATAATTTTAGATTATTATTTGACAAATATCATGAGGCTTTTTCTTGGTCCTACAAAGACATGCTTAGAATTAGCCCTAGCATTTTGGTGAACAATATCATTATTTATATTAATGCCAAGATTGTGTGTCAAAAATAAATAGAATTTCCACTTGAATTTTCCACTTTATGTCATAAGGAAATCATCAAATTACTTGATGATAAATTTATCAAACCAATAGATTATTATTAATGGGTCTCTAACATTATTCCTATTAAGAAGAAGGTCACTATGGTCATTAACATTGTATTGATATCCATAATATTAATCTTGATTATCCCAAGGAGAATTTCCATTTACTTTCAATAGATGCCATTATTGATTCCATAATTGGTTATGAAATGTTATCTCTTATGAATGGTTTCTCAGGGTACAATCAGATTCATATTTCCCCTAAAGACCAACATATGACTACTTTAACCATGGAATGGGGAACCTATTGAATTCCCTTTGGTCTTAATAATGCCAGAACCACTTACCAATGAGCAATGACTCACATATTTCATGATCTCATTCAATTTTTGTTTAAAACCTATGTGGATTATCTCATTGCTAAATCCAAAATTTTTAAGAATCATCTTTCTAATGTTGCTATCATCTTTGACCATCTTCTTAAATATAAAGTTAGACTTGATCCTTACAAATGTGTCTTTGGAGTCACATCTATAAATTTTTTAGGATTCTTAGTCTCTTTCCATAACATCAATGTTGACCCTACCAAAATTAATGTTATTCCTCATTCTATTCCCAATATTCATACTTATTTAGGCAAACTTTAGGTAATTAAATGATTCATCCCTAAAATGGCATATAAAATTCACTCCATAAATTCATTTATTAAGAAAGGAACTAATTTAAAATGGATGTATCCATGTTAAAAATCATTCTATATTATGGAAGAGTCATTGCTTCATCCACCTACACTTCATTCTCCTTCTAATGATAAACTTTTGATTCTATATACTTCTTCCAAACCTATTTTAGTTGGGGTAATTATTTCCCAACAAGATGATATGGGAAGAGAGTATGTTATCTACTATGTTAGCCAAGGCCTTATTGATTGCGAGACACATTATACTAAAATTGAGTGTGATTTCCTTTCCATCTATTTTGTAGCTAAAAAGCTTCACCACTACATGATCTACCAAACTACTTATGTCATTATTCATTCCAACCCCCTTCATCATTTCTTATCTAAAGAATTTCTTCTTAGAGATAGAATTGGTAAATGGATGGTCCTCCTTATGTAATTTGATCTCTACATCATCACTCAAAAATCTATCAAAGGGAAAATCATAGCTGATAAACTTGTCATAGCTCCCATACCAACCACTTCTTCTCTTTAGGATAACCTTTTAGATGATAATATCCTTTAAATAGAAGGTATTAATAAAGTTATTTATCTCAAATATTATTTTCATAGCTTTACCACCGATCTTAAAGGAAATAATATTAATGAATCCACTACTCCCTCTGGTACTACTAAACCAAAATTAATTATCGAGGATCTTCTTGAAATCAATGTTGACTGCATGAAGATACTTGGACCCTTCAATTTTATGGTGTTAAATACCTTCAAGGAACTAGGGGTAGGTTGAATTCTCACAAGTCCTCTTGGAAATATCATTCCTTTAGCATTTCACTTCACATTTTATGTCACTAACAATATGGTCGAATATAAAGCTCTCATTTTAGGCATGTGAGTTACTCTTAACTTAGATATTCAATACCTTCATGCTTTAGGTGGATCTTAACTTATTTTATATCAAGTTAGTGGTGATTATCAATGTAAAAGTGAGAACCTCATCACATATAATCAAATATCAACCAGTTTTTCTAAGGATTTCATCTCTTTCACTATTGAGCATATACCTAGAGATCAAAATTCCATTGTTAATTCTCTTACCTCTTCAACATCTCTCTTTGATCCACACCAAGTCCTTTTAAATCATACTTTTCTTACTCAAATAAGAAAATATCCATATTTTACTCAATCATTAGATTTGCTTATCTATCATATCAAGGATATTACCATTAGAAAAATCTCATGGTATCAAGACATCATTAAATTCATGGAACATCAAACTCATCCTTCTAAATTAAACTCTCATGAAAATAAAAATATTCATAAACAAGATTTAAAATAGGTGTTTTGACATAACATCCTTTATTATCATAATGCTAAAGGTACCTTACTCTGTTATGCTATGCAAGATGAGGTCCCTCCTCTGGTTGAACAAACACATGGGGGAATTTATGGTGGCCACTATAGCAAACATGATACAACCCACAAATTCCTACGTATGGGTTACATTTAGCCTACTCTTGAAAATGATGAAATTTAATATGCTAAAAAGTGTAATCCTTGTCAGCTTCCTGATGATCTAATCTATTCACCTCTATTCAAAATTTAAAATATTAAACATCCTTATCCATTTTCTACATGGGGATTTGAAATCATTGGAAAACTACCTCACTCCCAAGATGGGCATGTCGTTATCAGCATTTTTACTAAATATGTTACCAAGTGGGTAGAAGCCATTCCCCTTGTTAATGTTACCAGTCCTAACATTTCCAAATTTATTATTAATCAAATAATTTTCCACTTTTGTTCTTCCCATACCATCATTTTAGACAATGGAAATAATTTTAAAAACAAATATGTTAAATAACATTGTAATAAATTCAAGATCAATCACAAATTTTCCACACCTTATCATCCATAATGCAATGGCCAATCTGAGGCCACTAATAAAATTCTCAATAAAATCCTCTAAAAGATAATCCATGAAACCTGTATAGATTGGCATCTTCATCTCTACCCTGTACTATGGGCCTATAAGACTAACATATGTATTGCCACTGGGGCAATGCCATTCTTGCTAGTTTATGGTTTTGAGTTAGTTATTCCTTTATAAGTTGAGCTTCCCTCTCTTTGTATATCTATTCATGGTATTATTATTGATGAATAATTATGTGAAGCTCATCTTCATGCCCTTGATCTACTTAATGAACATCATCTTTTTGCCTTAGAATATAACCACCAATACAAGGCTCACATTTCTAAACAACATAACAAATGTGCTAAAGTCTGCACATTTAATGTTAGTGATCTTATCCTTAAATTAGACTACATCCATTATAAATAAGGTAAATATACCCAAAAATTTTGGGGCCCATATTTATTAAATATATTCTTGGTCCAAGTACCTACCATCTTCAAACCAATTAAGACCATGTTTTCAAAGAGCCCACCAATGCACAATTTCTCAAAAAGTACTTTGCCTAAACAATTTTTTTAATTTATTTCTATCTACATCTATCTAACACTTTTTTTAGGTTACTTATATGGGTATTTACCTCTACCTCAAGTTCCTTCCTTTCACAAACCTTTAATCCTCCCTTTTAGTCTTTTAGTTTCTTGATGTATCATAGTCTTCTTTATCTTCTTGAATTTTATCTTTTTGATACCCCTTGGGTTTTTATGTTGTGAGTTGCTTCATAAGACTATAGATAGGACCTGACATTCCTCATAAAACTACCATCTTTTACTTATTTTTCTCCCTTATGATTTTTCATTTACTATTTCACACCCCTTAGGTTTCTCTTTTATGAATTTGTAGTGTAAGATCATGGATAAACTTACCCTCTTTTCACCTTTTTACATATTTTCTCTCAAATTTTAGCTTTTGTTTCTTATATAAGATGGAATTTACACAACAATCTATGTTAGCATTTTTCCTCCATTTCCCTCATTCTTATGATAAGTAATCACACTTTACTATCATTATATCCTTTTTTTTACCTCTATCACATTTTTATGATTTGAAGCAATTCAAATTGTTCCATGTGTCAATCCTCTTGATTTCCACTTCCTTTCACTCTACATTGGATAAAACAAGGTCAAAGTCAAGATAACACTTTTATTATACTTAGATTTATGAGTTTTTTAGACCCCATGCTATTTGAAGTTTATCTCTCTTAAAAACCAAGTCCCAAGTATTAAAATGAAAGTCATATTTAACACCAATGTTTGGTTTTCCAAATCCAAATGGAGGAGGAATAGAAAAATCTATCAAAAAATTTAAAAGCCAAATCATTTGAATAAAAAGGCAATGATATCTAAAAGGCAACATACAAATCTCAAAAGTCAATTCTCACTAAAAGATGTGATTACAAACACATCTCCTATCTCTAATCAAAGCTCAAACTCCATAGTTGGCCTCACATAGAGCTAAGGTCCTTTGGGGTATAGTAGGCCAGTAAATTAGAACAAGGGAATTCAAAAAAATCTATGGTGATACCCACTTTCTCATGCAAGTACCTAATATTTGTAGTAGACTGATGGCTCTATAAGGGGTCTTGAAGAATGGGGAACACATTATAGGGAGGTAGGCCCATTTTAATTTTCATGCATATAGACTTTATGGGATGATCTATATACTTAATTTGTTGACCTAAGACTTGTGTGTCTAATAGAAGTTATTCATAGTCCTTAAGATTGAAAGTCCTCTTGTTTTAACAAACCTAATTTAAGTGTACTGACTTCTATAAAGAGTTACTCTACCTTGGTTTTCCTTAATTCTCTCCTCCACCCATTTAATTTCCCTCCTTGATAAGACAATTATGATTTCAAATTTGTTTTCCCTTATTCTTTAATTATTTCTTCTTCATCCCTTGAAAACATGATAGCATGATTTTATTTCAGTTTTATTTATCCTTAGAGCAAAAAAACATGTTTGAGTAACTATGGATTACTTTATTTATACCATATAATTATATAATTATATTCCTAGACTTGTTTTTATTCCTTTTACCATTTGTCATTATTATACTATCTTGATTTTATGGACATCTGAGTTCATACCCTTTTTCCATTGTTGAGTGAGGTTGGCTGGTTACTTCTCACTCATCAATGTTGTTTTCCATTTTATGCTTTTTTTTTCCATTGTTGAGTAAGATAAGGATTGTTACTGCTCACTCATCAATGTTGGTTTACCATTTTTTATTTATTCTTTTACCATTGATTTGTTTTATTACCATCCTATTTGACTTGTATCCTTGGTTTGTCTTGGTAAATTTGCCTTTATTACTTAAGGATAACTTGTTTGAGTTTTTTTAATCTTTAGTAGCCTTGGATTTTTGGTTACCCAATTTACTCTTGTTGTTTGACATGGTCATTTGGTCTAACATTGCACTTGTCACCATAAATTTATAAATTTCCCAAATATGTCCCATCCTCATATCACTAACTATATTAGATTTTCCTGTGTTTGTTTGTTTTTTCTCTTTAGTTTTGCATTCTTGAGTTTATTGAAATTAGTCTCTATACCCTACACAATCAAAACTAAAAACATAATAGACAACCATACAATGATAAAGGTAAATCAAGGTACATATTAGAATTACTTTTTAGTCATTTAATTTTTATTCATTTACTTTTTAGTCATTTATTTTTAGTTATTTTATGCTTTAAGATACTACAAGTTTGTTTTTAGCATTAGCATTGTGTGTTACTATGTTCTTTCTCAAAGCACCATCCCTTTTTATAAATTAGTGACACATGATGAGATTAAAGTGGGGAATATGTATACACATAATATTTTTAACATTTATCAAATAATGATGCTTTACATCTTGTAGGAACCCATCAAGTCTTAATCTCTCTGAGTGCATGCCCTAAGGGGTGTGTGCATTGAGAAAGAGGTGGAAAAACCTTTGGTACTTTGGAATATTTTTGTCCCTTATTTCCACATTTTTACAAATCCAACCAAATCCTAAAACTATTCTCTAAGCTATTAATCTTCCTTTGCACATTCCTCTAGTGTTTTTCCAATTTTCATCACTCTTTTCCTCACCTTAAACCCCTTTTGATAGTTGACTGCAATAGGTTGATTAGGTCAACCTTGTATAGTTTTCAAAATTTTATTACTATATATGGTCTACTAGGTCAACCCTATATTGTTTTAGGATATTTTCATTTGAGATTTGTGTTATCCCTTTGGCCTATCGAGCTAGGGACCTAGTGAACAATTGACCAAAAATATATAGGGTCGACTGGATCAACCTTGTACAATTGACATATTCAGAAGGATTTAGGGTGAGATATACCTATAAATACAAGATAATTTTATCATTATTTAAATATGTAATAAATATTTATTATTTGTTCATACTTATTTATAATATGCTCTTCCACCATTCTACTTGAGGATTCTTAGCGTAGGGTTTTTACCTAGAGAATCTAGTATTATGGATAAGTCTTGAATGCTTTGGCCTTTCATAGTGATCCTTACAAACCAAAACAAACTCTTTCAAATCCCCTTTGGCCAAGGGAGAGATTCAATCTCGATGGGTTCACATTCAGGTAAGTATATTCTAACTTTGTTCTCCTCTCTTTAGTAAATAGAAGTAGCATAAGTATTGGCTCAAATAATATTACTCTTCATATTCCATGTATTAGGGTCTTACTCATACTTAGCTTAATTGAGATTATCTTATACATATTTTGATTACTTTACTAAACCCTAATATTTTACCACAAGCTTTGGTGTGCACTAAATTAGATTTATTTTCTTGTTTATTATAATAGAGTGAATATTAAACCTAAGAATATTTTAGGGTTGTTTCATGATTATGTTAGACTATAGGCTTCAAAAACCTTCCTAACATGGTGTATTTTGAAAATTTATCCCCTAATAAAGTCTATTAGATTCCTATATTGGTCATGCTCCCACTTAACAAATGTATTCCCAATCAAAAGTGTAGGTATGTTCTATCTTCTTCAAGTTAGGATTGATACATAGACATGATGCATTTCTAATTACATACATTTGACTTGGTTAAGATCTTCATTAAGGGTTTGGAGAGAAAAAGTTTGAACATTATACTGAAGAGGAGATAAAGTGGTTATAAAGAGTTTGAATAAGTTATCATCAGTTATGTTGTGGTCAACTTTATGGGCTAATGATTTCCATCTTTTGATAAAGTCATGAGTTGATTCAATGGGAGATTGTTTAGCATTGATGGAGTGGCTAAGATAAATTTTCAGAAGATCATTGTGTTTAAAATCTTTAACTAAAATATTGACCAAATATTTAAGTTTCCAAATAGAATGTTGGGGTAATTGGTTGTACCATTCTAATACATTACCAGTGAAGGTTTTGAATAAGAGTTTAGTAGTGGAAAAGGTATTAGTTTGGATACACTCTTTGTAAAATTTGACAAATGATTTGAGAAATGAAGATGGGTCTTTATTCCCATCATACTTTATTGTTGAAGATATGTTACTAATATCAATAGACAAAATGAAGGGAGCTAAAGGCTCATTTTAAATAGTTTAAAGCATCTTGTTATTCATTATGGGTTGAGGAATAACATTGATTGAGGCATCTCTAAGAGGTGGAAGAATGTAATTGGGATTGGTTTGAGGATGAATAGTTAGAGGTTGATTAGCCATATTAATCAAATGATGTTGAAGTTTCATAATCTAGTTGGTGTTAGGGTTTTGCATTATGTTCATTTGTTAGATAACTTGGGAAGAAGTTGACTTGTATCACGAGGTGGGTTTGTATTGGTAGGAGTACTCCCTAAAATGGAATTAAGGGGAGAGTTGTTATAATATGGATTATTACTGGATTTATTAATTAAATTTGTGTCAATTTCTCCCACATTAGTTTGAAGGTTTTGAAAATGAGAAGCATCTTGGTAAGTATAGAAAGGATCAGACCCATCAACTTCATCTTAAGGTGTGATTTTCACCATGTTACAAGTGATGGAAGAAGGAGGGGAAGAGGTGCCCCAAAAGTGATGGTGATCTTTGGAGAAAAAGAGAGGAAGAAATGAACATCCCATATAACATCTAAATGGATTCAATCTATCCAAGAATATTTTGATAGGAGACTTCATGATGACTTGAGAGAAATGAACATAATGCTAAGAAGGTGGAATAGATAATTGGGTTGGTAGACAAAGAAGGAAAAAATAGCATAGAGTCAACTAAGTCAACCTAGTATAGAAAATAAGGCTTGAAAATTGTATAGAGTTGACTAGGTTGACCTAACATAGTAGATAAGGGCTTAAAAAGTGTACAAGGTTGATTGGGTCAACCTAGCATAGTAGGTAGGAAAAATAGATAGCTTGTAAGAGATTGTGTCGATAAAAATGACTATGTACTGAGACAATAAAAATTTTGCAAGTAATTTTTAAATCAAGAAATTAAAGGAAACACATAATCAATTGGATCAATGAGGTTGATCCAATTGAGGCACACAACATAAAACCTTTCCCTAATGTTGGCTAATGCAAGTGTTTGTAATACAACATAAAGTTGAGAAAAGAGTAAGCAATCAACTTGGAAATTAAAATCTAACCAAGTGGTCACCCTAAATGTTATTAGATTATTAGAGTATAATTTTAGATGTAACAAGAAGTTATTTGCAAGTAAGGAACTAGAAAGCAATCTAAGGATGGTTTTAGGACATTTGGGCTGAAAGGGATTTGTATTGGTAATGGTATAGGCTTGTTATTTGGGCCTACTTTCTCACTTCACACACCATAATGATAAGGGTGTAATGTGCTTAGATAAAATATACCATTAACCACATATTTATAATCAACCAAAAAACCAAGTTGGCTTCCCCCTTGGTGATTAAATCCAAGTAGGTAGAACTTGGGTAGACAATTATGAAAATGCTTTTTAATATTTTGTGATTTTATAGTGTGTTTATAAAAGATAAAATAGTGAAACTAAGTGGTTATTAAAAACCACTTAATTATACTATGTGATCTATTTGAATCATACAAGAAATAAGAAATAAAAGTGTGAGCTAATTACTAGCATATTTGGGTTAATTCTGACTTTGAAACATGTTATAGTGTCGATTTAGTCGATAGTGTATATAGAGAATATAGAACATGGTTGATAGGGTCTCCCTATACTATATATGTAAAAATTTTGAAAGTGAACTACATTGATAGAGTTGACCTAGTTTTCTAGACTACACATAGAATATAAAACTACGTTGATAGTGTCGACCTAGTTGACTATACAAGGGTAGTTTTAAAGACTATAAACTATTAAAAACAAAACTATAATAAATGATATAAATGATAAAGAAAGATAGAAAGGAAACTTGGTGGGTTGGAGAATGTAGATAAAAATAATATTATTGTTGAAGAACCTTGATTTGTACTTGCTAATTTTGTTAACTATGGCGACTAGGTCAACCAAGATTTGAAAAAACCTATTGTTGATAGATTGAAAATGTACAAGGTAAATTGGGTTGACCTAGTATTCTAAAATTGATACCTAAAAATGTATAAGATCAACTGGGTTAACCTAGTAATCTGAATTGGAATTCTAGAAAACCTACATAAATAAAACAAAGTTATTTTGATGTGACTGTGTGTTAAACCTATGCACATAAGTTAGTACTATGTTGATATAATCAAACCAACATCATAAATATATGAAAAATAAAATGGTTAAATGATGAAATAAGTGAATAAAAACCTACAAGGGTTGGAATCATGTTGGGTTCACTAGAATATATACAATAAAAATGCATCATGTCTATAAATTAATCCTAACTTGGAGAAGATAGATCATACCATACACTTTCGATTGGGGACACATTTATTAAGTGGGAACATGAATAATATGGGGATAAACTAGACCTAATTAGTGGATCTCTCATCATAATACATAGTACAAGGAGGGTTCCAAAGCCTCCAGTCTAACACAATCATTTAATAACCCTAAGGGGGTCCTAACTTTTAATATTTCACCTAAACTAATAACAAGTAATGTAAATCTAATTTAGTGCTCATAAAATCTTGTTGCACAACATGATGGGTTAGAAATAATCAAAACATGTATAGGAGATTATCAGTTAAGATATGTATGATTAAGAACCTAATACATGGAATATGAAGAGTAATATTATTCAAAACCAATAGTTATGCTACTTGTATCTACTAAAGAGAGGATCAAAGTTAGAGAATACTTACCTAAATGATGAACATGTTGAGACTCAATCTCTCCCTTGTCTAGAGGGCCTTTAGAAGAGGTTATTGTGGTTTTTAAGGATCACTAAGTAAGGCCAAATCATCTAAGACTTATCCACAAGACTAGATTATTCAAGTATAAACCCTAAGCTAAGACTCCTCAAGTAGAAAGGTGGAAGAACAGAATGTAAAGAAGCACGAGAAAATAATAACTCTTTATTTCATATTGAAATAATGAAAAAATGATCTTGTATATATAGGTGGATTTTTCCCTAAGCCCTTCCAAAAATCTTGGCCAATAGGGTTGACCTAATCAATCTAGCACAATTTCAAATAATTATTCACTAGGCCATGAGCTAGGTTGGCTAAAGGCTAAACTAGTTCCTAAGTGAAAATCACTCAGAAATGTACAGGGTTAACCCAGTTAACCTAACATAGTCAACTAAAAAAGGGACTTAAAGTGAGGAAAAGAGGGATGGAAAGTGGAAAAGACTAGGAGTGTGCAAAGTAGGAGTAATAGCTTAGGGAATGGAATTAGGAGTTGGTTGGATTGGTAATAATGTGGTAATAAGGGAAAATAATCTTGTAAAGCACCAATGGTCTACCCACCTCTTTCCTAGTGTACCCCTTATGGTGTGCACTCAGAGAGATTGAGTCTTGATGGCTTCTTGTAAGATTTAAAGTGTCATTATTTGATAAAATTTAAAAATATTATGTGTATACTATACACATCTCAATGGTATCCCCATCCACCTCCCATCAAAAAGTGTTAGTCATTCACTCACATGTTACTAAGAACATGGCCACTAAGTCAACACTTGATGGGATCTACCACAAGTCCATAATTACACCCAACCCTAAGGTTACCAACTATGTCCAATATCTCGTAGATAATCTATCTAGTAAATTTGATAGCTATATTATATCTACTAATCTCTATATTTTATTTCATATTTGTAAAATATCAAACAATAAAGCATGTGTTAGTACACTATCCAAATAATAATCAAATATAATTTAAAAAAAATAAATTCGTATACTTAATTACTTTATCAACCCATTTTGTTTTTTATCCATCATTCCTAACAAATTCAACCATGTGTCTAACATCAACGCATTCTATTCTTTCATACTAAGTCGACCATATATCATACTACACCATCCAACCTTATTCCATATGAAGTTGGCCATGTATCCTACTACATATTATAGTCTTTATTTCAACTAAATTAGGCATGTATACTAAAATTATGCACTTACCTTGACTATTTCAGTTAGATGTTATGTAATCAATCACTTTCCTATGCTATCAACCATATTTGAAACTAAGTCAACCAACTTTATTTCCAACAAAGTCAACCACCTTGTAAGATGTTGGCCACCCTTATTTTATAAAAAAATGGACACCTTATACATCATATACCAATATTCCATATAACTAGGTTGGCCAACTAATACATAGTCAAATACATAATATGCCCTATTAAACTAAATTGGTTAGGTTGACTCCATTTAAAGCTAGCAGTGATTTTTAACTAGCTTGTAATTAATGTCCTAGACCTAATTTTTCAATTTTTGACTCAGACCCATTATTTGTTAAATGTTTTAGTCTATTTATAATTTTCTTACACTACACAAATTCACCCTGATAACTAATTTTCCAAAACTAATTAATTTTAACACCAAAATGCTAAAAATCCACTCCATACTCAGATTATACCAGCCATAATTATGGTCTATCATCCATTAAATCCATGTCCACCTCCTCAAGCTCAAACCACCATCACTCTCTTTACTCAATTAGGATAGCTAGAGCTCTGATAGTCAATAATAGAAAATGAACAAATGAATAATAATTTCTTCCCTTTATAGTAAAATTTTAAAAATTCTAAAGCTTCAATTATTTACTAATAAATTCTATATTTTTTTCATAAATTTATTTCTATAAGCTCTTTTGAAAAAACAAAATAAGTAATGGGATCCTAATAGCATAGATAATTTTTTAGTATTAATGACATATGTTTATAAAAGTTTCAAAATTTATCTTATTTTTTAGGTCAGTATTTTATTTTGCACATTGGACATTGTTTTCATTTATTTCTCATGCATATTTTATTCAACATCAACATGGTAAGTTAAGGTATGCATTTACAAGTTTTTTTTAATTTATTTTTTGCTTTCTATTACAATTTTTTAGCTAAATTAGTGTGTTTCTATGTTCTTTATTGAAACACCATCTTATGTTTCACCTATATGACATATGATGAGATTTTAGTGGGGAATACATAAACACAGTATTTTAAAAAATTTGTAGAAATTAAATCTGAATTATATAGCACCTCAGTATTGTTTACTTGGCAAGTGCTTCTCATGGTTATACTCTTTAGTTCCTAGACCTTCCTACTATTAAAAGGATCAGATCTTCTATCTATTGTGCCTATTGATGCTCTCTTAGTATAATCATATGTTATTTTAATGACTAGGTCTTATATTCTACTAAAAATTCTATAAACTTGTTTATTATCATCGTATGCATGTTTGGGACCTATCCCTATTTTCCATCTTCTTGGACACTTGCATCCTAGCCAAGTTCATATATTGAATCAAGTTTCCTATGACAAACTAAGTTTCTAGTGCCCTAAAGTCATAAGAATTACAATTATAACATGTCTTTATGGTTGGTATAAGTGATTTAATATGAGATATTTCCCAAAATGATTGGTATATATGCATGATCAATCCTCATTCATACCTCACCTAGCACATACCTAACAAATCATGAGGTAACTTACCAAAATCACTCAATCAAACATTCAAGTCAAAAAATCTTACCTATTCTTACTTATTTCAATATCAATCATAGAGATAACCCATATATTGGTTCAAAGTATTGAAGGATCATTCCATGAGCCATATTTACTGAGTTACAAACTAGGACACTCTATGTACTTTATTATCCCACATTTAATCCTTATGCACACACAAGTTAACATGTAAGGGAGAACTACATAATTTTGATTATTGGATATATAGGCAACACCCATTGATAAATGGGTCCTTGGGGTAGCTTGACACCATGTGCCCACTAACCTATGTTTTCAAAGTCACTCTAAGGGTGAGGAAGCTAGGGTTTGATAATTTGACAAGGAATGATAGGATGTGCATGATATTTTAACATAATAAAGCAAAGGTGAAAGAAAACCTAGAAGGTTACAGGGGGTCACATATAGATCTAGTCAATATTCCATACTGGATAATTACATCCAGGATAGCTAGGTGCATCGATGTAATTATTTATATCAAACATAAGTGTTTGGGGCCATAAAGTGATTATTTTAAAAATATATATCTAATCCACTTCCATCCCATTTTAGCCTATATCTTCATGTTAAAATTAAATCAACAAAGTAATTATATTTTTCATTTATTGCAATAGAAATCAATAGTTGTAATTACTATTTTTAACATATCTTAATATTTATATTCAAAACATTATTTATCTAAATTTATAATTAATTAGAATGCTATATATATTTTTATCACCCTTATTATTATTAATTTATATATTCTTAACCCTATACTATATTGACCCATCTCAATTTAGGGTTAAACCTTTAGTGAACCCAACTCATGTGAATGCAACATTTTTTTGATTCCTAGGGTTTCAATTTATTGTAATTTATTTCAAATTATAAATATTTCATTTATAAATGGAAAATATTACTCAAAAGAATCATTTTAAAATAGAAGATAAAGAAGCATTAGTCACTCATCTTAATAATAATAAGAGCTTAATGGATGCATTTATTTAATGTTACAATAGATGAAATCAAAAAACATGATAAGGCCAAGGTATCCTCACCTAGTGATAGTGAATATTAGGTGTTACTAAAAATGATTCCATACCAATTAACCTTCCAAAATCTAGTGTGGACATGAGATATGTGTTTACACCTTTATTCCCTAAAACTACTATTGTTACATCTCACATGGGAAGTATTAATACTTAAACCCAATTATCAATTACAATTCCTATATCCACTCAAACTATGGATACACATCCTTTGGTGACTTCTATAAATTCAAACCTTAGTGATCAATATGTGCAAGATCTTGTCCAAAATATAAAAAAATTTCAAGCTAAGATTACAAATATCAAACATAATTATATGAAATCATCTTATGTTATTGATTCAAAAGAAGTGTTGCATAACCCTCTTGCACCTAAAATATCCTTACACCCTTTACCAACTAGATTTGTTTCACCTAATTTCACATTTTATGATGGCAAGGGTGATCATGTACAACATATTTAATATTTCTATGTGATATGCCTTGATTATGTTTCCAATGATAAAATTTTGATTAAGTTATTTCTAAGGAGTCTCAACAACTATGATCTAAGGTGGTTCCATGAATTACCAATCCAATAAATAAAAACATTCAAACCTCTTATATATCAATTTTTAACACACTTCTCTATCAATATTATTGAAAAAGTTTTATATGCCCAAATTAAAAAACTTAAACAAGGAACCAATGAAACTATTAATGAATATGTCATAAGATACAAGATAATGTTGGATTAAATGACTAATCTAATGGAAAATAAATATCTTCAAGACATCTTCAATCAAATCTTGCTTGGCCCATTACATCATTCTACTATTTTAAAAAAGTTCAAATATTTTTATGACTTATGACATATTGTTCATGATCATGAAATGAAACTTATCTCATTGAATAAAATTAAGTATGTAGAAAACACACTAACTACATGAAATACCAAGTTTACTATCAAACCAAGTTATAAGGTGAAACCTACAAAACCTAAAAAGGAAAAAAAATACTATGGTTAAGCAGTGATAAAATAAATTCATCAACTTGTCTTATCCAATGCACCAATGAGATAATTGACACAAATATCTAAGTCTCCAAATTTTTTATTTTTAAAACTTATGGAGTGTTAGATCATGTCTCTCCCTCATCCTATATAGGTCATATGAGTTGAACTCTACCTAAAATATATGACTTAAATGATTATTATGACTATAACCAAGGCCTTGAGAATTATATGAACTAATTTTTTAACTTGAAGAATAATATCCAAGACCTTATCGATGACCAAAATATTAAATTTGATGATCCTCTAAAGGAATCAAGTTTACAACTTGGTTATCACCAAAATAAAAATATATTTAACAATCCTTTGTAAGACCATTCTAATAAGGAACTAGAAGTAAAAATGGCATATAATGCACATCCTCCTCCACCAAATTATGGGCACCCATTATATGGGATTATAGGTACTTATGCATGACATACACTTCCTATGGTTTATATACCTTATATTACTTTTGATGATAGTTAGATTGTGGATGATGACTCATATATTCATTCCTTATTCATTTAAGCATACCTTGATCAACACCCTATCCATAGTGTTATGATTGATAATGGTGAAATCGATAATGTTTGAATCATAACATTACTTACAAACTTGGGTTATACATATGATGATTTGCATCCTTCAACTAAATCAATTAGAGCATTTTATGGGACCTTGCAATAGGTTCTTGGTGAGATTGACTTACTTTTACAGGTTGGCCCAACACATGTGATCACTACATTATAAATTATACCGTACGTGAGAGTCTTTGATATGTTATTAGGATGAACTTGGATACACACACTTTATGCATTACCTTATATAGTGAATGGGTGTGTTAAATACACTCATGCCAATAGGGTAATCACAATTTCTATAATTCCATATGAGCATCCACTTGAATAATTTTCTTATAATCAGACAATTAATTATCAAACCTACTAAGGTTAATATTTTATGAAAGGATAAGTAATAGTAAATACAATTTCCTAGGTGGCCAATAATTGAGAGACCATTGCACCATGTAGACACCTAAAACTGGCCACCAATGGCCTTTGACCGTACTTAAGATTGATTCCTACCAACCTTTTCAAATGAAGCCTAGGAATAATTGAACGTCCCAAATTTACTTGTGCATCATTCATCAAAGATCAGAATCTCATTAAGACATCCCTAATTGGGGTATCATACCATAAAAAATAATAACCTCTCATAGATTCATCCCTAAGCATCCTACAACATCACAACATGAAATTTATCCTATAGACCTATTAAGTGGGGCAAGTGCACACATAAAAGCAAATCATGAAAGAGCTAAAAAGATAATCAAAATTAATTAACAAGATAAACCAAATTAAATGCCTAGCCGAATTATCCATGTGAAATTAATGTATTAATAAAAAAGGAAATTTAAAAATATGAAATATCTTATCTTTTCATGATTACATTTGAAAGTTGTTAAACCTTTGGAAAATATCTCAAAATATCTCTTTTTGAAGACCAAGGCCTATTCATTGAAAATAATGATATTTTGACACCTTTTTACTCAATTGGAATTATTTTGACTCACTTAGGTTAGGTTTGAACCCATTTCATGTTTCAACAACACTTTAACTCACCTTGAGTTGGGGTTAGTTCCTAAACCTATAAATACAATCCATTTCCTATTGAAAAGAGAGCTTAGAAATTGTAAGTTATAATGCAAGTTTTGTAGCAAGATTCATAGAAATAGTGTTATAATGCCAAAATATTGAGATAATCCCCATGAATCCAAAATCATAATCCACATCAATCAAGCTGAAATTGTGCTAAGGAGAGAAGGAACAAAGACTAATCCATTGTCAAATACTCTTTGAGCACAAACTGAGCAAGCCACATAATGAATCATTTGGAGCATTCAAGGAAGGTAAGAGATTGTTGCTATTTTATATTTTAGTTATGTTTTCAATTAGATTTATTAATTAATATCCACCTATGATCTAGGTAAGTAAGTGTTATCATGTTAGTGTGTTTTTATTCAAGCTTTATTACTCATTATAACACTTTATCTAACCTCCTTTCTTGGATTCTTTGATCACAAATGGAATGAATGGTGGGACATGAACCCCATGAAGTTGTTAATAAGGATATTTAGAACACTCCCCTAATGATTTTTATGTACAAATTTAATCTTAATGACCAAAATAGGTGAAAAATTTAATCAAAGGGATGTTTTTCTTTCATTCATGAGTTTACTTTAAGTAATTGTGAATTTGCTCTTTAGACAACAATATCATAACTTACATAGTTGTGATTTTTCCTTTGTCTTTTATTAGTTTAGCACTTAACTATTATGGTTTATGATAAAAAATTTATATCCATAGGATTTATTTATTATATTTCAATATCATGACTCTACAGTCATGATATCATAATACCCCAACTTCATGAATCATGATATCATCTATATAGTTGTAATTTTGTAACTAACAATTGGTAATTAGGCAAGCTATGGTGGTTAAGTTTTAATATAATAATTCTTAGAGATTTTATTTTTCCCTTTAATTTGTGATTTTTCATATAGAGTAGTGATTTTATGTGTTGTACTTTATTTTATCAAAAATTACGTTATTACGTTAACATTTGTGATTTTGCATAGTTGTGGTTTTGCTCTATGTTTTATGATTTTGCACTATGTAAAATTGAGAGATAAATTTGGGAAGTGATTTGTGCATTCATGAAATTTATTCTAAGCACAAGGACCCTCTAACATTTTTTTAGGACCCAAAGGACACAAGGAAACATTTAAATCAATTTTTACTTGAAAAATTAACATGTTCAATTGGTGTTTTAAATAACCTTTTTTTTAAAGTCATTTCCTTTTTGCTTTGCCAAAATTTTTTAACAAGAACATGCAAAGGGGCCTAAATTTAATTCATATTTCAGCTTGGTACAATAAAACTAATTCTCATATTAGTTATATAGCTCATACAATTTTTTGTTTTATGATTATTTGATTATAACTTGTTTGTTTTTCTCAAAATGAAGAGTGCATGTATGCTCTCCCCCCATCTCATATAGGGAACTTGGGTGACCAAAAGTGCCTTTTACTTGTATTTTTGCCTTTGTCTAAGGAATGAAAATAATGTTTTCTAGGATCTCCCCAAAGCCCATATGGTTTGGGTGTTTAAAAATAACCTCTAAAGTCTTTTCACTTAGTCATTTATTTTATGAAACTTGGCTTATGGATGGGAGTTCATAGCTTATTCCAAAGTTCTTTATGGAATATTTGACCTGGGGTTTCATCTCCAAACATTGTTTCAACCTTGATCCATAGTGGGGTACATAATTAGGGTAAGCATACTATGAGAGATAGGGGGTTGAGTGGCTAACCTCTCCTTTTTTAATGAAAACTCAAGTTAAGTCTAATTAACTAGGAGATTCCACTAAGTATTACATAGATGGAATCACTATACAAAGGAATATACCCTTGCATAGTAAGTAATAAGTATGAAATCAATTAACATGATGTGTCTCTAGTGTTAACCATACTTAGGACAATCTATACAGTCAAAAATTTAAGTTTTAGAGTAATCCCACTTGTTGTGGACATATTATTGATGCAGGGTGAGTAGCCTGAAGGTCCATGTCATCGTACAATCTCTTAGGAGAAAGGGAGGTCTAAAAACCCTACTACTTCATGCACTTCTATTTTTGTATTAACACTTAAAATCCTCCCAAGAACTTGTATATAAATGGATTTCAACAATATGATGCAACCTTGTTTGTTTTACAGCTTAAGATGATTTACTTAGTTGTATTTGGTCTTTCTCCTTTTACTTTTTTTGGTCTTTGAGTCTAAAACTTTGTTTTTATTCCCACGTCAAAAATGAGTTTTGTGTCCACATTAATCCATTATTTGAGGAGGTATTATGTTATCTATTTGACACCTTAGTTTACCTTAGTCTTTGAATCAAAAATGTTGTGTGTGTCACTTGATTGAAACATGTAATGTTATGATGTCCAAATAATTTGAAGTTGTATGCCTTGTAGTATTTGAAACAAACTATTGATCATATGTTATATCAAGTTTGAAATTTTTGTCTTTTTAGACATTATTTTTTAGAGTTTGTATAAATATAACCCCTCTTTTCATGAAACATTCACTATTTATTTGAACATGTCTCACTATACACATAGTGGCATCGTGTATAATCTAGAATATGGTAATGTGGTCACATAAGAAGACATTGTTTAAGACACGTATAGAGTTCATGTCACTTGTGAAATGGATCCTTATCCACCTTAAAACACTCAAACATGAGAATAAATCCAAGCTGTTTTGGCCTATTATTTGGTCAACAAACCTCCATACTTAAATTAATACCAAGAGAAAATAACATAATACCTAGCTAGTGTACCGTTGGACATAAACTATACTATGTTACAATGCCATCAGCCTATGACCCTTAATTATTTGATAGTCACTTGATTTTGAATAAGTAAAAAGTATTAATTAGATCCATGATGGTAGGGGATAAAGTATTGATATAATTTCCCCATAAAAACTTGCCAAGTCTAATAAGAGTGCCATATAACAAGCCTTATAATCAAAACATCAAACATGCCTCTTCTAAAAATACTCAAGCTAAAGTTACAATTCCATATTATGACCCTCATATTATTTTCACAAGAAATGGCCTCATGGAGGACCACTTCATACAGATGCAACTAACATACCGAACCTATCTAAACTTACTACACAACTTCAACAACATGACCATGTCAAATGTTCCTCTTATTGAGTTAGTTCCCTTAACAAGAGTCTTAATTGAATTGATAGGCCAATAAAATCATGGTATATACCCTTTTGTACAAAGAAAATTTTATTGGAGACATGTTCAATTCCCCCACCATTGAAGAAGTATATTTTGTTTCTATGTATAATAGTGAGCCAAACATAGTGGACAATACACAAATAATGTCCAATCTAGACCAAAGTGCTATAAATGTATAAAAAACTAGTCCACAATAAAATGCACCTTTATTTAACACCAAAAGTGTTTCAAAAATTTAGTGGGTGGGAATTTATACTTTCTAACCACAAACAACTACCTCTAATCCTCAACCAACTAATTCTTCAAGCACCCAACCTTAAGGATTAAGTGATCAAGTAATGACCAGTGCTATACCTCAATAAAATGTGATGAATGTTATTCCACCACAATAGGTGATGACTAACATTCCAAAAAAATAAGAACTATCCAACTTACCCATGCATTAGAGGTAAAACATTTTTCCACCTCAAAAGGGGGCAACCAATGTTCCACCTCACTAGGGAGTGATGAACATACCTCTTTAGTTGTAGACCAACATACCATTACAATCACAAATGATGTCTAATCAACAATGTACAATTATTGGTCTATGATAAATGCTAAACCTTCAACATTCATCTACTTCCCAATAAGGGTTCACATAACCAAGAAGTTCTAATATTACACAATTACTGATTAGGCAATAATTGCCTTTTATTCCTAATGTGTCATAAAATTAAAGATAGGGTCTTAGTTCACAAGTTCCCCTTAATCAACAAGGTATAACTAGTTAGTAAAAAGTCCTTAATCAACCTCAATAGGCATAATATTTTACTCCCAGCCATATCCTTCCATCCTAACCATAATTTCCCCAAAACTAGGCCTACATACCCAATATTAACTAGAATATCACACCACAATATGTATAATTCCAACAATCATACCCTAATCCACATATGAATATTCCTTGTCAATTCTTGAATCAAACCAACCTTCTATAACAAACCATGCCTACACTATACTCTGATCAAAGTAATCCATTTTTTACCACCCAACCTCCACCTCAAACCAATTTTCCTTCTTGTTTCCTAACCCAAGAACTATAATAAATAAAGTATGTCATTACCCTCATCCAATCTAGAAAGAAAACTAAGAAGTTCAAGTTGGATGATGTGTGTTCTTACCCATTCAACATGAAGTATTTATAAATACCATTTCCTTGAGAGTATGAACCACCAAAATTTGACAAATATAAGGGGAAAGGTGACCCCAAGGCCTATTTAATGGAATTCTTTATTTCTTGCCAACCAATGGCCTATAATGGCATATACCTTTTATTGTTGTTTTTAAGGAGTCTAGTAAGACAAGCATTGGAATGGTCTTTGAATTTGCTTAAAAATTTAGTTTTTGACTTTGATGATCTTTTAGACAAGTTTGTGTTTCACTTCTCCTATAATCTCAAACATGAGATTTCATTGGTAGATTTGATGCAAGATAAACATAAGGCTGGTGAAAATTTTACAAGTTATTTATAGTGATGGAGAGCCCTTTCCAGTTGATTCACCCATAGTCTACCAGATAAGTAACTAGATGTTGTGTTTACCAAAAATTTACATAATGAGATATCTTACCATTTGAAGCTATAATGTGCACACACTTTCAAGGAAATCATTGATAAAGGTTTGTTGATTGAAAAATGTCTTATTAACAAAGGGATTAGTAAACTTACCTCATCTAATTAGAGTCATAACTAAAACCAAAACAATGTCCAAAATTAGAACCAATTTCAAGTGCAAGCATCATAACCAACCTAAGTTAATAATTATGACAAACCCAAGTAGTTCAATCACAACAATAATGTTGTTGGAAATGGAGTAACTGAGTTATGACTTGTATAAATGGTGCAAACACCATCTACTCAACCTATACCACGTATGCAAATTACTCCTAACTAACAACCTCTTCAACAAATGTAGCAAGAATAATAGCATAGACCAATACAGCAAATTACATAACCTTTGCCTTTACAAAACCCTCCTATAAGGAGGAATGTGCCTACTCATCGTGTATTTAGTGACCTTGGAGAACCTATTGAATTTATGTTTCACAAGCTATCTATAACTAATATAATTAACTAGCCTCTTTTGAATCACTATCTTGAGGGCATTGACTATCTAGACTAGTACAACTAAAATTAATTATGTGAGTATCATCGAGTCAATAGACATAATTTGCATCATTGTATGCAAATTAAACATTTAATTGAGAATATGTTATAAAATAAAGAGATCACATTGGACTATGGATCTTCCACATCTAATTAAAACCTCAAGATTTATCAAAACCCCCCTCCACAACATAACAATTAAAAAAAAGATTTAATGGCCAACATAATAACAACAATATCAATAGCCAAGATAGAATTAACAAAATCAATAGCAAAATCAATAACATCAAATGAATGGATAGAACCAAGGCCAGAATGATGCCAATAACTAATAGACCTACCATGTAGTTGCACATGAATACAATAAGGTTGTAGGTCATATTATAGGGGTCGTGTTTTCACCATCTCGATTAATCCAAGACCAAATATCAATCAAACAAGATTGTTGCTAATCAATTAAAACTAACCAACCCATGTCAGTGATCCTTCCTTGACTTGCGACTACATACAAGTTCTAATAACAATTTAGTAGTCAAATATTACCATCTCAAGCCCATAACCATCTAGCAATTCACCCATCTTACCAACTTTTCTGGCTTAGAACAAGCCATTTACCATTGTGCAAGAAAAGACATTTGATATTGTGGAATAACTACAAAAATGCCCAAACAAATCTCCATTTTAGATTTTTTGCATATGTTTACAATCCAAAAAACATATTGATAAAGTTATTTGGCCAATCCTAAGTTCCTAATGACATATTTCTAGACAAATTTCAAGATTTGGTTGGACATCTATCTTTAGGGAAACAATTAACCTTCAACCAAAGTGATATGTCATCCCTTAGCCCACTGCATAATAATCCATTATGCATCAAAGTTATCATAACATGAAAAAAAATTAAATGTGTCCTCATAGACAATAGATCAGGCCTAAATATTGTGTCTCTAAATCTCATCAAGCTCCTTGGGTACATTATAGTCGATCTCCAACAAAAAATGATCATGATCAAGGCCTATGATAATGAAGAATGAGAATCATAAGGCACCATTAGCTTTCTAGTTATCATCGAGCCTTTGACCCACAATACCATATGATATGTGTTAGACCTTGATTTTTCATATAATATGCTATTGGGTAGACCTTAAATACATGAAATACATGCAATCCCTTCAAAATTGTACCAGTGTATCAATTTCTCCCATTTAGGTATGGAGGTTACTATCTATGGATATTTGCAGCCATACAAAAATTGCAAGCATTTAGAGGCTGAGTACCAAATCTATAATTACCATTTTAGATTGAATCCAGTTCTTAAAAAGGACAAGGGAAAACAAATACTTGTTGATTCACCAAAGGTCAAGTGCATTGACCCTGATACCCTTGATTCACTTTCCCACATGCCACCTCCTAAAATATCTAAACATTATACCATCTCAACTAATGACCCAAGAGAACATTTGACCTATGATACATTCCACACTTCCAAGCTTCCATAGAACCCCAAGTCCTATGGAAGACCTAAAGTCAAACCACCTTGCATGAAATGACAAAAAAAGGGCAAAGGTAAACTATATAGTATAACACATATCATTTTCATACCAACCACTAGCCAAGAATAGGACCCTCTTGTAGATGATGAATCTTGGTTGTATAATTACAAATTGGCTAGCTGTTACATAAATCCTAAATATCCCATTTTAAAAAAAATCATGGAGAAGCATCACAATGAATCAATAGTGTCTGCTTGAGCTAATTTATACCACTGAATATAAACAAATATATGGACTTGGATTTAAAATGATTGGGGGTGACACCATATACCTTATTCATGTTTGAGCACAAATGAATAGTGATGATAATATTTACAGTGAAGTAGAGTTTGATCATAGCCCTTTTAATAACCTAGCCAATACTAATTTATTTCATAATAATTCCATTGTACTCTTCAATTAGTTAGTCATCATAATCCACTTCCATTACATTACCCTTAACTTATATATTGAGGCCAACAAGATTCAATAGTGTCGGTTGACAAGTTTCAAAATGATGAGACCTTTTGTGATTTTCTAAACCTAAGGGACAATGTTCCATTGAGTGACCACAAACAAGGGTTCTCAATTAAGTTGGATCGTAAAGCCTATTTTTGAGAATGGGTGAACAACCTTAGCCACAAAAAAATAAATAAAACATTAAGGTCCTGAAGTGAAAACATCTTCAAGGCACTTTTAGACCAAGGAAATAGTAAAGAGAAAGGCTATTATAGTAGTGAAACCTATTTTAGGCATCATTATACGAAGGTATCCAACCTTATTCAAACATAGCTCAGGATACCACCAATATTGAACTTGCCTATGGGTCCTAGTTTAGTCTTGAAGAATATTAATATTTTGACCAAATCATCTAAGAGTTTCTAAAAATATTTATCATATGGACATCCCTACCATTGGGGGATTCTAATTCATCATGCCTAAGATAACTTGAGGAGCCAGTCCTCATAGAATATTTTACTATTGCAAGATATTTTAAATCTTTACCAATCATTTTAGAATATGTTTCAACCCTTATTATATAGGACATTATATAAGTTAACATCAAGACTCAAGATGACCCAAAATAGATCAAATTAGGTGCATCCCTCATTGAGGAGGAATGTGAAGTCTTTACAGTCCTTCTAAGAGAATTTTTTGATATATTTGCATGAGCCTACTTTGACATGCCTAGTTTAGACCCCACCTTGGTTGTATACCACCTCGTGGTACATCTTAATGCCAAAATTATGAAATAAAAATTAGACAAGATGCATCTTCACATTGCTATCTTAGTGAAGAAAGAGTTGGAAAATTTCTTGGAAGCGAGATGTATTCGACTCTTCAAAGTGGATTTATAATGTTTTAACCATCAATAAAAATATATAAGGAATCAAAATCTACACTAATTTCAAAGACAAAAAAATCTTGCCCAAAGATGACTTTTCTCTACCAAACATTGACATGATATTCAACTCCATAACATGTTATGAAATGCTTTCACTAATGAATGGATTCTAAGGGTATGACCAGATCTGAATCACACTAGAAGACCAACATAAAATTACATTCACCACACTGTGGGGAACATTATATTATTAGGTTATGCCATTTGGTCTCATAAATATTGGGTTTACCTACCAAAGAGCCATGGCCGTCATATTTCATGATATGATGCATGACATTGTCAAAGATTATGTCAACAATATATTGGTAAAATCCAAGACTAGGGCTAATCATCTAGCCACACTATGAAGGATATTTAAATGATTTCATGAATATAAAGTTAGGATCAATCCTAATAAGTGTGTTTTTGGAGTCATTTCAGGCAAATTTCTTGGCTTCATTATGTTTGATAGGGGCATTGAAGTTGATCTAGCTAAAGGATAGGCCATTACAAATATGCCACCATCAACCAATCTAAAGTATCTCATTAGCTTATAGGGTAAGATACAATCCATTAGACACTTCATTTATTAGTTGGCTAATAAGTTCCACCCATTTGCACACCTCTTAAATAAAGGGGTCAAATTTCATTGGGATGATGAATACCAAAAAGCTTTTCGGCATTTGAAGGACTATCTATCAAATTTACCTATTTTATTTCCTTTAATGTTGAGAAAGCTATTCTTACTATATCTATCAGCCATAGATAAAGACCTAAGGGCACTTCTTTCTCAACATGATGATAATGGAAAGTATCATTCCATGTCCTATCAAAGTCATACACTAGTCATGTATGAGCATAATTATACGCCCATTGAAAAAGCTTATTTAGCTATGGTCTTCATAGATTATAAAATTTGACATTACATGTTGAACAACAAGACCATGGTCATTTCAAAATTAGATCCACTCAAGTATTTACTATCTAAAATAGATTTACAAGGCCATATGGCCAAATGGATCATGATTCTCAGTGAGTTTAAGATAGAATATGTCAATCAAAATTCCATTAAAGGGTAATTTCTTATAGATCAGCTTGCTAAAGTACCCCTTATAGATATGTAAACACTAACATTCCAATTCCTAAATGAATCCATAATGAACATAATTGAAAAAAATATTGAGGAAAAACAATAGAAACTACATTTTTATGGATCATTAATAGCACATGGATCAAGGGTAGGACTTTTGTTTATTACACCCCATGGGTTTCTTATCCCTAAATCATTCTAGATCAACTTTCCTTGTACTAAAAACATGGTTGAGTATGAATAATTTTTTGTAAGGATACATTATAAAGTACAAAGGGTCATACAATATCTCAAAGTTTATGGTGATTCTCATTTAATCATCAATCAGGTTACAAACCATTTTTAGATAAAATATGACAAACTGGTACCATACAAGGCCATGGTCGACACTCAAAATAATATATTACCAATGTATAGTTCAAATATGTACCAAGGGTTAATAATATAATAATATATTCCACGTCTTTGATTCATCATATGAACACAACCAAAGAATACCAGTTTCTCATTAAAATTTTACTAACTCCAACTCATGAACCTTTAACCATCAGAATGATATGTGATATTTTTTGTCCTAGCTCTATATGGTATTATAACCTATATGCATATCTTCACAACCACATTATACCACTAGGCCTATCCTATAAATAATCTAAAGCCTTTATACACCAAGTTGTAAGATATACCTTACTTGAACCAACCTTATACCACCATAGTTTTGATGGAACCCTACTTTTTTATTTAACTTCAGTAAAATATAGATTAGCATTATAGGAAGTTCATGGATTATGTGGATCCCACACAAGTTGGAAAGTCTTATATAAAAAGCTCCTATGTACTGGGTACTATTGACCAATGATGGATCCATATATAGTTGCATATGTGAAAAAGTGTGAAAAATGTCAAAGGTATGCCAATCTAGTTCATGCCCCAAACAAGACTCTGAAACCAATTATTGCACCATGGTAATTTTATACCTGGGTCCTTGATCTTATTAGGAAAATAATCCTTACCTCATCAAACAACCATAAACATATCCTTACCACCACCAAATATTTCACTAAGTAAGTTGAAGCTATACCTTTCACTTACGTTATTGGAAAGAAAACATCCAAATTCATCTTTAACCATCTCATTTGTCACTATGGTATCCCCTTTGACATTATATCTAATAATGGTAGACCATTAAAAAACAAGGATGTCGAATCACTATGTGCCATGTATAAGATTAAACAAAAACTTTCCATGGAATATTACCCACAAGGTAATGGCTAAGTAGAAGCATCTAAAAAAACCATTGTCAACATCTTTAAAAAGATTATAAATTATACCAGCCATGATTAGCACCTTCAAATATTCTATTCCCTTTGGGCATACCACACCAACTACCATATTCCTATAGGAGCCACTCCATATTCACTTGTTTATGGCATTGAGGCCATTCTTCCCATTAAGGTTGAGTTGCCTTCTTTATGTATTTAGTTGAAGTATGTCTTAGATGATTATGACTATAAATTAGCTCACCTACAAGAGATGGATTTAATTGATAATAAATGCATGGCCATAGTCAACAACCTGTAAGCATACCAAAATTGACTTTGTGGCCACTACAATCAGCTTGTTAAACACAGAGAATTTGAGATTGGTGATCTTGTTCTTAAATAAACCCAATAAAATACCATGGCCAAGAAGAAACATAAAGGCAAGTTCAAACTTAACTGGATTGGCACTTTCATAATTTTTTCAAACTATGGCATTAGAGCATATAGGCTCACTACACCATACATGGATGAACTTGATGAGCTAATGAACATTATACACCTTAAGCATTACCTTGTTTGAGAGACCTGGTGTATTTTCTATGAGGCATATTTCAATTATACCATAATATCAACTTTCCTCTTTGTACCATGCCATTTTATCACCATTCAATTCTACCATACTTTTATATTGATGAAGTTATTTTTACACTGCCCTATCTAGCCCTTTTGACCTTGTTTCCATTCCCTTAGTTATAAGACCACTTTCAAGACAAAGATTTAGATCAATTTTTAGTAGTTGTTTCAAGTATTGTAGATAGAGGCCATATTTTTGGAGCAATATGACAATGGTTTGGTAGTTGCATCCTTCATTTCTTATTTAATTTTATAACAAGTGTGCCTGATTATAACAACATTTGGGCAAATTAGTGTTTCATTGTTTTTCTACTAATTATAACTACCTATGGGCAAATTAATATCATTGACTTATGCCATTATTTCCTAGTTATAACCACTTATGGGAAAAATAGGGGAAACACTTGTTTATCATGATTTGAATTACCACCTTGCCATGCCTATGTCATACTATGCCATTTGCCAACTTTGTCTATTTTGTTTGAATTAGCTATTACACTAGTTAGATTCTTCTATTATATAATAGAACTATAATGACTTGAGGTCTCATCTTGGGACTATGTAGAAAATGCTCGATTTATGTTGAGGTCAGCTCAATCACCCTTTTCCATGTTCTTTCCATTTTATGAGCAAATGTTAAGTTTAAACACTCTCATTATTTTATGATCTTAGATTGTTTAGTATCTCATCATTCTTTTTTGAGTTGAGATACATTAAAAATTCCAAAAACATTAGAAAATAGATCTAGAAAATCCTAAAAATTAACCATTATATGCCTTAAGGATTATGGGATCCCTAGCTATCTCACAATAAATGACTTGTCATTTAGTTTCCCCATCCTTACTATCCTAAAATTTGAAACTCTCACCATTTTGTGATCCCATATTATTATATAACACAATCATATTTTTCTTCTCATCATATGGCTTCTATCTCATTTCCTAAGAAAACTACATTTGGCCTGAATTTTTTGTTGGATATTACATCGATGGAGCTATGTAGACAGCGTCTACTTGCCTAGTACATATAGAAATAGTTCAGCCACCCCCTTCTTTTTATTTTATTCCCCCATCTTGTTTGATTATTTAGTTGTCTCTCTTTTCTAGGGGTAATGTTAATCATCTTGTCTGTGTCATGTTGTTTATACTAACATTATCATTAATCATTGTTTGTTTGATTGTTTCTCTTGGTTTTATTTTATTTATTTTCTTTTTCTTAGTGTTTTATTTGTTTATTTATTTGCCTATTTATTTTCTTTTATGTTGTGCCTTGATTCAGTCTATGTGTGTTCATTGGGTGATTCCTTGTGCATTATTATTGAATCCATCCATATTCATACATCAACACTGTCATCATGGTTTTTATCATTGGTACATTGTTTTTAACTGAGTATTAGATCATGTATCAAACCTTCTGCATATTTTGACCAAGACTTCATGGTGTTCTATCAGGATGCCTACCATCATGTGCTACAAAAAAAATTAGATCTAGGAGTCTACATGATAAATAAGAAATGATATATCTCCTTGGCACTAGAAACATTCCCACTCTAGTCCAAATCATATCCTCCATAGAGTAATTAAACACTAAAATAATTTTCTTCCTTGCTAGTTTAGATGAGCATCTCCTTAATAATAGGTTGCCAAAGTTTAGCTTTACCCTCTATATAAATTTACCATCATCTTCCATATCTTTTTTTCCATAATAGAGGTAAAATTATTCTAACCACCTTTGGACAAATCATTGTACACCATCCCACTTGCATTACCAATGATTCTAACTACCTTTGGGCAAATCATTGTGTTTCCATAAATTTGAAGGTTAATGATTATAACCACTTTTTCACAAATCATTATGTTTCCTCTACCCACCTAGGGTACATTTTCATTGTGATAATTCTTATAAACTTATTTGGGCAAACCATTATATCTATCCACCTAATTGGGGCATGTTTTTATATTTCCAATGATTATAACCACCTATGGGTAAATCATTGTTTTCTCTTTTTATGATTATAACCACCTTTGGGAAAATCATTCTCTTGTTACCCTAAGCCTTTTTCAATGATTATAACCACCTTTGGGCAAGTAATTACATGTTTCATCCAACCTATGCTGATGATTATAACCATATGTGGGCAAAGCATCTTATTTGTCTACCCTAACTAGAGTAACTCTATATGCCATTGATTATAATTACCTATGGGAAAATTGGTCCCTTCTACCCAATTTAATCTTTTTGGTCCCATCATTTCCTCCTTTTGAGGGACTAATCACTGACCCCTTTGCCAATTGCTCCCTTTAGGGGTACCTACAGGTCATCCATTACCATTGAATTCATAAGCATACATGAAATTTTCATTCTTTAAGAAGACATTACTATGTTTATAGTTTGTAACTCCCTCCCAAATAGGGGGAAACTATAGACACATTAAAATGGCCACTAATGGCCTTTGATCAGACTTCATACTGATTCCTACCAGCTTTTGTAAATTAAGCCTAGGAATCACTGAATGTCCCAAATTTACTTGTACATCATTATTCAAAAATTAGAATCTCATTGAGACATCCCTAATTGGGTATCTTACCATAAACAATAATAACCTCTCATAGATTCATCCTTAATCATCATGTGGTATCACAACATGCAATTTAGCCTATAGACCTATTAAGTGGGGCAAGTGCACACATAAAATCAAATATTGAAAGATCTAAATGGATATTTGGAATTAATTAACAAGCTAAACCAAATTAAAATCCTGGTTAAATTATCCATGTGAAATTAATAAATTACTAAAAAAGTAAATTCAAAAATATGAAATATCCTAGCTTTTTGGATTACCTTTACAAGTTGTCAAGCCTTTGGAAAATATCTCAAAATATCTATTTTTGGAGACCCATGCCTATTCATTGAAAATAATGAGATTTTGACACCTTTTAACTCTATTTTGGTTGTGTTGAATCACTTAGGTTAGGTGTGAACCAATTAAATATTTAAACTACACTTTAACTCACCTTGAGTTGGGGTTAGTTCCAAAGCCTATAAATACAAGCCATTACCTATTGAAAAGAGACCTTAGAAATTGTATAGTTATAATGTAGGTTTTGTAGCAAGATTCATAGAAATAGTGTTATAATGCCAAAATATTGAGCCAAGACCCATCAAGACACAAACATAAGCCACATCAAGTAAGCCAAAATGGTGCCAAAGAGAGAAGGAGCAAAGAATACTCCATTGTCAAAGACTTTTTGAGCACAAACCAAGTAAGCCACACAACGAATCATTTGGAGAATTCAAGGAAGGTAAGAGATTGTTTTTATTTTACATATTACTTGTGTTTTCAATTTATTTTATTCATTAATATCCCCATATGATCTAGGAAATTAAGTGTTAGCATATTAGTGTGTTCTTATTCAAGTTTTGTTACTTTTTCTAACACTGGATCTAACCTCCCTTCTTGGATTCCTTAATTACACATCAAAGATACATAATGGATTACATGGAATCCTTATCTACCATGCACCATATTCAAATATATAGAGCACCTAAACATGTTCTTATTAGTACTACTTCAAAAAACATAGAGCATTCAATGATGGGTTTCATGAACCCATACTCCTTTTGTTGTATGTTTACGACCACAAAGTCCTATTACAAATATGTAAAACATCACAGATCTTACAGTGCTAGATATTATACCTATACATGGTCCTTGGCAAGACCACTAGTTTATTACACTAGGTTCTAAGTGGGGAGATACCTATGACCATACTTTGGATGAGATCATAGGATATTCATTTCCATGATAATATATAAAAAATACCAAAAAAATTAACAAATCGAAAATCCAAAAAATATCTCCAATATTTATATATTTTATTAGCTCCTTGGCATCTATGTTGTTAATTCCATATTGGTAGACAACATATCATTCCTTTCTATATACACATATGTTTCATGCATCTTTTAAGTGTGATACAAGCATACCCAAGAACATAATTTATGTACTTTTAGATGTTGGTCCTTCCCTCTACTCATTTCATATGGAGACTAGGTAAATCCTCTTCTTTTATGACAATATCCTAGGTTACATTATTCTATGATCATTTTCCATTGTCATGTTTTCACTTATATACTAACACATGCCTTTACTCATGCTCATATCTTTCACATTGTACTTGATATTCTATTTACTTAACATTTTTTAATAACACATATATCCAAGGACTAGTATGATATGTTTATGTTGGTTGCTTATGATTCCATGATTTTCATTTATGCAATTCCTTAAGTGTTTTTTATTGCTTTCTATTATATTACTTGTTTGAATATTCCCCATTACCTTTATTTTTTTACTGTGACATTTTCATATGTCATAAATTATTATATAGACATTTGAATATGTCATGATTACCTTATGGAAATTTGAGTAAGTCACATCCCTTTGATTGTGTGACATTTGAACATGCCCCTTGTTTGAGGTCTCCTTAGAACATTATCTTTTGATTTAATTTTGAGTGTTATTGTGTGTGTGCTTGATTACTTGTTGAACTTGTACTATTACTATCTAGAGATTACCATGATATAGATCATGCATTTTAGGCCTTGATGTGATCACATTATATGCAATTTAATGATATATTTACCTAGACATGTTTCATCTACATGCTACATGCTACATTCATAGATTATATATTTATCTTATCATTTTGAGGAAATGTGACTACTAGTTTTTACTCCCTCTCACCTCAAAATGGGGGAATATTTGTGGGATCATGTCATAGAGGCATGGATTTCACACCTTCATAGTTTTAAATTTAGTGGAGGCATGTTATGGAAACTATAATCACTTAAAAGTGGTATTTGAGTGCTAAGAGTGATACTTGAGACTACATATCCCTAGACTATCCCTAGACATATCTTAGATCCTATTTTCAAACTCATCCAACATTCATGTGGGCCACAAGAATCCCTAGTCATCCCTAAAGAAATCATAGACCCTCATTCTTTCATCCTAGTGCTAGTGTCCCAATAATGGTGATAATGTCCTTTCCATCCTTTTTTCACAAACATATATCTTTTGAAATCTAAAACCTCCTATGGTTGGCATAGACCTCTTTTAGCACCCACATAAGCATCAAAATGGTATAAATACATTAATTTTATCCTTCTAACCATTAGATGGAAATAAAATGTGTTGGTTGAATATTTTTTCTATCAGCGTACTGGTAAAAAAAATAGGTCTAATCAACCAAAGTAGAAAGATTAGTTATTCAAATGTGTAAGTTTATCACATCAGAAGGAGACAGCTCTCTCCTCTCATCAAGGGGAGGTTCCCTGTGGATATGCTATATATATATGTATAAACAAAAAATAATACTCAAGGGTAGAACAAGCCATCCATCTCTCTTTCTTCAGAGATGATGTGTGTAAAACAAAGGAAAAACTCAAGGGAAATGACAGACAGTACTCCTCTTCTTTCAGAAGAATTATTCAGCCAGCCACAAGAATACTCCTGAAAATAAAAGCAAAATGTAACTGAGGGCGTAGTAACCAGCAAATTGAGATACAGCACAAACTCTCCACCTAAAATTCTCAAGAGTAATATACGAAGGACAATGAGGGCACAAAGTCATCCCAAAGTCCTTTACACATCAATGAAAAGAAAACACATTGAAGGCAGCTATGGGGGCACAAAGTCTCTCCATAGTTGATTCCGTCAGGACACCTTCCTGAACAATTTTACTAATCCTACTTGTTAAATTAGTGGAACAGAAAATATATCAAGGAAAAAGACATAAGAACATCTTCCTTAACAACAAAGATATCATAGCACAAAGTTTGAAAAAGTTCCTTGCTTTCTTATTCCAATAACAAAATATGATCAACAGACTAAGCATAAAGTCTCAATGATGCCTCTCAATTTGGGTAGAGTTTCATTCAGATTATCAAAAAAGATATCTTTTTACAATGAAAGAAAGTCCCTTATATAGCCACTTCAAGAAGGACTCGAGAACAGTAATACATCATGATGCATTGGGAACTGTTAGGAAAATAGGTTGGAACTTTGGGGTGTTTTACCCATTTGATCTTCTCAATGTAGATAAACAAGCCATGCAATTGAAAGATTACAACTTTTAATGTCCACCTGGTGGTCTGATCTTATCTTCATTGTTCCTCCTTTTTTGGTTAATTGAATTGGGTCATGGATTCATTCGTTGTTCTGCCTTTCCTCGCTTTTTGCTAGTTTTGGTCTTGAATTCTAGGAATGCATTTAGGTCTGTGAATTCAAAGGATCAATGGCTATTTCATTGTCTTCAATTTGATGTTTGCACACTTGTCACTATGTTTCCAATGGCTAGTTAGATGTGTTGAATTTGACATCTTCGAGCACGTCACCCCTTGGTCTTCTTTCAAATTTTGGCTTGGTATTCTTCCAAATTGGAATTGCCCTTTTGAGCCTTGAGAAATGACTTGTGTTGAGTCAGAATAGCCCTTTACTTTGGCCACCGAGAGTCCCCCACAAGGGCACCTGCCCTTTGGGGTCCTTCAACAGTCCTTTGCCTTGGCAGTTCCCACAGACAAATCCTCGAGGCTTTCTCCCATGAACGTTTCCTTGTGCAAAAGTTTCTTGCAGAAATTTCCCTAGGTAAAATTATCATGGACAAAAGTTCAGGGAAAATTCCCGTGGACAAAAGTCTGGGGAAAATTCCCATGGACAAAAGTTCGGGGAAAATTCTCGCAAACAAAAAGTCCGTGGAATTATTTTTTCCACAAAGTATTTTATTGATCTTCAAATTTTTCGTGCCCGCAGCCACTTAGAATTCTTTCAGACTTTTTATCTGAAGGAATTCCTTCGGATAAAAATATGAAAGAATTAAGTCTTAGCCAATTTTTAAATGCCTTAAACAAATTTGAAATAATTACTTTTTAGCTTCCTTGAAAAATGACCCTTTTGAAGGGTGATTTTATTGATTAAGTGTCCTCCGTAAGGGCACTTGTCCTTCAGGAAGCTTCCTTTTGCATTGAACCATCCCTTTGAACTTTGGCGATGACCTTGAGGTGTTGAACCAAGATGTTGAACCAATCGGTTGAACTAAAAAATGGTTCAAGCCAATGGTTTAATGAATAAACTAAGCATTGAACCGAACATTGAACTTGCCTTTGAACCATGTCTTTGAACCAAAATGTTGAACCTTTTCTTTGAACCAACCGTTGAATCAAGTTTTGGTTCAATGGTTCAAACAAAGCTTTGAAAATGTCTTTGAACCTACCATTGAACCTTGAGATGTTGAACCAAAGGATGAACTGAAAGAATGAACCAATTGAGTGAACTATTTGGTTGAACCAAAAGATGCTGAAATGAAGGGAATGAACCACCTAAGTGAAATAAAGAGTTAAACCACTTGGTTGAACTGAGCCATTGAACCATTCTTTTAGTTGAATCGACCGTTGAACCTTGAACCTGTTGAACCTTTGAACCAAAGTGGTTCAATGGTTCAATAGTTCAAGCCACCTTAATTTGGCCAAGTATTTGAAATCTGATGAACCAATTGAAGTGATTGAACTTTGAACCTTGATGAAGCGCTTAACTCTTGCCAAAGACATTGAACTTGTTAAACCTTGAACCCGTTGAACCTACTATTGGTGTTTGCTGATGGAGATTTCTGTTTGAACCAAGGCATTGAAATAGTCCCAAAAAATGACTAAGTGTTGAAAAATTGATTCTTTTGACTGAAACCACCTATAGAAGCCTTTGAACCTATAAAAATGAACCTGCCTACAGAGTTCGTAGATTCAAGCCTACAGAGTCCGTAGATTTTCTAAGAAGCTTGGAAAATGAGGAATTTGAATGTCTAGGACAAATTTTGAAAATAGAAGATACAATTTTGGTCTATAAGACCAAAATATTTCAAATGTTGTCCCAAAAATGATAGCTATTTTTGGGGAACAATAGCTGGCTCCAGTTGGGGAACTTTTGTCAATTGCAAAATGAATTGAAAGGAGTAGAATACAGAATTTCAAATGGCTTCATGTGTACCATTGGGATTTAGAGTCATGCTACCCAAAAATGAAAGGTATCAAAAAGAAAATAAACAAAACAAAATAGAATTAAAACTATACAAATATACATATATACAGAGGAAATGATCTAATACTTCAAGAGTTGAAGTGTTACAGATGTTGCCCATTGTGGGGTAGAGAAAAGAGTGTGCCATCTTGGGATTTCAATAGAAAAATATTTTCACCAATGTGTTGATGAATTATAAATGGGCCTCTCCAAAGGGATTCAAACTTTCCATGCATCCCCTTTGTTTCTCTTCTTTTGTCCCACAGTAGGACTTGATCTCCAATCTAGAAATCATGATTTTTGGCCTTCTGATCAAAGAGTTTCTTTACTAGACTTTGATGAGCAGCAATTCTATCCACCACCATGGTTCTCTGTTCCTCCAGGTAAGTCAGGAACATGATTATTTTGCCAAGAGACATCTCATATGTTTGATATTTAATGGCCTTCACCAATTTTAAGGCTAGTAACTCTAAGGTGATTGGTATCTTAGCATTAATACCATATAAAAGTTGAAAAGGAGACATAACAATCGCCCTCTTTGGTGTGATCTTGTCTGCCCATAGAGCATCAACCAATGCCTTATGCCATGTCCTTTGATTATCATCTTCTAGCTTTTTAATAATAGTTACCAAATTCTTATTGCTGGACTCAGCTTGTCCATTCCCTTATGGAAAATAATCAAAAGAATGAGAGAGTGTAATTACATAATGAAAATAGAATTGTGTAATATCTTGAGAGGTGAAACAAGTTGCATTATCATTAACAATTTTGAGTGGAACTCCAAACCTGGAAATGATATTCTCTTTGAGGAAGTTGCATACAACTTCTAAAGTAGCATGCTTAGTTGAGATTGCTTCTACCCACTTGGTGAAATAATTAGTTGCTGTAAGGACATAATCATGTCCAACACTTGAAGATGGGTTTATTGTCCCAATAAATTCAAGTCCCCATTGCTGGAAAGGTTCCTCTATGAAAACTAGCTTGAGAGGCATGGCAACCAACTTGGGTCTTCCAACAAATTGCTGGCAAAGTTCACATTTCCTCACCCACTTATGTGCATCTTGGAAAAGAGTTAGCCAGTAATACCTGGCTCATAGAATTTTGTGAGCAGTCACAGGAGTATAAAAATGTCCTCCATAGGTGAGATTATGGAAAGATTTCAAAAGTTGAGTTTGTTGTTCTTTGTCTACATAGTGAAGGAATACTCCATTTATCCTTCTCTTGTATAGGCCGTTATCCTAAAGGATAACATTGACAGCTTTCAATTTGATAGTCCTCATTTCTTTGTAAGACAAATGAGTAAGAAATTCACCATAAGTTAGAAAATAGGTAATACCTAATTACCATTCATTGGTAGTGGATACAAAAAGGACTATTGGCATATCTTCCACTTCAGCTTCTTCACACTGTGTATCTTCTAGCTTATTGTTAGCCATTAATTAGCATAGGCCTTTACCTTGATCAGCTTTGTCAGCTTGATATCTAGATCAAATTCTTGGATCTTTGCAATCTAATTACCTCTTTTTGTACCAAAATCTTGTTGAGTTAATATAGACTTGATTGTAGTGTCAGGAACTAAGGCAGTAGTGTGTGAATTCAAAATATAGAAGCGAAAATGTTTGACAGCTTTTACCAATGCATAGGCGTGCTTCTCTATATTTGAATATTTCATCTCATGAGTTTTGAGAGGGAAACTCATGAAAGAGATGGGGGATTCAATAACTTCCTTATCCTATTAAATGAGAATCGCTGAAAGAGTGTGCTCAGATGCATAGCTATATATGATGAAATCTCTATGGTAATCTGGACAAACCAAGGTGGGGGCATGAGCAATGGCAGTTTTGATATCTTGAAACGTTGATTTGCCTTCTTTAGTCCAGATGAAGGTGGTCTTCCCTTTCATCATGTTCATAATGTGTCTGGTCTTCTTAACAAATTTAGGGATGAATCTCCATAAGAAATTCAATTTTCTAAAGAAAGAGTGAACAATATTTTTATTTGTAGGCAAATTCAGCTCTTGAATAGACTTAACTCTATCTAAATCAATCTTTATGCCTTCTTTAGACATAATGTGTCTAAGGAGTTTCCCTTCTATTACTCCAAAAATAGACTTCTTAAGATTTAAAGAAATACCATTTTGGCGGCCGTGCAATCCAGCACTTATTGTAAGTGGCATACATGATCAGATCAACACTTTGAAAAGACAATTAAGTCATTAAGATATACCACTATGAATTTGCCAATTTCATCTTTGAAGGCCATGTCCATAGCTCTCTGAAAGGTATCACCAGCATTTATTAAGCCAAAAGTCATTCTTTTATATGCAAATGTACCCCAAGGTGTGGTGAATGCAGTCTTGTGTTGATCAACTTCATCAACCACAACTTGATTATAACCTGAGAAGCCATCCAGCATTGATAACATCTCTGATCCTGTTAATGATTGAAGCAGAGGGTAATTGTCATTTAGAGATGACTAATTTAGATTCTTGAAATCTACACAAATGTAGATTTCACCATTTTTCTTCCTTATAGGCACTATGTTCGCAATCCATGTAGAATGATGTATTGGGAAGATAATTTTAGCATTTAACATTTTTTGTATCTCAGACATAATAGTACTTGAAATTTTTGGATTGTATTGTCTAGATTTTTGCTTGTAGGGCATTGAGTCAACCTTGAGAGGAATGTGATGGCAGATTTTATCAGATTTGAGAGACTTTAGGTCTTTATAAGAATACGCTAAGACATCAATGTATTGACGAAGCAAAGAGGTGAACTTGAATCTTTCTTCGGGGGTGCAACACTTACCAATGTTGACCATCTTGGGATTTTCTTTGTTGGTTAGATTTACTTGGTCAAATCCTTGAGAGAAACTTGAATCTATTTACTATTGTTTAATGAATCTATCATGTTTGTCAAATAGCTTTTCAAGAGAAACTAGGCCTTTGGGAATTTTGTTTCCTTTTAGCTGTAGGAATTCTTCATTCATATCTGAACTAGATTCAGAAATAGATTCAGACTTTTGAGATTTGATGCCTTCAAAATATAGCTATTCAAAATTGTCTTTTAATTCCAAAAAAGTAATGATTTGATGATCATCATTAAATATTTACCAATGATCAACATTGTCAGGTACACTTGGTCTATAGACTAGCTCGATGGTATACTTGTCTTTTTTGAAATCTGAATGAGGAACTAAAAGAGTTCCTAAGAACAACAAGTGCATTAGCTTTATCATTAGACTCTCTGGGTATGGTAGAAATATTGAAAGCATCAAAGCTTTCAATTTGGTCCCAAACTAGGTTATAGTAGTGGCGTAACCTCTCATTCTTAGTCTGATATAGATTTCTCACTTGACAGACCACTAATTCAGCATCCCCTTTAGCATGAAGAAACTTGATGCCTCTTTCTTGAGTAGCCTTCATGCCCAACAACAAAGATTTGTATTCAATTGTATTATTATTGTTGCTAAATTATAATTTATAGGATGAAGGAAACATATCTCTTTGAGGAGATATCAAAACAATCCCAGCTCCTGAACCAGTAGAGGAATAGCTACCATCAAATTCTAGAGTCCAAATTTCATCAGACACTAACTTTTCTTTAGAATTTCCTTCATCAGAGATGGAGGGACCTTCTTCATCTGTATATAGAAAGTAGTTACCCATACCTACAGATTAAAAAAGGATTTGAACTTCAGGGGCTGATGTTTGGGTGACTACATACTTTGCTTCCTTTTCAGGGAGTAATCTCTTCATCATGCCTTGGACAAGGATCCTTACCTCAGATAGATCCATGTTCAGTTCTCTTCCCACATCTTTACAAAAATTTCATCCAAGCAAAATACCATAGGATGTTGGAACGTCAGCCACCAAGACAGTCATCTTAATCCTCTTGTCTGAAAAGGCTGTGAATGCAAATTGGGCATCTTTGATTTACCCCAGAAATGGTACTTGCTTATTCTCCATGGAGAAACATCTCCCAAATGTTTTAGTTGGTGTGAGACCAAGAGACTCAGTGACTTTAATAGGCATGACATTGTCAGATGCACCTGAGTCTATTATACAGTTACTCAGCTTGTGGCCATTGATTAATAGGGAAACATATAAGGGTTTTATTTTTTTGGGAGCAGCTGGAGGAGTAATGACCAAATTATTTGGAATAGGCATGTTCTTTGGAGAATCAAGAGTTACTTTTTTAGATTTTTGTCCTGTAGGGACAATTTGATTTTTAACATATTGAATCAGCTTAATTAGTTGATCTGGATTGGACCACAAGTATTCAAATTCAGACATTTATATTTGTCTTTTTGACATGATCAATTATGTTAAATGGCTGAATCGAGTGAGGTACAGAGAAAGGTACTTCAACTTTTTGAGTTTTAAGAGGGATGGGAGGTGGGTTGGTTTGTGAATTGGGAGTAGAAGGTGAAGGTGAAATGGATGTATTTACCTTTTAGGTGATGACTCAGATCTTTTGATTGAAAAGGTAGAACAGTCCAACGTTTAGCAATTATGATTGTTGGTTGAGGTTATTCCTCTATCTTATCTTTATCAGCTTGTTAGAATGATTGGTTCTTGGATCTGGTAAACACTACATATGATCCATCTAAAGCTTCTCCTTTACTTTTGGGTTCATCCTAGTAATTTAGGAAACTAATGTGGGAGTCACTTGCTGATTCTTCTTGATTATCTTCAATGATATCAGCATCATTTTCTTGATTCAATTCAGGCTAGAAAGAAAACTCTGATTCTACTTTAAGGTATCCCATTACTGAATTGGTTGGAGGAGCTTTTAGGGCAAGCTTCCCTTGTGGGGGAGGAAGGCGATTTTGATGCCCTTGGTTCCTGGCAACATTGCCCTGATATGACTGATTTGGAAATGTCCTTCTATATGTAGGAGTAGAAAACATTCCTTGAGCCATTTGCTTCTTAAGAGCAAGCAACTCATTTGCTAATTTTTGCACCATTGGATCTGTGGTGCTTGTAGACGCAAATTCAAAAGATGATGAAGCTCTATTTCTATTTGGATCTCTTCTTATCTTCCCTACTAAGATGAGATCATCTTCTACTTCAGTGGCCAAAAGTTGAGCTGTAGTGAGATATATTTGACCAGCATGTCTCAAGAGGAAACTAACTTTAGGTAGCTGAGAATTAATGAAAAAGCATTTGAGATTCTCAGCTGTAGGTTGAGTAATGACAAGAATTGTATTTATCAATTTGTCAAATTTAGCTATGAAGTCTCTCATAGGTTCATGAGGCTCTTTCTTCATCTGTGTAAGTTGAGCAAGAAGTGTATGGGCATCTTCTGTAGGTTTGAATCTAGCTTCAAACTTAGCTTTAAGAGTATTCCAATCAGTCACAGACTGAGCTTGTAGATGGTAAAACCAATTTGCAACACCACCTTGTAATTTTTCAACAAAAACCCTGACTGCTACATCTTCAAATTCTACTCTGATTACTCCACAAGCTATACTGAATGCTGTAATATGTTCATCAAGATGAACTTTCCCATCACCATAAAATTTAGAGAAATTCTTCCTAGAACTACATGGAAGCTCATGTAGAGGAGGAGTAAGATTGAGAGGACCAAAAGCATTACCCTAGGGGCCTTGAACTGCCATATAAGATTATGAAAAGGAGGGATAACAAATCTCAAAGGGGTAGTTATAGGCACAGCTTTATCAACAATAGAAGTAGATATTTCATCTAGTAATGGAGATCTGGCTTTAGTAGGAGGGAAGCTCTTGGTTCATTAGAGATGAGATGGTGAAGGAAATAAATCAAAATCACTATGCTGTACTAGCTCGAACATAGGGCCAACAATACCTTTAGCCCTTTGGCTTCATGTATACCTTGAATCTGCCAGATTATGAAACAAAAATGGAAAATATTTGACTTTGCTTCAGTTTGAAGCTTGAGGCTTTAAACTGTGCATTCTTTCGCTGTTAGTTTGGAGGTGAATGAATAGGCTATAAATGGATAATGGGTATTTCCCCAGCGGAGTCACCAAAAATTGTTGGTTAAATATTTTATCTATCAGCGTACTGGTAAACAAAATAGGTCTGATCAGCCAAAGTAGGAAGATTAGTCATCCAAATGTGTAAGTTTATCACATCAAAAGGAGACTGCTCTCTCCTCTCATCAAGGAGAGGTTCCTTGTGGATATGCTATATATATATATATATGTATAAATAGAAAATAATACTCAAGGGTAGAACAAGCCATCCATCTCTCTTTCTTCAGAGATGATGTGTGTAAAACAAAGGAAAAACTCAAGGGAAATGATAGACAGTACTCCTCTTCTTTCAGAAGAACTATTCAGCCAGCCACAAGAATACTCCTAGAAATAAAAGCAGAATGTAACTGAGGTCGTAGTAACTAGCAAATCGAGATACAACACAAAGTCTCCACCTGAAATGCTCAAGAGTAATATACGAAGGACAATGAGGGCACAAATTCATCCCAAAGTCCTTTACACATTAATGAAAAGAAAACACACTGAAGACAGCTATGGGGGCACAAAGTCTCTCCACAGTTGATTCCTCAGGACACCTTCCTAAAAAATTTTACTAATCCTGCTTGTTAAATTAGTGGAATAGAAAATATATCAAGGAAAAAGACATAAGAACATCTTCCTTAACAACAAAGATATCACAACACAAAGTTTGAAAAAGTTCTTTGCTTTCTTATTCCAATAACAAAATATGATCAACAGACTGAGCACAAAGTCTCAATGATGCCTCTTAATTTGGGTAGAGTTTCATTTAGATTGTCAAAAAAGAGATCTTTTTACAATGAAAGAAAGTCCCTTATATAGCCACTTCAAGAAGGACTCAAGAACAGTAATACATCATTATGCATTGGGAACTATTAGGAAAATAGGCTAGAACTTTGGGGCATTTTACCCATTTGATCTTTTCAATGTAGATAAACAAGCCACACAATTGAAAGATTGTAACTTTCAATGTCCACCTCACAGTCTGATCTTGTCTTCATCATTCCTCCTTTTTTGGTTAATTGAATCAGGTCCTGGATTCATTCGTTGTTCTGCCTTTCCTCACTTTCTGCTAGTTTTGGTCTTGAATTCTGGGAATGCATTCGGTTCTATGAATTCAAAGGATCAATAGCTATTTCATTGTCTTCAATTTGACATTCGCATGCCCATCACTATGTTTCCAATAGCTAGTTAGTTGTGTTGAATTTGACATCTTCGAGGCACGTCACCCCTTGGTCTTCTTTCGGCTTTCGGCTTGGTATTCTTCCAGATTGGACTTGCCCTTTCAGGCCTTGAGAAATGACCTATGTCAAGTCAGAATAGCCCTTTACTTTGGCCACGAGAGTCCCCTGTAAGGGCACCTGCCCTTCAGGGTCCTTCATCAGTCCTTTGCCTTGGCATTTCCTGTGGACAAATCCCCAGGCTTTCTCTTGTGAATGTTTCCTCATGTGAAAGTTTCCCGCAGACATTTCCCTTGGGGAAAATTCTTGTGGACAAAAGTCTAGGGAAAATTCTCGCAGACAAAAGTCTAGGGAAAATTCCTGTAGACAAAAAGTCTGCGGAATTATTTATTCCACAAAGTCTTTGATTGATCTTTGGATTTTTCGCACCTGCGGCCACTTAGAATTCTTTCAGAATTTTTTTCCGAAGGAATTCCTTCAGACAAAAATATGAAAGAATTAAGTCTTAACCAATTTTTAAATGCCTTAAACAAATCTGAAAGAATTACCTTTCAGCTTCCTTGAAAAATGACCCTTCCAAAGGGTGCTTTTATTGATTAAGTGTCCTCCGCAAGGGCACTTGTCCTTCGGGAAGCTTCCTTTTGCATTGAACCATCCCTTTGAACTTTGGCGATGAACCTTGAGGCATTGAACCAAGATGTTGAACCAATCGGTTGAACCAAAAAATGGTTCAAGCCGATGGTTCAATGAATAAATTAAGCATTGAACTAACATTGAACTTGCCTTTGAACCATGTCTTTGAACCAAAATGTTGAACCTTTTTGTTGAACCAACCGTTGAACCAAGTTTTGGTTGAACGGTTCAAACAAAGCTTTGAAAATGTCTTTGAACCTGTCGTTGAACCTTGAGATGTTGAACCAAAGGATGAATTGAAAGAATGAACCAACTGAGTGAAATATTTGGTTGAACCAAAAGATGCTAAAATGAAGGGAATGAACCACCTAAGTGAAATAAATCATTGAACCGCTTGGTTGAACCGAGCCATTAAACCATTCCTTTGGTTGATCTGACTATTGAACCTTGAACCCGTTGAACCTTTGAACCAAAGTGGTTCAATGGTTCAACAGTTCAAGCCACCTTAATTTGGCCAAGTGTTTGGAATCTGATGAACAAATTGAAGCGATAGAACTTTGAACCTTGATGAAGTGCTTAACTCTTGCCAAAGACGTTGAACTTGTTGAACCTTGAACCCGTTGAACCTATTGTTGGTGTTTGCCAATGGAGATTTCTATTTGAACCAAGGCACTGAAACAGTCCCAAAAAATGACTAAGTGTTAAAAAACTGATTCTTTTGATTGAAACCACCTGTAGAAGCCTTTGAACCTATAAAAATGAACTTGCCTATAGAGTCTATAGATTCAAGCCTATAGGGTCCATAGATTTTCTGAGAAGCTTGGAAAATGAGGAATTTGAATGTCTAGGACAAATTTTGAAAATGGAAGATACAATTTTGGTCTGTAAGACCAAAATATTTCAAATGTTGTCTCAAAAATGATAGCTATTTTTTGGGAAAAACAAAATGAAAAATACACATTGAAACTTAGAACAATTTATGCACAATTAAGGTTATCAATCCCTATTATGCCCTACTTCTACATACTACCATCTATAACATTACTAAGCTCAAATTACATAGATTTATAGTCTTAAGCACATTCAAAGTACTTAAGTCAACTATCTTAATAAATTCACTTGCACTTGTACCAGTACTTAGGTTGAGAGAATGACATTGGGATTGATCCCTCTTTAGAGTATTAGTATGTAGGTAACTATCTTCACAATGGGGTGTTGAAGATGTCCACCATACCCCACTAAAAACATACTTTTTATCTTGTATGAATTGGATTCCATATAAATATAGAGTATTATGGTTTGTTCATAAATTCATTTAAAACAAGACATATATAGGGTTTTAAAACTTGTGCACATGGAAATAGATCTCATAGATCTAGACACAGGTGCACTTAGACGCTGATATAGTCCTACACAAAGGATACTACCACCAAAATGGGGACACTAATACCACATATAATAATGGTGCTAATATAAAATTATGGAAATACTATATAAGAGGGGTTTTCATATCAAGATCCTATTTATGACACTCAGACTAGCCTTTACCTTAATTTCTTGCCTCTAGATCATTTGTCTCAATCATTTTCCAACGAAGTTATTAGTTAAATTATTACTTACTATTTTTGAAAAGGTCAAAGTCATTAAATTATGTAACAAATTAGTGACTATATTTATTGCGTATTATTACCCTAATTTACTATACTCAATGCTTTAATAACATAATATTTATACTTTTTAAGTCCTAAAAGGTTAAAACAATTGGTGAATCCAACTTACTTCAAGCACATTATTTCAAAAACCTAGTGCACCATTAGGGTTTCCCTTATTATTTCCAACATATACTCAATTTTTAGTTTGTATCCTATCATCATGATTATTATGATGGATGCTATTTTTTAATTTATGGTATAAATTCTTATGGTTTTATTCACATGTTTATTACCATTAATTTGTAGAAAAATGAACATGTATATTAATCATCTCATGGATCATGTCAGAGCTAAGCTTATTTTACACATTGGTCCTCCCTCTTGTGAGTCTAATTATTATAAGGATCATTGGTACTTGGGTCACTTTGATTTACCTCTAATCACTAATCCATGATAGAGGGCTCAGACGACTCCTTTTATTCTGACTCCACCTAGACGAACTAATTATCTTCACTCTCATCCCTCCTCTACTACTCACTCTCAGAAAATAGTATATCCAAAGGTTTGAGATATTAGAAGATGGAACATGATGCCTCCTCAAAATATATAGGAACACTATAATCCTTCAATCCCTCCTCATCCCTAAAACACTACAACATGACTTAGAGATGAGTACAAAACATTTGATATCTTGGATAAGTTAAGAAACACACTTGATAAGATATTCATATTAGAATTACTTTAAAAGGAAACCATTTTCAAAGATATTCTTTTTCAAAGACTTAATCATACATCTTTGACTCATGACACATAGCCATCTTACTTTGCATCTGTCCTGAACACTATCAAGGACATTGAGTACATTATATCTTTTTCCAATGAGGATTTACCATCACAGTTAGTTATTTCTCAAAATTTACCACTTTTCATTTAAGAGTAGATCAATACCACCACTATTAAATGAGTTCTAATTGATAGTGGTTTAAGACTTAACATATACAACCTTAAATTTTTATATATTATGGTGGTTGATACAGCATCCATTCAAAAGACATAAGAATACTAGAGGATTCAATGACATTGCTAGAAAAACATTAGGTTTTATTACATTGGATATTATGATAGGGATAAAAACCCTACCTACACACTTTTAGGTGAAGCCTAATCATTTACACTATAACTTATTACTTTGGAGACTATGGATACATTCTATGGATGTCATACCCTTTACTTTGCACATATGAAATAAGTTTTTACATGATGAATATGTATACACTTGTCCAACAAATAATGAACCATTCTAGATATTGTAGACTCACCTAGCCTACTACCATGAGTACATCTTTAGATGAGACTCCTCATGTTCTCATAAAGTCCCCATCTCACAAGATTCCAATTGAGTAGATGCATACATATGAGGTTAGGGAATCCAACAAGACTATTCCTACACCTCTTCTAGATCTTCTTAAAACATAGGTACCTTTACCCATGATGGAGGAACAACCTCTAACAATACTAATATCCCCACCCAAGGTGGATGATGATATTATCACAACATAGTTACCATTACTTGTTAACTCAAGATAAGTATACATACATAACTCTAATAAAAATTCTTAGGAAACCATAGAGGATAATCCAACATCTCTTGGCATTGATGACTATTTTTTTGGATTAAGTTTCATATTAATTGGACCAAGAGAGTGTAGAGATAATTATAAGGCACTAATACATTTTTATACACCAAAAACACCACTAGTTCATAATACTATAGCTACAGTCTCCCCTACTAAGTTACAATTAGTGGTAGATCCCTCCATTTATTTAGTACATATGGTTACATCAATGGATATAGTCTTAGTTATATAGATTCAGGAAGGGAGTTCATAAGATGAACCACACCAGATTATACATATATTACTTGATAGAGGATTGATTTTATTACCCATAATTCATCATAGATATATTAGTAGATTATCATAGTAAGTAGGTCAACCCTTTTATCATTTACATAGACTTATAGGACATGATACTGATACATGCTAAACATTACAACATAAGTTGAATAAATTCAAGGCTCAAGGCACTATTTAGATTATTCAACCTCCACCTTCATAGATACAAGAACCATGACAGAGCCATCATCGACATAGATACTCATGGAATGATCTATTGACTATCCATTTTTTTATAGATAGATACATCCCTCATGTGGCTATAGATGAGGATTCCAACCATAATACTTGGACTTTGTAATTTTTATAGCACATAGGCTATTAGGAAAATAAGCTACAATATGACATATATTATCAATATTTCATTAGACATATCACACTACTAGTTTCATGTGGCCCTAAGGTGGCCAACATATTATTATTTATCATGACTAGAGGAACTCATCTATAGGTTACTCATGGAAATACATGGTTATAGGAAATGGATGCCATAGTTGATCGATTAGATAAATGTTTAACATTCAGTCATGAGGGATAGATGGTCTACATATTACATGATGGCATAGATGAGAACCATAGGTTTCATATAGATACTCCATGGTCCAATGTGGTTTACCCTAGGACCGTATGGGAGGCATATTACATAGTAGATCAACACACTATTTGGATACACAAAATCTAGAATAACACTAAGGATAATGTTTTACTAATACATATGTAATGTTATGATGATCATGATGCTGATGACTTATTTGAGTTTGGATAGATCCAATATCAAACATTGGATAACATCCCACCTGATCCACCATTTTATTATCTACATCCCATGGATGTGCTCTTGGGTCTATATAGATAGTGTACTTTTATTATACACTATCTCATTTTTTTCCAATATTTACTTAAACATAATTTCCTTCTCTCTTGTTCTTTGTACATAGTTTCATTTTCATGTTGCTTATACATAGGTTTATCTATAAAATAAAAAATAGTATAATATTTAAAATACATAAAAACATTCAAATATTTACTCAAAAAACACAAAATTATAGTTTGTATGCATTACCATGTTTACATTTCTTATATTATCTAGACATTACATATGATATCTATCTTAGTATAGTCAGTTTTTATCATACACACATGCTTCAATTATTATTATCAAGTGCTTAGAGATTGCTACCAGACTTAGGTCTACTACATCAATATAGATTCTATATTATCTACCCACTATGGGAATATACACTGATACATATGTTTTTCATTTAACACATTCACCCATTTGGGGGAACCCTATACACATTTTTGATTACCAAGTTTTATCTTTTTATAATCTACATCACAAATTTAGCATTTTTATATCTTGATATTGATCATGCTACACTTCCTCATAATTTTTTCTATATATTACTACTTTAGACTCAACATATGTATACCTTATCTCTTACACATATTTATATTACATGTTTATTAATAATTTCATTTCTATATTTCCTAGTTTAGGCTTGATTGTATCTCTATGATTATTATATTCAAGGGAATTTTAATATGCCATTTCTCATTAGTTCTATGCCACTTCTTTCACAGTATGTATGTTTGAGACATGTGCCCATGTCCTTTCCCTGATTATGGATGCAAAAATTTGAACATGTCTTTCTATGTGGCTCTAAGCCAACTTGATTTTTGCTAGCATATGTGGATATTTGAACATGTTCTTATATGTATTGTTTTATTGGATTATATGACATGTGCCCATGTCCCTTGTATTGTGGTCCTTTGGCCTAATTTGTGTGCTTCATGTATATTGTATGTATTCTTTCTTGTATGCATCATGGACATGACACTTATCTCTTTTTTTTTTACACACTCTAATTTTAGATACCATGAGGGACCTCATGAATCTCTCCTTCCTAATTGGGTGCATTTTAGTTTACCAATTTATGTGCTAGTATCTTTATACTTTGATTTATGTGTAATTGTATTGATCTATATGTCACTATTTTCCCACTATGTTTACTTGAGTTTGATTTCTATAATCTAAGCCTGTGTGCTAAAAAAGTGTTGTGAATACATTATAGGATATTAATCTCTAGGACAAACCCCTATGAATTCCCCATATTTTGAGAGGATTTGTTGAACTTGTATAAGAATTGTCCTTAAAAAAGCTCTGAAAGATGTGTGCTAGCTAGAGAATATATTATATTTACATAATAATCCAATATAATGTACATACATAACATTAAAATGTAAGATAATCTAATCATAAGTTTGTAATATGCAATTTATATTATGTATAACATTCAAAATGGTGTTAAGATATATAGATATAATGTATGTAATAGCAAATTTGAGAAATTAATAACTACCTAGGGGATATGGCATGATGTTCATCACAGTACATGATGCCATTGTCTAAGATATGGAATTATTGTCTAGTAGCCTCAATTTTAGAAAAACCTATATTGGATAGAAAATTAAAATAGGTATATTATAGGTTTACATAGGTTTAGTTATAGATTTATTAGTTTTGCACATATTCATATCAGTTTAGATTATATTCGCACTAGTTTTATCAAATTGGGGGCATCATGCATGATCATAGTAGTTTAAATTAGATTCATACTAGTTTTCTCAAATTAAGGGCATCATGCATGACATGACCATTCTCATATTCAGTTCAGATACTCAGATACATATTATTACAACTTAGTCTAGAATCCATATGATTAGAGATCAAATTTAGGGGTATAACATGACACATTATTTTTGTATGCTCACTTACACACTAGTTGATTAGATGGAATGATAAATTATATGTCATTCTATATACTATATACACCTAACATAATATTCTAGGTTATACACTAGTTTCATGCCTTACTCCATCTGTATTGGTTGGCAATCCTGAATATGGCCTAGAGTTTCCTAATACACCCAAGTGGTTATAGAGCTGACATTCCTAGTTAGACATTTCTAGTTACATCACTTAGTTTTAGTTTAAGATGTATATAATACACATGGGTGGGAGATGATGGACTCATATCCTTCTTGAATTCATAATCCACCTATGTGAGAGGGTTGGACACACCATTAGTCTAATCCAAGCTATTCATAGGTCATGATCCACCAAGCAGGGGTGGGCAATGATGGAGTCAAAACTAGATTGATTTATTGAGCCATCCATATATGAGGATTGATAAATCTAACATGTCATTCCAAAATATTCACTTATTGATCACTATATACATACACACACATAATTTGTCACCAAGTTTATGCATTGGTTCACATATCTAGTGAGGTGTATTCATTACTTTCCTCTCTCTTATCCCTTTATCAGGTTTCCTCAATTTCACTAGTTTACTCACTATAGTCCTTTCTTTTGATATCTCTTAAGTAGGGATTGATTTATACATGTTTCTCTTATAGGACATATATTAGAGCATGATTCACATACTTAGACCCACCTTCATAGGCTTCATCTCTTAAGTAAGTATAAGTACACTTCTTTTTCCTTTATCTTAGTCATTTTACTTTATTGAATTTATATAATAAAGGGGGGGGGTAAATATAATCACCTAAAATTAGTATTTGAGTGCTAAGAGTGCTAATTGAGACTACCTATCAATAAATTAGCCCTATACCTATCCTAGAGCCTATTTTCACACTTATCTAATATTCATGCAAGCCATAGGCATCCATAGTCATCCCTAATGTAGTCCCAAACCCTCATTTTTGTAGCATGGCCCTTCATGCCTAGTGTTCTACCACTTGGACACTAGTGCTATAATAGGTAAAATAACACCACATGGTTTTAGTGTCCCAATAATGGTGCTAATGTCCTTTCCCTCCCTTTTCACAAACATATATCTTTTCAAATCTAAAACCTCTTAGGGTTGGCTTAGACTTCTTTTAGCACCTACTTAAACATCATAATAGTATAGATACATTACTTTTATCCATCTAACCATTTGATGGAAATTAGATGCAAAATACACATTAAAACTTAGAATAATTTGTGCACAATTAAGGTTATTAATCCCTATTATGCCCTACTTCTGCATACTACCATCTATAATATTCCTATGCTCAGATTACCTAGATTTCTAATATCAAGCACATTCAAAGTACTCAATTTAGCTATCATACTAGCTTCACTTATACTTTCACTAGCACATAGGTGGGGATAACTACATTGGGCTTGATCCCTCTTCAAAGTATTGGTATATAGACAACTCTCTTCATAATGGGGTGTTGAGGATGTCTAACCTACCCACACTAACAAACACACTTTTTAGCTTGTATCAAATGGATGCCTTAACAACATAAAGGATTAGGGTTTTATAACAAATTCAATAAAAATAAGCTATATACAAGGTTTTAAAACTCATGCATGTAGGAACATACCTCATAGATTGAGTCATAACTACACTCAAAAGCTCGAGACAGTCCTATACAGAGGACACTAGCACCAAAATAAGGACCTAACACCACATATCAAATAATGGATCTATTTTACAATTAGTGCACTATTATATAGGAGGATTTTTGACATTAAGATCCTATTTTAAATACTCAGACCAACCTCTCACTCAATTTATAGCTTCCATATCATATATCTTAGTCATTTTCTAGCTAAGTTATTACTTACATTATTTATTGCTATTTTTAGGAAGGTCAAATTTAATCAATTCTGTAACATATTAGTGGCTATATTTATTGCATATTATTACCTCAATTTACTATACTAAACTCTTTAACAACATAGGATTTATACTTCATAAGTCATAAAAGGTTAAAACATAAACATGTTCTCCATATTTATACAAGTTCTTAATTTCAAATTTTAGTGGGGGCATGTTATGGAAACATGTTATCCACACTTATACCAATTCTTAGTTTCAGATTTCAGTTGGGGCATGTCATGGAAACATTTCTTCCACACTTTATTTTTTTAAAATCAGCCAAACTACATAGCTATAAGGTCCACATACACATTTTTGGCAACATTGTATACATTGGTTTCATAATTATACCTAGGTTTCAGCTTAAGACATATATGAGGTACATATGGCATACAAAAGAACACCTTAAATTTTAAAATAAAAATTAATTTCAGATTCCAAATTCTTTTATGAATTTTAGCATACACCAAGATGGACTTTTATAGACTATTATTGAGTCAATATACTGCAATAGTTGTCTCATATTTTGGAAAGGTTAAGGTGATTAAATCAATCAATCTTACCAAGTTTATAAGTTAGACTTAATTTAATAATCTATATTAACCATATTTATAGTGTGAGTTGATTTGGATTACTCGTGCTTGATGCAACTAGGCTGAGGAGAAATAATGATTGACTCAAAAAAATATTCAATGTAAATTTGCATATTTATTTTTTTACAATGTAAGCTTTTAAAAATATTACAGAGAGTTGGTTCAAGGAAACCAACTAAGGGGTATAACTAACCTATAAAATTAAATAATAAAATAAATTAGATCATAAACCCAAAAAACTAACCCTTGATCCAAAGGGGTATGAAAGATCTAGAGTAATAATGCTAATGTCATCAAAGGATCTCTATCACAACTACAACTGGTGTACCTCTAGCACTAACCAAAAATTGATGCTACTCCATAAATAAGACCACCTCTATAATTTGTGACAAAAAATGGCTAATGAACATGATCAAAGTTCTCTCATCCCTAATGATCATCATGCCACACTGTAGTAGAATAAGATCAAGCATGCCCAATTACATTGATCCACATAAGATCCCACATAGGAACCCATCCAAGTGACAACCCTATAATATGTATGGCACATCTCATTAATGTATAATAAATGTTTATGACCTTTAATTAACATAAAATATGATATCAACCCCTATCAACTCATACTATCATCGATGATTGATTGAAGACCAATAAATATAATATCTTCTCCCCTTAGTAGGTGAGAGGCGAGAGGCTATACACCAAGAGAATAAAAATCAACTAACACTATCTACTCCATGTCATGAATAAAAATGAGAGAAATAAACAACTAGAACTATAAAAAAAAAAAAAAACCAAAATACTGCTACTATAACAAATTCTTGTCTTGAGCCTAGTAGCTTGTATAAGATGGGTGAATCACTATGTACTCAAAATATGGTGTTAGGTCCATCAAGACCATAGAAATTGGCCATATAATACACATCTTGATCATAGGAAATTTAATTATAACTAGAATAACTAGAGTAACTAGAATATTTGACACTATAATCATCCACATAATTGGCTTCACCTTTCTTTTTATGTGGAGAGCAGGGTCATTGAGAAGGATAGACATCTACAAGATGTCCAATACCACCAAATTTGAAACATTATGGTTGTTTCTATTATCAAAAAGATACAAAATAAGTTGAATAACTTGAATAAATATAAGAGTGAGAAGAATGCCTATGGTGATGTCTGCATTTGGAAGACCTTGGAGAGTGTTGATGTGAATGTTGTGGAGACCATTGAGAATGATGTGGAAAATGTTTCTAAGAGTGTTTCATAGAATGCTTCTAAAAAAAATTTTGTACATGGTGATGATATTTGTGATGGGAAATATTATTTACATAGTGAGCCTCTTTAATAGGCATATTTTTATTCTTTGCAAATTTCTCTCATGCTAAGTCAATAACTCACAAATGGAGTCAAATGTGGCACCATTAATCTTATCACTAAGCTACAACATTTCAATGAAATTAGTGTATATAGAATTAAGCCCATTCAATGTGATATAAATCATCATGTCATCATCAATTTTACCCCCTTTGGTGAAATATTCTTGTTTTAGAGTTTTCATATGAGAAATAGATTTAGAAAAATCCTCATCATTTGCCAGTTTATTGTTCAAAAGCTACATAAGAAGATAAATATTTTTGTATGCAGTCCATTTATCATATAAATATATTAATGGTTTCCATGCTTTACATGCCCTAAATTTAACATTTTAAATGTGAATAATCACCTATGCAGTGTAAGATGATTTTAATAGTGTGAGTGCACATTTATCACCTGTTTGGTATTCAATCAACTTTGCAGGTTTAGTGGGTGGTGTGGTTTCTTTATCTATTATTTCCCACAAATAATTAGAAATAAGTGTATTTTACATGTTCATGATCCACTCCTTATAAATTTTAGGAGTTAATTTACCATTTTTTGAGATTAAACTTACAATTTTAGCCATGATGTAATAAAATAAAAAATTGAAGAGTACTATTGGTGCCTTTACCTCTAAATAGATTTTGATTTACAAAATATACTTATAACTCATATTACACCCTTATATCACCATTTTTATTGAAAAAAAATAACTGTATCTTTATACCTCCTTTACAACAAAAAAAGATAAAATTACTAAATTTTACCAAAAATTTGCTTCCTTATATCCTTGAACCCTAGAGCTTTTTGTAAGAAAGTGGCTATCAAAATTATATTTGATAATCTCTCTATATGGAAATTTATAATATTAAGGAACAATATTATAAATAATTTGGAGTTTTTAAATGTGATAAAAAATTAAAAACAATTCACAAAAAATGTTTCACCTAATTTACTTTGCAAAGTCTTGTTATTTTTACGACAAATCAAAAATAATTTTTTTGTGAACCTTTTGCTAGTGGAGACTGCATAGAGGATTTGTAGAATTAAAAATAGGAGGAAATCAAACATTTTTCTAGTGACTTTTTGACTAGTATTTGCTGTCATATAAGGACCCATAGAAAAATAAAAAAACATAAATTGATAATAAATCAATACTTATGCACTTTAACACCATATAGGATTCATATTATACTCAACTGTCGTACAACATTCATCATAAAAAATCTATGCTTCAATTTTCTTAAAAATGGTTGATCATTACAAAATCAATGCCATAAAAATGGAGAGAAAAATTGATGCCATAGTAATGGAAAGCAAATTTGATGTTGTAATAATGAAATAGAGAATATTTCATGCATGTATTTTTATCTAATAGGTATGTTGAAGTAGTGTCATTTCCCAACCAATTTAAATTTTCTAGAATATAAAAAATATTGTTGTTGGATTACATTAAGAAATAATCTTAGAAGATATAAAGCACATCTTACAAAATATTACAATAGTGATTTCTATTGACACATGTGGCTTCCATGCTTAGTCATTCCTCAATGTTATCATTGCTCACCTCTGTTGTCTTTTCCACCCATGGTTATCCACATAAAGTTTTTAAAATCATCTATAATTTATGATTACTCAATCAAAATCCCTCCTAAAATGACATGGCTCTAATACCACTGATCTAACTAGGACAAGGAGAAATAATGATTGACTTATAAAAATATTCAATATAAATCTGCATAATTATTTTTGTACAATGTAAGCTTTTAAAAAATATTATAGAGAGTTGGTTCAAGGTAACCAGTTGATGGGTATAACTAACCCATAAAACTAAATAATAAAATAAATTGGATCACAAACCCAACAATGCTTACTAGGTTATAAGAATTATTAGATTGTACGATTGAGTTAACCTCAATTGTCAAGTGGAAATTCACCTTTTCTCTAAGGTTGGGGGTAATTTGTCCTCCAATATATATATATATATATATATATATATATATATATATATATATATATATATATATATATATATATATATATTAACTTTCAAGTCTTACATTAGTCCTAATTTTAGTTTCAATTATTCATAATGGAACATATTTTCAAATAAAATTACCAAAAGGTAAGAAATTTACATTGATACATAGGGGTACTCCTAAACTTACTCTCTTTATTTCAAACAATTCAAACATTTTTGATTTTATATTATATCTAATAATTATATACTATAATATTCTCTTGGTTATAGGTAAATCATTGAAAAAACACTCAAGTTGGGCTCACACAAAGACATGATGTGTTATACACACCTAGGTACACATTTATTTTCCTTTAAACTAGCAATTTCATTACTACATTAAGCGGGGTATGTAGATAGTAAATATGAACTATGTATCACCTCAGTCTTGTATACTTAACAAGTGCTTCTCATGGATATACCATTTAGTTCCTAGACCTTCCCACTACTAAAAGGATTGCATTTGCTATCTCTTATGCCTATTGATTATCTCTTAGTATAAATATGTGTTATTATGATTATTAGACCTTATATGCTAATAAAAATACTATAAATCTACTTATTATAATCTTTTACAAGTTTGGGAATTGTACCTATTTTCCAACTTCCTAGACACTTGCATCCTAGCCAGATGCCTACGTCAATGCAAGTAGTATATGCCAAACCAAGTGTCTAATGCCCTAAATTCTTAAAATTTATAATTATAACATGTACTTATGGTCGACCTAAGTGATTTAATGTGAGATATTTTATTTAAAGGATTGGTGTATATAAATGATCAATCCGCATTCATTCTTTACCTAGCATAAACCTATAAACTCACAAGGTTACTTAACAAAAGAACTCAATCAAACATTCAAGTAAGTAAAGCTTCCTTATTATTTTCTATTTCAATATCAGTCATAAAGACATTCCATATACAAGTTTGAAGTAATGAAGGAGAAATCTAAGAGCCATATTTTCCAAGTTACAAATTAGGCCACTCTATGTACTTGCTTATAACAAATTGTATCCTTATGCACACATAATCAAACACATAGGTGAAAAATACATAAATTTGAGGTCCTCTTTAGAGTATTGGCTATGTAGGTATCATCTATTGACAAAGGGGTCCTTGGGGTAGCTCAACACTATGTGCCCAATAACCCATTTTTACACAATCAATCCAAGGGTCAGGAAGCTTGGGTTTGATCATTTGATAAGAAGTGATAGCCTATGGGTGAGATTTGAACACACCAAAGCAAATGTAAAAGAAAACCTAGAAGTTTCTAGGTGGTTGCATCCAAATCCAGTCAATATTTTCTATTGGACACTTGCATTCAGATTAGAAAGGTGTGCAACATAACTATTTATATTTGATACAAGTATCCAAGGACATAAATTTAAAATTTATAGAATCTAATGATTGATCTAGAATCCATATCCAACCCACTCATTACTTGTTTTATCCCAAATCTACATGTGTATAGTAAACCAACTGAGTAATCTTATTTTTATTTTATTTCAATATCAATCAATAGTTGTACATACTATTTTTTACATCATTTAATATTTAAATTTAAAATATTATTTATTTGAGATTTTAATAATTGGCTTTCTATATATCCATTTATCACCCTTATGCTTATTCATTTCTATACTTTTAACCATATAATATATTGATCTATATCAATATGGTCTCTAAAAAAATTATCATTGACTGATGCTTTATCTCTTGTAGGAACCTATTGAGTTTCAATCTCTCTGAGTGCATGTCTTAAAGGTTGCACTGAGAAAGGGGTGGGTAGATAATTGGCACTACACAAGATTCTTAATTAAATCTATCATACCTAAACATATTAAAAATATGTTTAGCTAAATCTCCAAGAAAATAAATCCCATTATCCAACTCCCCAAGAAATTATCCTTTCAATATATCCCCTAACTAATCAAAAACCCATTTTTCATACTAAGTTAGCCTAGTCAACTTTGTTACAAAAGTTACGACATATGTTATAAAACTAAGTTGACCTGACTGACTTAGTTTGAGGCCTAAAGGTAATTTTTTACAAAATAGGGTCATTCCAAATGACTTTTTAAACTAAAATTATATAAGGCTTAGGACCTATCCATTTACTTAGAGGGAAGATAACTTGTATTGTGGGAAGCATTGGACGAAAGCACGAGTCAAATATTTTATGCTTTCACAGTCCATAACATTACATTATCCTTTTTTGGAAAACTTGTGTGAAATTTTGATGCTAGAGATGATTTATATTGTGTGATACTTACAAAGCCACATCAATCTCTAATAAAACATCATTATCCAAGGGGGAGATTGAGACTTAATAGGTTTACTCAAAATTATGTATCTCTGACTTTTTTTATTTCATTTGATAGATAGATATTGCGCAAGGTAATAGGTTTTAATGTTTAGATCCTTGATTAGAATACATATATAATTAAACTTACTATAACTATAGGGTTTTATTTTTTTTCATCTTCCACCTTAGGTGATCTAAGCACCCATTTGGCTACCATGATCCATTGATTATTTTGTTATTTTTAACTATCCCCATTTATGTTATATGCTTTAATAACAATAGATTAGTATTATTCCTTATATTTAGAATTAGCTACAATTATTACATAGTATTATTTTTTTAGAGTCTTTGGAACCCTCTCTTTTAGTGTTATGTGATAAGTTCTCCCTTATTTAGGTTTAACAGATCCAATTTGGTCATGCTACCAATATAAAAAGTATTATAATAGATTTTAGTTGATTACTTTATCTAGTATTAGATATAATAAGTAGGATAAGTTATGAATCTATCTTAATTTGTTGCATACACACTCCAAACAACTCTTGCTAATAGTGATATTGTGAGATAGTTATATTGTGCAACATGGCATGTTTTTGCACTCTCACACATTACAACTAATTTTAAATTACACACAAATTCCAAAGTAGTCTGATATTTAAATCCAGTTAGATTGTGAAACATGACACATTTTCACACTCTTACACCTCACATCCTATTTAAAAACATGCACTAAGCCTAAGCTACTATGAGCCTATGAGTTAATCACCCCACATCAGGTTGAATGTTTTTCACATTTTTATACATTACAATTGTCACAACACTACACTCAAACTAAGTATGTCAAGTATTATGAACCAATAAAATGAGGACATATGGCTCTTACAAGTGGACACTCATGTATTAACTTAGCTTGAGCAAAAACTATGTCGTGAATGAGAAAAGGGCATGTGGATTGCTGAAGTCATCCCATAGAATCAAGAAAAATAGTATCAAATAAAATTATAATCATAAAAATGGCTTTGAATTAATGTCAATCACCTAGGAATTAAATCCACATGGAAAAAATTATATTGAGATCATTTAGAGATTTAAATGAACCTAAATGGATCAAATTGAAAATCAAATTACCATAATAACCATTGATTTCTAAAGGACCTCTATCACATATTTGTTTACAAGCAATCCAAATCCAAAGAAATACATATAGTCAAAGGAAATTGAAATTTTTTTATATGGGACCAACCAAGTATTCTTAGACAACTAATTTCTCTAAGGATCCCTAATGAATAAATTTAGGAATTATAGTGAACTCCAATATGAGATTAAAATGTCCCAACCATTCCCTAAAGATAATTCCCAAGGAAGAGGATGCCACCTACATGGATGATCTAATTGACATGAAACAAGTCGAGATTCACTTAATATTAGGCATGCCTAAGGTATTTACTTGTATCAAATTATTTCATGGTATTTTAATTATATTTAAACATTATAAATTTTTTATATTATTAGTCAAGAAGCATAATGTAATCACCTTAAAGTGGTATTTGAGTGCTAAGAGTGCTACTTGAGATTACCTATCCCTAGCTTAGTTCTAAACCTATCCTAGATCTTATTGTCATACTTATCTAGACTTCATGCAGGACACGTGTGTCCTTAGTCATGCCTAAAGTAGTCCCAAACCCTAATCCTTACATCCTATCCCTTTGTGCCTAGTGCTTTTCCACTTGAACATTAGTGCCATAATAAGGACACTAGATCCACATGGAGCTAGTGTCCCAATAATGGTGTTAATGTTTTTTTCCTCTCTTTTTCACAAAAGGATATCTTTTCAAATCTAAAATCTCCTAGGGTTAGCCTAGACCTCTTTTAACACCTGCACACACATAAGAATCATATATATACATGAATTTTATCCATATAACCAATAGATGGAAATCATATGTAAAATACACATTCAAATGCAAAACTTGATATGCACAATTAAGGTTATCAATTCCTATTCTAACTTACTTATGCATACTACCTTTGTAGTAGTCACGAGCTTAGATTACCTATATTTCTAGTCTCAAGAACATTCAAATCACTCGAGCCCATTATCATACTATATTCACTTGCACTTGCACCAACACTTAGGTGGGGAGAAATACATTGGGCTTGATCCCTTCTTAGATTATTAGTATGTAGGTGGCTCTCTTCATAGTGGGCTATTGAGGATGTCCAACCTACCCAACTAAAAAACACACTTTTTAGCTTATATCAATCGAATACCCTACCAAAATGGAAGATTAAGTTTTATTCATAAAATCAATCATAACAGGTAATATATAGAGTTTTAGATGTCATACACATAGGAACATATCTCACAAATCTAGACATCGGTACACCTAGAAGCTCAGGATACTCCTATAAAAAAGAAACTACTACTAATATAAGGACACTAATTAAACATTTTTAATAATGTAATTACTACCTAGGATCAATTCTAACACTAGGATATTATTTATGACACTCAAACTAGTTTTTACCTCAATTTCTAGGCTCTAGATCATCTATCTCAGTTATTTTCTAGTTAAGTTCTTATTTACAATATTGATTACTGTTTTAAAAAAGGTTAAAGTTAGTAAATTATGTAACAAATTAATGGATGTATTTATTACATATTATTACCCTAATTTAGTCTACTCAAATCTTTAACAAATATAAGATTTATACTTGCTAAGTCCTAACAGGTTTAAACATTTGGAGAACCCAACTTCATACATTACTCAAACCATACCCTAAATGATCTTAGGTTTTATGTCATTTTTGTGTCTATGCTCAGATATTAGTTATAAAATATTATATTTGTTTCAATGTTTGATTTTTTTAAATCTTTCATAGATTAAATTTATTTAAAGGTTAAAAATATAAAACAATTATTTTCCTACTCCCCAAACTACAATGGCATAATTCAACAACTGATTTAATGAAACTGATAAAAGATAATTGAAGTATTTTGTTTCCAAACATTTGGATATGAAAATGACCTTATTAATATTATTCATGAATAACTTCAAAAATCAAACAATTATCAATCTTCTACTCCCCTAGATAATAACATTATTACACCTACATTGGGGCCAACTCAGCTAGCACAACAACAAATTATAACTAATAAACCTTTAGTGACAACTATACCTCTTATGGATAGTTCTTCCACTCTAGATGTATAATCCCTTATGCATGATGTTCATACTCTTCAGTCTAAGGTGTTAAATATTGAACAGGGAGTCATTAGGCCATCGCATGCCTTGGATTCTCATGTTATTTTACATACACCTTTGGCACATCACATAGTGACAACTCATTTTCCATCCATATTCATGGAACCTAAGCTTACATTGTATGATGGTAAGGGTGACCCAAATCACCATATCCAATATTTTCATGCAACATGTTTGGACTACATTTACAATGATTGGCTTTTCACTAAGTTGTTTCCATGTAATTCAAAGGATTATGCCTTACAGTGGTTTTATGATCTAAAAAATAAGTCTATCACTATATTCAAACCATTAATAAACATGTTTTTAGCACATTTCTCCATAAACATCATTGACAAGATATCATATGATCAAGTTTCATAATTAAAACAAGAATCAAATGAACCTATTGTAAAAATATGTTTTACAATATAAGAATATATTGGCCAAGTTGACAAGCCCCATGGTAGATAGAGAGATATAGGACATCTTCAAACAAATCCTACTACCATCATTACATGAAGTTATGTTATTTAATAAGCTTCCAACATTCACAAATTTATGCCACATAGTGAAATAAAGATAAGTCAAGCTTCTCTATATGAGAAAACTAAAATATATAAGTGGATCAAAATCAACAACTAAGAGTTCCAATAAGCCTTTGTATAAGGTAAGGGCCACTAAAAATGATAGTGATCCAAAGTACATAGTTAATGTAGCTTTGGATCCATCTCCTCACCTGGTTTTATCATCTCCTCTATTTAGAGTTTTCACCAACCTTCTAGAATCACTATCACATGTTTTATAATAGATCTTAGATTGAAATTTCATATCTCTCCCTCCCATCAAATATGTTTATATGACACAACCTATTCCAAATAACTATGCTTCCATGTCAGGATGCGAAACACCGGAAGCATACAATTGATTACCAAATACCAAGCAACTTAATATGCGTAAATAACCAGAATCAACAAGTAACTAGAATTCAAAATAACACAGCATATGAGAGACAATACATAACTTGTATTAACACTTTACGGAAAAGAATACAATAAAGAAGATCCCACTTCTTCTCCACCACCTTACAGAGGTTTCCCACACCTCAAGTGAACAGTAAATCTTCTCCCCAAAGCTCTCCCTCTTAGGTCCCAACACCCAACTCAAACACAGAGTTGGTGTTCACCTCCTATGCTCCACGCACACCACAAGTGCTCCACGCACTCCACAAGTACTCAAGGTACTTCAAGTAGATCTCCCATGAACCTGCAATAACTTGCACTTCAATAGACCATACTTATGGAAGGAACTCCCTTGCCTTCCTCTTAGCTCTTCATGTACTCCACGTACATACCAATGAGTACACACCGTACTCCAAGTAGATCCTGCCTGATACTGCTCCCTATTGTGTTGCTGTCCTATCTGATCTCCAACCTACAGATCAATAAGTGGTTCTGCACACCTGTGAACCTTGACCTTGCACACACACACACCTGTAGATCAACGATCTTAATTACCATGTAGATCTCCTATAAGCCATGCTCACCTGATGACCAAGATCATACATACATGAATAATCCAACTGAATCTCCAATCCAGCACCAACACACCTGGTACTGCTGTGGAACTAGGAGGAACACCCTTGCTCACCTCACACACAAAAGGAGCAAACTTTGCTAAACTCAAACTAGAACAAGTTTCCAATACAACCATGAGTCTATTATATAGATCTCATCAAACAATAATTAGACATATAATTACAATAATTAGATTCATAGCTATGAGTCTAAAATTAGCACTCGTCATGCAAATGCCTGGTTCGATAACCAACTGCCCGTAATAAGCTCACAGTTGAACTACACAGGTGACCGACGTCAGTCCCTGTCTACTTGGAGGTGACTGACGTCGGCTGATCCCTGACTGACGTCGGTTGCTTCTCCTTACTATCCTACCAACGTCGGCTGATCAGACTGACCCCAGCTTCTCTGTAACTCAGCAACCCTCAGCAACCTCCTCCCTTGTTTGCATCAGTGAAGCTTTTAGCTCCACAACCTAACAATCTCCCACTTGGAGATAAACAGCTGCACTGTACCTGTACCTGTACTCCATCTAATTTGTTTCCTAGTTTGTATCCCTCTTCAAGCTCCCACCTGAAGACATCCCACCACACATCTCGTGGTATACCACCTGTCATCCGAGTACCTTGCCACATCCGAACCTACAAACACATGTAGTGAAGTCCTGACCCTAGATGTATACCTGCTACTGGTCCCTCTCAAATCCCTGAGAGCCCACTTCCCCGAATTGGCTCCTAACTCTCTGACAGCTCCCACTGCATGGGAAAAACTCAGGTCTATACCAGACCTCATGTGATTTTAGACACTGTACCTATCCAGCCCTTAGTGTGCTCCGGCTCTCCATCCTGAACCTCGCCAACACCTGATTCACATCAGCTCCCACTAGAGACAATCTACCTGTGATCTCCATGCCTCCCATGTCAAAGAATTTCACTGCTACAAATTCCTCCTAACATGTCACTGAACTAATCTTACCCTTAGCTCAGCAAAACCCTATATGTACACCCCTGCTAGCTAGCATACTATCCACATACAACAATAGAATGATGTTGCAATCATGATCCCCCTGGTAAGTCAAACCACAGTAGTAACCCTGACATTGACTAGAGTCATGCTCTGTCCTCCACCTGTCAAAACCTATACCACTGTCCTGCAGCTCCTCAAGACCATATACCTGGTCTTCTGTCTCACATATCCGTTCTCTCTATTCTTCTACTAAGGAATCCATTCGTCTCTGTGCTTTCATCCAGCTGGCAAACCTACCAAATCTCCCACTTGGTTTTGCATCATAATCCTACCATGCTCCCACCTGTTTCTTGGATCCTTCCTGCTCTATAATCAACAACAAGTATGAAGAAGAGGAACAACGAATTTGAGGGCCTACTTACGTCTTCAGTCCTCCGTATGGGTGTTTGAGACTCCTTGATAGCATGTTGTCCACCCAAAATTCATTATAGTGACTGACCTCGATCACTCCACAGTCTACATCTGACCGACATTGATTCCCATGCGTCTGTCCCTGACTACCAACCTACCAGCACTGGTGTCCCTGCTGCTGACGTCGGTCCTCCTGACTGACATCGGTCTTACCTACTGCCGACGTCGGTCCCTTGACCGACGTCAGTCTTACTCTACCCGACACTGCCAGCTTCGGTCTGCACATGACCGACATTGGCACCTATCTGTTCGACGCTGGTTCCTCTTGACCGACATCGGTATCTGTGTTCGCCTGTGAGTGATGACTTTTTACCCACGAGCTCCTTTGAATCAAAACCCATGTCCAAACTACTCTGCTCAAAAGTATATAGCACCATCCACTGATTTCTGTCTGCCATCTCCTCCAAGAACACCAAGGCTTTCCAGTTCTTAAGCTTGTCAAATACATCTGTCTTCCACTTAAGAACATGCATCTCCTTCTTGCTCATGTGACCAAGCCTACGAAGCCACGTCTCTGCTACAGAAGAAGAATCAGTAATATAAACAAGTAGATAAAGAATACCTATTTTCTTACCACCAGCTAATTCAAGTGCACCCACTGTGAGAGTTCTTGTGCATCTCTCATCACCCAATATTTCTAAAGAAATTAGCCATATCTCCAAACCTGGGACCTGCATGACCTTCATCAACACCTTGTGTTGGCCGCCTGCAATTTTAGCTTCACTTCCCCTTTGCTAATTCTTTGGCAAGGCTCACCAGCTCCTCTATCTGGGGCTGCATGGAAAGAGGCAACCGAATCTTTTATCCAAGATTCAACTTTATCCAAGAAACCTGCAAACACATCCTATGCAACAACACCTGCTACATCTATATCTTCAGTTTCTTCATGCTGATCTGCTACCAACCAACAATCTTCTTTTACTTGCTCTTTCTTTCCATGGGACCTTAAGTAACCATCTGTGCTTTTCAACTCCTCCATTCTTAACTTACTTTGATCTGCCGTTGCTCTACTCCCACTCAATCAAAAACCCTTGAGAGTGCCCTGTAACCAAAACACAAAACCTGCTTCCTGCAACCTTAGCTTTGATACCACTTGTCAGTATCAAGCTAAGAACCTACAACCAAGGCTCTGATACCACTTGTCAGGATGCGAAACACCGAAAGCATACAATTGATTACCAAATACCAAGCAACTTAATATGCAGAAATAACCAGAATCAACAAGTAACTAAAATTCAGAATAACACAACATATGAGAGACAATACACAACTTGTATTAACACTTTACGGAAAAGAATACAATAAAGAAGATCCCACTTCTTCTCCACCACCTTACAGAGGTTTCCCACACCTCAAGTGAACAGTAAATCTTCTCCCCAAAGCTCTCCCTCTCAGGTCCCAACACCCAACTCAAACACAGAGTTGGTGTTCACCTCCTGTGCTCCACGCACACCACAAGTGCTCCACGCACTCCACAAGTACTCAAGGTACTTCAAGTAGATCTCCCATGAACTTGCAATAACCTGCACTTCAACAGACCATACTTATGGAAGGAACTCCCTTGCCTTCCTCTTAGCTCTTCATGTACTCCACGTACATACCAATGAGTACACACCGTACTCCAAGTAGATCCTGCCTGATACTGCTCCCTATTGTGTTGCTATCCTATCTGATCTCCAACCTACAGATCAATAAGTGGTTCTGCACACTTGTGAACCTTGACCTTGCACACACACACACACCTGCAGATCAACGATCTTACTTACCATGTAGATCTCCTATAAGCCATGCTCACCTGATGACCAAGATCATACATACATGAAGAATCTAGCTGACTCTCCAATCCAACACCAACACACCTAGTACTGCTGTGGAACTAGGAGGAACACCCTTGCTCACCTCACACAAAGAAGGAGCAAACTTTGCTCAACTCAAACTAGAACAAGTTTCCAATACAACCATGAGTCTATTATATAGATCTCATCAAATTATAATTAGACATCTAATTACAATAATTAGATTCACAGCTATGAGTCTAAAATTAGCACTCATCATGCAAACGCCTGGTTCGACAACCAACTACCCGTAATAAGCTCGCAGTTGAACTACACAGGTGACCGACGTCGGTCCCTGTCTGCCTGGAGGTGACCGATGTTGGCCGATCCCTGACCGACGTCGGTTGCTTCTCCTTGCTATCCTGCCGATGTCGGCTAATCAGACCGACCCCAGCTTCTCTGCAACTCAGCAACCCTCAACAACCTCCTCCCCTGTTTGCATCAATGAAGCTTTTAGCTCCACAACCTAACATTTCAATGCATTCTATGAATATCATAGGGCACCAAGCCATACAACAAATATATGCATTAGCTTGAAACATAAGATATAATATTTGATTGAGGCTAACATTATTGATGTTGGCACACCCACATAGGCATCTAAAGTGCAACATATAGAATCTAAGGCATCAAAAATATTTTTAGATACATTTCTAAAGCATTAAAAAAATTAGTTAGGGCAAACTTTAGGTGTTCACTACATGTATTAGACATATCCACCAATAACACCATATCACACTACTAAAGAGGAGGCACACCCATTACATAATATCATTGGTGTGTACCACACTACAATTTTAACTAGACCACTCATCACCTTCTTATACTAGGAGATTGTTGATTATGATTTGAATTTATATGCACTCTTTGTATGAGCTTACTAGATCATCATCCTATCCAGAGTGTTATGGTTGATAAGGAGTCAAGTATTAACATGTGCACTATCACACTTATACAACATTTGGGGTATTAAAATTAGGATATATGTACTATAAAAATAATAATTATTAGTTTTAGTGGCCATGTTTAGATATAAATTGGGGAAATTGTACTTCCACTACAAGTTGGACCAACATATGTGGCCACTATATCCTTAGTATTACCTAGTTCAAGCATATTTGACATGTTATTGGGTAACCCATGGATATAAAAACTATGATCCATCCCATCTATAGTGCATACATGCCTAATATATATATGTAATTATAGTGGTCATAATTGAGGGTATTTCATGAGTATCTTCTACCTATCCCATAGGTAGTTACATCATAATTACTAGTTATAACACAATTGGCAGTTACAACACAATTATTAGTTATAGCTCTGAGCATAGCTCCTATCAGTACACCATAGAGTTCAATGGAACCACTAGTGTAGTTGAAGTCTACTCCTATAGTGTTTCCATGGATGTATACTCTCCCATGGAGACCATTATTAGAGAGACCCCTATGTTATAGATATGTTGTAGATTTTATAGGCCCTCCTTCTACTCATTTTCTTTTGAGATCAGTCTTAGTAAGTTTTATGGGTTCTCAATATAAGGAACCTATGCCAACTATATCATATTCTACTAGATGGGTCCCTAAGACCCCTATAGTTCATAGGACACCACAGTTAGTGTTACAAATTCTTAACATCACTCTAAAGGTAGGGCCAAATATATATCACTTAGTGAAGAAGGTTATGGGACCACAATTACCCTTTCATAAAACATGCATGATCATAGTTCATTTATTTGACATAATCCACATTGATAGTGAGACTCCCATGAGACTCATCAGTTAGTATTGTTCCTCCATTCTTGTACATACTTTTTGTATATAGATAATTCTTTCAAACTTTATCAATTATTGATGCTTTATCTTTTTCAAGAACCCATCGATTCTCAATCTCTCTGAGTGCATGCCTTAAAGGGTGCACTAGGAAAGGGGTGAGTATACCATTAGTGATTTGTAAGATTATTGTCCCATATACCACCACTTTTAATCAACCCAAACTTATCCTATAGCCTTCCTTAAGATTTAACACCTCCCTTACATACTCCTACAAGTAATTTGCCGCCTTATTTATCCCCTATCTAAGCTAAAAACCCTTTTTACATTTACCAAATAATGTCATCCTAGGAAAACTCTATATTAAAATTAATATCAACATGCTATAGGTCTAGGCCAACTTTGGCCAACCCAAACTGAGACCTAGCTTGATTTTATCAATTAACAATATAAGGCCAAAGTGGATTGACACTATCAACTAAACTTTCAAAAACCTTTAGAGTTAGAGTCATATATATACTCACATCATTTTTTCCATTTCTTAGAGAGAGAGAGAGAGTTAATTATTCATTTAAACTTATTTAAAATTTGTTCATCAACCATTCTACTTGAGGAGTTATTTACACAGGGTTTACACTTGGGGAGAAGAAATTTGTCTTATGAAAACTTGAGTTTGATTAGGAGGTACTTGGATATAGTTCATTGTCCATCCTTAGATTATTTAACAATACACAACAACCTCTTGTGAAGCACCTTTTTCCAAGGGAGAGATTGAGTCTCAATGGGTTCATCTTCAAGGTAAGTATCTCTAAATTTACTCCTCTATTTTAGTAGATAAAAGTAACATAATTAATGGCTTTTGAATGTATTTATATCTCCATGTATTAGGGTTATATCTATGCATCTATTAATTATAATTATTTTATGTATGTTTAATTTCATATTTATTACCCCCACTTTGTGTCAAAAGCTTTGGTGAGCACTATATTAGATTTTACTTTACTCTATGTATACTTTGTGAATATACAAACCATAGGAACTAGTTAGGGTTATCACATGGTATTGATTGACTAGATGATTTGGAACCCTCTCTAGTGAAATTATTATGGTAAAAGACCCCTTGGTTAGGTATAGTAGATCCATGTTGGTCATGACCCTGATTATCTAAATGTATCAACATACAGAAGTGTAAGTGTGATTTATCTTCTTCAACATAGGATTGATTTGTTGGTTAACTACCTATTTTCACTTGTATACATTCAGGTGAACCTGATGTGAATATAACCCTTATAAAATTTATTTCATGCATTCATTTTATTATCATATCATATATTTTTATCTTTATAGTATTGTATAGAACCTATCAATATAATCTAACATTTTGTGCACATGTTTAAGATGCAATCACTCTAGATTAACTATATTTTCTCTATGAGGATATTTTTCAAATAAAAATGAATGGATTGATTAGCTTGATATAGTCCTCTTCTTCATCTACAAGAATGTAAACTATATCAACCCCATCAACTCTATTCATAATTCTCTTTTTTAGAATATAGGTTTGTATACATAGTCGATCTAGTTGAATCTATTCATAGATTATTTTAAGCACACATGTTTTGCATACTTCATTGACCCAATTGACTCTATTTGTAGGATCTAAAAATCAACATTTGAGAAACACAACATAAAATTTTCAAATATAAGCATCTTCACAATTACCAAGATTCATTCTTGCCTTCTCTATGATTTTTATTTATAATTTATAGTTTCATTTTGCATAGTTTAGATTCTATAAAACTACAACCCTACAATAAACTAGGTTGACTAGCTCGACATAGTTCTATAGCTTGTATTCTCTATAGAAGACATAATTTACTTTTTTTATTGTATTTTTCAAGACCTTGATTTTGTATAATATTAATAACCCTCTGAACTCTACTCTATATTTTTTGCATACAATATCACCTAAACTGACTCTGTACTCTTCATAGTTATAGAAATTAGCTTATTTTGCTAGTAATTAATTCACTTTCAATTTTGGTTACTTGTATGCTTAGAGTAACAAACATAAACTAATTAGGTGGTTTTTTAATATACCAATTTAGTCACACTATTTTTATATTTTACACACCCTTCAAAATCACTTAACACTAAAAAACATTAAACATTTTCTTCTCAAGGCCTACCTACTTGTATTTCATCACCAAAGGGGAAGCTAGCTTAGTTTTCTGGCCAAGTATAAATATGTGGTTAATGGTATATATTAGAACACCCAACAACTTATTGCTACAAGATTGTGAAGTGATGGGGTAGGCCTAAATAACAATCTAGTACCATCACCAATATAGATCCCTTTCAGCCTAAACTACCAAAAACTATCCATATATTTATTTCTAGTTCTTTATTAAAGCCAATTCCCCATCCCATTAATTTCAAAATTTATTATAACTTAACAAAATTTAGGAATGACCAATTAGTTAACATTTAAATTTAAGTTCCATTACTTGTTCTTTGATTTTTGTATTTTATATTACAAAACTTATATTAGCCAATTTTAGTGAAAGATTTATGTTATGTGCTACAATTAGATCAACTACATTAATCTAATTTCTTGTGTGCTTCATTATATTTTCTTAGTTATTATATTTCAAATTTTTTCCTTTCTTTTAGAACACATTCATCCCTATCAACACAATCTATTATAGACTCATTGTCTTACTTATGTTTAGTACATAGTCACCCTATATGACTGTGTATCTTTTCATCCTATTTATTTTCTCTATTTGTAGTAGGCATTGACACATATGACTATGTATCTTTATATCTTGTTTATATTTTACCATTTATAGAACATAGTCTAGTAGTTTGACTATGTCCTTTTTATCCTATTTTGTTGACATTTTATATAGACTCTATTGACCCAATTGACTATGTACCTTTTGGTTGATACCATTATGAGTTTTTTTAAATCTGTCTTTATGTTTCCTCCTTGCTTCCTACTTTTAGATTATACCTTAAAAAATCATGAAATCCCCATCATAATATTCTTAGATAACCCAAATCCATTTGAATTATATATGGGATGTTCTTTTCTTCTTACATTCGCTACCCAAGAGGATATTCACTCTTAGAGCACCTTTTCTAATCCCTCATCCTTTGATTGTAATATGGTTTAAATCACTCCAATAGATGATATTGGTGATCAGATCCATTCCATACTTTTCATGATAATTCTCACTTTAAGGCACCTTACCATACTATGGGGAAAATTTATACAAGCCTAATAAAAAACCCCACACAAAACCTTCTCAACACTAACAACCCACCTCTTACTAATTTTCCACCTAGTAACTTTCCCCGTAATACCAGTTCAGGGAATCCTCCTTCTACAACCAACCTACCAATTGATGTAACTCAAATTATTTCACAAATAGTACAAAAAATGAACATCATACAAACATATAACACGTCTTAAAGGATACAAATAAAATATGATATGATAAACATGGCTAATCATCCTCATATTCTTCTTCCCCAAAATAATCAAAATTTCATCCTACCACCTCTTAAATATGTCATGGACAATGTCATTCCCCAACCTATTATGAAAAATAAGCTACTTCAACACATTAAAAATTAACCTTTATCCCCTTCATTTTAACTATTGATATTATTAATATATATCTAACTATCAAATATTGAGGGACTAAAGATCCTACATCATTTCTCAAAACATTTGGTAATCTTTATAAAGAGTGGATCCAAACTAATACCTTTACCACTACTAAAGTTTTACTTAAAACCTTTATCAATGACATATTATAATGGTATAACCAACTTCCCCAACATTACATATGGAAAATTTAGGATTTAGTCAATCCTTTAGTTAAATAATTTCAACATAATGATATTCCTAAAAATTATCTTGGTCATTTCATCAATGCTAAGTAATCCCTTGCTGAATCAGTTTAGGATTTTATTAAATGAAGGAAATATTTAGATCATAAATCCAATCACAACATGACTAATTATAACTTGATAAAACTTTTCATCACTAATTTAACACCTTCTCTCCAATACAAGGTTAAAAAAATTTCTCCCCAAACTTTAAATGATGTTATCAATCAAGCTAAGTGATAAGAATTTCAAATGAAATAGTTTAAACCTAATACTAAAACCATCAAGTGATATTTCCAACATTATACCAATGTAATACTATAAATCCTCCTAAAAAAACTAGGAGTAGATAAAATAAAAATTCCCCAACCTTCCCATACATTGCTACTCTTTAAAAAATGAAACAATGTTTAATACCTTCTAAACCATTCATGTGTCTTAATAATCCCATTGATGGTATGATACTAAAAAAAATATTTATTTTCATGCCAATTAGGTCGTTCTAATGAAACATGTCATGATCAAAATCCATCATCATGATTATGTCAATGATTCTCAAAAGAAACAAGATTTAAAATATTCCTCCTTTAATAATTCCAAAAAATTATTTACATCCAACCCTCAATAATCAAACAAGGATATTTATGTGATCAATGTCGATTATGATCAAAACTATACCAATTCCCAATGCATGAATGTAGTAAGGTTAATTATCGATGCAAACTTACCCATAAATATCCTATTATAATACCTAAGAAACCATCCCTATAAGAGAAACTTATCAAGGATACTACTACCACTAACATACCTTAAGAAATAAATGAAAAACCACTTCCTCAATTTGAACCTCCAACTACCTCTCTTTCTACTAAAAATATTTTACCTTCCAAGCCTCATGCTAGTTCTTACTCTTCCAAAACTCATTGGAATTTATTTAAGGAACTTAAATCCATGCCTTGAAAAATACCTCTCATGGAGTTAGTTCACACTTCTCCCTATTATCATAAATTTCTAATGCAAAAACTCTAATAAATTGAAGAACCATCTTCCCTTGAAGAGGAATAACCTTTTCATGAGCCTCTTTCGATAGAAGTTCATACCATTGAAACTATTTGTCCTCCTTCAAAACCTTCCATAGAGTTCCTTGAAAAAGACATGATTAATGATGAAATTATTTTTCATGTTGATGATCCACCTCTCTTTATTAAATTATCTATTAATACCACCCTTATTCATAAATTATTATTAGATGAAGGTTCAAGAATTAATGTTACATCTCTTTGGTTCATTCAATAACCTAGGTATAACAAAGATCATCTCAAGAAAACTTGCCTAACATGTTGTGGATTTGATAAGATTTATCAAAATACACTTGGCTGTATTTGGTTCCCTCTTACTATTAGACCCAAAACTATATGTAGTAAGCTTATGGTTCGTGACTTACCATTATCCTATAATATACTCTTCAGTCACCCATGAACACATTGCATGAGGGTTATTGCATGTTCCAGTAGCCAATGTATCAAGTTTATTCATAATGGAAAATGGTATAAAAATGAGGCTAATCCTAACCCCTGGTGTATTTAGACTCACAACCCCAAATCTTAGTATCATATTCTGACTATTCCAAGAGTTAATAGTGTACCTTTACTTGAATTCATCAATATGAATCTATACTTACAAGTCACTCTTACCAATTATGATGATGATAAGCTAAATTATTTACAAAAAAACTTGTAATACTAACAAGATACCTCCTTACATTTTGGAATATTTCCCTCCTTGTTACCTCATGATCATACCATACCTATCATCAATGAGATCACTGATTTCCCTCCTCTATGTAATGCACATGAAGCATATTATATAGAAGATGATTTCACTTGTAATGAATATGGAGTGGAAAATCTATTTAAAGACCATTTAACCATGTCATCTCATAAATTTAACAATCTTGATGTATCACCCTCTCATGTTCCCTTAGAGACAAAAGCATGTACTATCTCTCCCACATATGATGATAACTACATTATCACCCAAGCTCAATTACAGGGCTTGAATGTTCAATAATATCAACAAAACTTAACTAAAATACATTATTTTAACTAAGATTTTCATACTATTTCCATAGATATTGAGTTAGAACCTGAAGGTCATGTACCTCTAGTTAATTCTCCACTCCTTGATACTCCTTGGGTTATTAAAAAAATATTACCTCTCACAACTTAAAAAATTATAGAACCTTTTAAACCTCCTATCACACCAGTCATTCTACCAAATCCCCTCCTTACCAATGATTCTAAAGATATGTCTATTACTAAATCAATTGAATCCAATCAACCTTCCTCCATAGTTCCACCTACTCCCAAGATCACCCTTGATGCCAAGGCCATAGATATACAATAGATACATTCTAAATACAATCTCCATGGTAAAAAAATTATTGATCTTAAGTAGATGTATAATATTATATACCTTTACCTATGTTACCTAGCGATGAATCCATACTTGCATTGATCCATGCCTGAGAACATCAATTTCCTAGGAAACATCACAAACTTGGGAATTTTAAATTAAAAGCTCCTTTTTTTAATAATTTTATTGTTATTATTTATCCCAAAACCAATCATATTTCTTCTCTTCCCAATGTTCCATATCACTTTAAATATGTAAATGCTATGCTTATCAAATAAACCATGAGAATAAAATATGACACACCATCATGTCTTCTTCCTATAATAGTTTCTAGAGAACTCGTTCTAACTGAGCATGATAAATTTAGTCTATTATTTGATAAATACCATTAAAATTTGCTTGGTCACATGAGGACATGCCTATTATTAATCCTATCATCATTGTGTATAACATTATCACATACCTAGCCACCAAACCCGTTTGGTAAAAACAATGCAAATTTACACCCAAATTTTCCACCATATGCCATAAAGAAGTTATCAAACTATTAGATTCCAAGTTTATTAAACCTATGGAATATTTATAATAAGTTTCAAACATTATTCCCATTTATAAAAAACTCCCCATGGTTATTTGCATCTGCATCAACTTCCACAATCTCAACCTCATTTGTCCCAAAGATAATTTTCCATTACCTTCAATAGATGCCATTGTATATTCCACTATTGGATATGAAATGTTATCACTCATGGATGGTTTTTTGGACTAAAATAAAATTCACATAAGCCTTGAATACCAACATATGAAAACATTCACTATGGAATGGGGCACCTATTTCTATGTTAAGATGCCCTTTAGTCATAAACATGTTATATCAACCTATTAGCAGGATATGACACACATTTTTCATGATCTTATACATAAGATAATGTAAACTTATCTGGATGATCTCATTGAAAATTCAAAAAGTTTCACAACCCATCTCTCTAATATCACCATCATCTTTGATCAATTAATCAAGTAAAAATTTAGTCTCAACCCCTATAAGTGTATCTTTGGCATTACATTTGGTAAAATATTAGGGTTCTTGGTCTCTCTTCATGGTATTTATGTTTATCCCACTAAAATAAATGATATACTCAACATTGTCATTCCTTGCTCCATTTCAAACATTCATACTTACCTCAACAAGATTGAGCAATCTGACGCTTTGTCCCTAAAATGGCTTGTTGCATATACTCTATTAATTCCTTTCTTAAGAAAATCACTACCATAGAATGGATTTATCAATATCATAAGACATTTAACAACATGAAATAATAATTACTCTATCTTTATACCATTTATCCACCTTATAATGATCATCCACTAGTTTTTTACACTTATTCTACTCTTTTATTAGTTGGGGCAATGTTTTCCTAACAAGATGATACTAGAAGAGAATATGTTATTTACTATATTATTTAAGGATTCATATATTATGAAAAATATTATACTAGAGTATAATGTGATTGCCTCACTATTTATTTCATAGCTAAAAAACTTTGTCATTACATGCTCTATCAAATAACCTATGTCATTATTCATTCTAACCCACTTCATCACTTTTTCTCCAAAGCATTTCTATCTAGAGATAGAATTAACAAGTGGATGGTTCTCTTAATGAAATTTGACCTTCACATAATAATTCAAAAATATGTCAAAGGGTAAGTCATTGCTAGCAAACTTGTAATGGCACCCATACCTATTACAAATCACCTTCAAGATAGTCTCCATAATGATAACTTTCTATATATTAAAGGTCTCAATCAGGTTATCTCTATTAAAGATTACTTCCATAACTTAACTACTGATTTAATCAAGTTATCAAGAAGATACCTATATCATTCTTGATACTGGTAAATCTAAAGTAGCTATTGAAGAGCTTCCCAAAGTCACCATCGATTTGTATGAAGATACCTAGACCCTCCACTTTGATGGTGCCAAATGCCTCCAAATAGTTGGGGAAGGTTGTATTATAATAAATCTTCATGGTAAAATAATCCATTTGTCATTATGGATAACATTTGATGTCACTAATAACATGGAAGAATATGAAGCATTAATATTAGGCATAAAAGTGACACTTGACTTAGATATTCCATATCTATATAATTTAAGTGACTCCCAATTTATCTATCGCTAGGTTAATGGTGAATACCAATGTAAAACTAAAAATGCTATCGCTTATCATCAAAAAGATATTGTTGATGATAAACTACCCCTATTCCTAGAATGGGGACCCTCCTTTCTCAATTTTTTTTAAAATCCTAAGATCCCAAGCTTGCTAAATCATTTGACTGCATATGGATTTGGTTTAATTTACCAATTATTGTGATTCTATAGTTTTTAGTTAATTATTCATTTTATAATATAGATCAATACTTAGAAATATTTGGGTTATTACAAGTTCTTCAAGTTTTATTCAAACAATGAACCATTGACACTTCAAAAGTATGTAGGTGGGCCTTCACTAAGGATGTTCTACCTAGTTCTCTAATTGGTATGAATGCAACAAGCTTTGCTTGATCTTATTAGACTAACCTTATATTTTGTTTAAAGCATTTACTTGCAGATTTTTTCTTTAAACTTATCATAAATTGCTTAAGATGGACATTAAACATTTTCAAAAGTCTAACTTAACTTATCACTTGACCTTACGGGGTGTCAAAATTTAAGTAGTGATTTATGATGCCTTTTAGAACATAAAAATAAATAATATAACTTTAAAGGGATAGGTGTCAACCTCATCGGGCATCACAATGCCTTAAGATATTTATCACACCCCATGCAAGACACTTGGAGTAAATCTACCAAGTTCATGAGCTACATGGCATCATTTGAAGAGGTCACAAAGGAAATATCTATTAGAATGCAAATCTAGAGGCTACATGTCAAGATATTAGCCTCCATAGTCAATCCCACTCAATTTGAGCTGCCATGCATCCCACTATAATCTATAAGCTTATGAGATGTCACCATGTGTCTTAAGCATGACCAACTAGACTCGATAAAACTTATGAATTTATGCATGTCCCATTAAAGTCCATCCAAGATTGATGCATGCCCATACCACATTACATCCATATAAATCTTGTAAGAGTTCACAAGGTAGACATCTAGGTTGCCCTAAGCCATTTGATCAAGGCCCTAAGATTTAAAACTATCTGAGGCTCCTTATAAAAATGATAAGTGGAAAAATAATGAATAAAATCTTATAAGAATGATGTGTTCCTCCTTTGGACCCATGTGATAATTCTACATGTCATCCTCACATTGATTTTATTTGAGATCTACTAGATCACCTATAAGAGTGATGTATGTCCACCTTGGACCCATGAGATTATGCCATATGTCATTATCATGAAGCTACATTCTAAGATCAATAAGATCACCTCTGAGAGAGACATATTTCTCCACTAAAGCCATGTGATTAGCATGTATTTATCAACAATTGGCTAGAAGCCTTTTGAAGGTGACACCTATCAGAGAAATTTATGATAGCCTTTTGAATGAGACATCTAGCAATGTAGAACCATGAGTTCCCTTTGAGAGATCCATCTAGAAAAATAAATCCCCAATTACCCATGAGAGTGATGTGTGGTAATACTATGACCAATCAAAAATAAAATGGTACTTGAGAGCTTACCATAAACAAAAAAATTCCACATGGTAAGGTACACATAATTCATCACACTAAGCTATATTATGAGAGCCTATGAATAATCAAAAGGTGCCATGTATCAAAACTTTTAGCTGACTAAGAACCTTAGTCATATTAAAACCCTACTAATGCCTGAATGGATCTAAGGTGGTATGTCATGTGTTAAAAGGTGACAACCTTTAGATTTAGTACTAAAATTGATGGAAAATCAAAGGAAAATCAGTACTAAATTTGAATACTAGTGCATTTAATTTCTAGAAGCAATAGTTCAAAGATATGTAAAGTTGATGAGCTCCCCATTAATATGACATGAACCAAAATCACCATTAGTGATGTATTAATCAAATCAATCTTTCAAAAGGCAACTCAAATCATCTATTATCACCTAAATTTTCACTTGAACCTATATGAATTTGCTCTCTCTACTAGCTACATTCCCATAGTATGACAAAGCTCAAACTATTCATAGCTTGCAATCAAACATCACTATTGGAGCTTGAAAGTTGTAGAGAGGTAAAAAATAACATTGGTTACCTAACCAAAATATCCTCTCTAGGTAAGAACACCTCTTTAAAAAATGATAACTTGTTATTCTACTATGGCAATTTAATTATTTTTAAAGACACATAATTCATCCTTGAGGCCATAAACTTAGGGGACATGCATTACAACAACATCTATTTCAATTTTGAAGTGGCTAGAGTATTGATGAGGATGAAAAAATGCCTCACATAATCTAATTAGCTTCATACATCATTTCAATCTAAGCTATTAGTTTCCATAAGGCCATAACAAAGCTAGAGGTCATGCCATGTACTGATATAGTATAAGGCATATTCAAGAGGATGATATGTGAGGATGGGTTGCTCAAATCAATGAACCATAGGATCCTAATTGCTTTCATCATAGGGCCCAACTTTGAAAAATATTATGGCCTACCTCTTCCATAAGTAAAATATGACTAGATAATCATTGACAACTAGTACAAGATACACTCACCAGAGAAGGTCTTGGCATCATGGGTAACTAACCCAACTAGAGTTGTATTTATGGATGACCAAGGGAAAATACCTATTCATAAATTAGGAATATATTTAGTATTGGCCTCGCTTTCCTCAATAGAATATTTGGTAATGCACATATAGGTTATGTGGACATAAAGACCCTTTTATTGATAAAAATGATCTCAGAGGACTAATAAATTACCCCACTTGGGGATATTATTAGAAATAATCTAGTTTATGCAACAAATGATACTTTCAAAATGGTTTATATTATTCATGATGAGTTATCTATTGGATGCAATCTATGTAACTACCTAGTTAGGTCAAAATTCATGGTCCCCTTAATGACTAAATGTTGTGCCTTGATTATTCTCTATAATGTACATTCACTACCTCAAGCACAACATAAAGGTGATTGCAAAATATTTATGCCTAGTTGTTTATAAATCGATCACTAAGTATGATATGTTGAGGGTTCCCCTATAGGTTAGATAAACATTAAGAGACATGGTAGCTATTGGTTGTACCAAGATTACATAGTCATCCAGATGGAAGGGGTGATGGTGGCTCCCCTTAGGTTGCCAAGATATGTACTAATGAAATTGGATAAGGAGGAGATGGACTATAAATTTCTACATGAATTTGATGGTGTCTTATAGATTAATAATAAGATAGTCCTCCATAAGGTCCCATACAAGTTAGGGAGGACCAAAATTATAAAATGGCATGATGTCATTATGGATGTAAGGCATATGGACTCATACCTATTGCCTAAGGGTGACTTTAGGCCATGAGATCCAAATGATGTCATTAACAAACACATAATAAAATTTAAGAAGGAAATAACTATGGAGTATAAGAATCAAGAAGAGATCCATGAATGGATATACCTGAATGCTATGAATGATGAGGTAATCCTAAAAATTTCTACAAGAAAGAACATTGAGATAGAAATGAGGCTGAACAAAGAGAATAAGAAGGAAGATATCATAAGGCCTCAACTTCCACAAACTCATGGAATCATGTTTGTGTAGATTACGAGGAAAGACAAGAAAAGGAAGAATAAGACAATGTTCCTCTCACTAGGAATAAACCTTACAGATCTCCATTATAGGCCACTTTAAGTAGACAAAGCCTACCTATAAGATCTAACCAAGGAAAATTTAGTAGCCAACCAAACCCCTCCCAAGGGCATTCATTGATTTTTAAATCTCCCATAGGAGCTATTCTCAAAATCTTGGATCAACTTGATCCTAATGTCATTAACCTTGAGGAGTTATAACAAAGAATCGAGCTATCTATGGAAGAGTTATAAGCACTGGTAGGGATGAATATTGAAAAGGTCTACAAGAGAAATAATTCTCTCAAGACTACTATGAGAGGAACAGTGACTCCTCCATCAACTTCCCAAGCTCCCACTATAAGCACAACACCATTACCTTCTTTTTCAACTACTTTTACCCCTACTTCCACTTCCCCATTTGCTCCATTATCTTTAGCTACCATAACTACCTCAACCCGGTCCTTAATGGATACTAGAATGAGACAAGAAGGTACCTCCTTTGGGTTCACCTTTCCCTAGTTTATTTCTCACGTCATTATACATATGGCTTCTTCCTAGGAAACCACAATAAGTGCTTCACTTTTTATTGGTTCCCCTACACCCACAAAACCATTGAAACCTATCTCAAAGATGTTTTCCTTTCATAAACCACTCAATATTACCAAAATTACTAAAGTGAGTGTACCTTAAAATTTGCCTTCATTCATTCTTGACATGGTCCCTACCAAGTCTTTATTTGACCCACTTGGGAAATTAGACCCACCAAACATATGCATCCCTATTGCATCTTTAGACTCTTCCTCTACCCAAACACATTTGTTGTAGCCACATCCCACAAAAATAATACCTAATGCTATGCCAAATTAGGTTAGAAACATCATTTAACTATCAAGTCATGAGAATCCTTAGGCATTATTCTCTACTACTCAAGTTGGGATGAGATTTGATGCTAACATAGGTACAATGAAGAGGGTGGTGAGAAGGTAAGTTGAGTAACCACAATCAAGTTTAGCTATTGTCTATGAGAGTGAATATCCCATCTTCACTTTGATAAGGAAAAGGAAATATATCCCTTGAGAGGTAAATGAATATGCATATGCCCTTGTGTCCTCAGTTCAAGCCTAGGCAAAGTCTACAATTACCTTGATGAAGGGGATGCATTAGGAACTAAAAAGGATAAAAGAGCAAGCACTGCCCACTGTGCTAGAGGGAACTATAATTTCAATAATAAATATTGTTTTTAATATCTTCAAATTGTATAAATTCATGAAGAGGAGGTAGGAATAGGGGAAACTTCAATCCAAGGTGGTCATGAAGCTTAACCAAAAACTTAGACTCTATGATGCTAAGTTAGCAAATTTTGCTAGAGTTACAAGAAGCAATAAGTTCCCAGACCTCAAAGTTCTACCACTTGAGGATATCATTCTTACATAGACCATCCTGATGAATAGGAGGAGGATTTTAAAATTATGGCTTGATCAATTTAAGGATGCAGCTATATCCTTGGATAAAATTGAATTAAAGATTGCCTTACTATTGAAGGATACCAGGTCATTAGGGTGACCAAGCCTGATGTCTCCTTCATGGATGATCGTTAGTTCAGATCCTAGATGAAGGTGTTTGTTATTAAATTCTAAGAGGATGTAGCTAGTTTAAATACTGATACTAAGGTGATGAATATTATGCCATTTAATAATCAAAGGATGGAAAAGGTAGAGGTAATTGAAGAAGTATTGAGGCTAATAGTTACAAAACATAGGAAGCTCATTTAGGAGATACTTGATCTATTTTGACCCATGATCCTAGAATTTTCTCAAATTAACCAATGCTACCTAGTATGTGTAGAAGTATGGACCAAGGAAGAAGTGAAGGAAAAATAGAGGCAACATTAGTAGCACGCATCTCAATAACCTATAGGACCTTAAGAATATTTCATTATGTTTTGTAAAATTTAAATTTAGAATATTCCATTGTAACATTTTAGACACTTGGCTATATTTGGGAACCTTTTATGGGCCGACATAAACTTATCTTAGGCATTTTGAATCCTATATAGAGGGATGTTTCCCTCATTATAAATCAAAAACAATTGTTGCAAGAATTAATACAAAAGAGCCAAGAATTCAGAAGTTTGTCTGAAGTGCTTGATTGTTTATTTCTGTAGTTTATATTCCTCATGATTTTAGATGACTAATAATTTATTTCTACTAGATAATTTGTAATAAAATTTAATTTATGAATCTGTTAGTTTGAGTTTGACACTAGGCTGAATAATATGTTAGTATATTTGCTCTATTTTCTTCTCATTTTCAACTGAATGTGCAATGAAATTTACTGTGAATGAGTAATTCTATATAATATATGCTTTTAGATACATGCATTTTACTTTAATTCGAAGCTTCAACTACATTTATATATCTTTGAGCATTTTTCTAGAGTTGGTGAATGTTGGTTTTATGTGTTTTTGCCTTAAAGGTTAGAAGAATAGGTATTTTGATCATCTCAAAAAAAATTTCTTTCTACCTTACCTTACTCTTGTATCCACCCATGACTCACTTTAGCTTATTTTTTGCTATAAATATTCATTATTTGTTTAAATTTTGGGCATTAATTGGAAAATATTGAAACAAATACATAAATATTAGTAAATTAAAGTGTCACTACATAACATTTACTATCCTTATAATAGGGTTTACTTGTAGACTTCTAAGTGTTAACCATATCTCTACTATATGTGCTATTTCCAGTAGTAATTGTGTTAACAATTCAAGCCTTGAGTCTTCTAGGACTCATTTTTTTTAACTTTCCCCTTGTTCCCTAGTGACACAGGGAGCATAAAAAATGCATCAACATGAAGGGAATTTTTTGGTGCTAGAAGGAGGGCCCTTATGTAATTACTTTCATGCATCTTTGTATAATTTTAGTGTACTTCATTAAATACATGATTAATTGTTTCAAAGTATGCAAATATTGTTAAGTAACACTAAAAATTTTCATTCTTTACATGAATCTTTGTATCATTTGCATGAATATTTACATCCTTTGAAGGATTTAATCAAAATTAGTGTTTATTTGTGAAAATTTGGTAGATAGTCTTGATATTTCCATAAATTTGTGCAAATATAGGTATAATACCCCATTATTTGAACATATTGAAGGTTATTTTGATCATATGTACAAAGATTCACATAAATTTGGTAAAGAATCTAAGTATTTGTAAGAATTCAAATAAAGATTGACTATTGGGACCTTTTTTGTACTTGATCTAAATGTTTAAGATAATATTTTCTCTATTTAATTTGGGATTAAGTGAAACTTTGCCTATATTTATGCTTAAAGGTGTTTTAAAATACTTAAACACTCTCAGTTTGTTGAATCAGATGTAGAATTACTTTAAAATACTAGTTTAACACTGATCTTTATAGGATAATGTGCATGACTAACAACATTTGTGAAGGTATTGAGAAAATTTGAGGTTTTAAGGCCTGGATCCTCAAAGATCAAGTTAAAACTACTTGATCTAAAGCTTTTCTATAAAGAGTGACTAATCTTTTCAATATTTCTCACTTGTGAAGCCATATTTAAAGTTCCTTTTCTCTTAGTACTCATTCTGCATCTTGGAGTTGCCGAGGATTAGAACCAGATACCAATCTAAACCCATGATCCCTTTGATATCCTTAGAAACCCATAAAATTCTAGAATAGATAAAGGTGGATGTAAGAAGTCTAGGACCCAACCAAATTTCCCATCTAACCAAAATTTGTAACCTCTTTTTTCTAATCATGGCATGGTTAGTTGGTCCATCCATCAACGTTCATGGACTTATGCATTATCTACCAAAATATCTTGGTGAGTACTTGCCTCTCTTTAACTCCACCAATAGAGTAAGTTTTGAAGAGCATATAAATTACTTTAAAGCATCTTTGAGGCTACTTAATGTAATTCATGAGGATGTAGCATGATGTCTCTTTCCATTCACATTTTAAGATGTAGCTTATGATTGGTTTCTCAACTTGCCCAAATATTCCATCATGATATGGAATTAGTTTAATGACACTTTTATTACCTAATTTGGTAGGATAATAATCCTGAGAGTTGTGTACCAATAGTTTACCACCCTCAAAAGGGACATAAATGAGCTAATCATAAAATTCAACACTAGGTTTCAAAAGATTTATACCCTGATGTCCCCACCATATAAGCTGGTAGATGAGTTGGCCTTAGAAATATACAAGAATGCCTTGGACCTAATGATTGACATATTCCTAAGAAGAGCCTTGAATATTGATATGTTTACTTTGGCATATGCTAAGGCCATCCATATTGACAAGCAAATACACTTGTAGGGGTATCCTACCTTTGATATATTGAACTTTGACCCATGATACTTTATTTAAATATCATACCCAAAATGAACCAAAATCACCCTAAATTAAACCAAGTTCTATTAAGCAACCAATTGCCTTTGAGTCCACACTGCACTCAACCAATAGCTAAGATTCTTTAACCAAGAAAATGCTAGAGAACATCCCCAAAATAATGTCAACCAAACAATGGTGCCTATAAATAACACCAATGCCCAAGATAAAACCCAAATAAAAAACTCAAAGCCTCTAAATGGATAGTTAGACTTAATATAAAGAACTGTTTAAAATCTCATTAGTGATTTCTTGGATCTCAAGAAATAGATGGGTAACATCAATGAGAGTTCCAACAAAAAATATAATTTATAAAGATATAACAGACCTTTAATAGGCATAACAATAATAATGAGCCCCATTTGAGAAAGTTTCCTAAAATCAACATCTATGATATGGCCTTGCCCAACTTGTGTTGAGTACACAATATAGCTAGACATGGAGAACTAGACTATTTTGGGTTCTACCATGCATTTGAATCCATTCAAAGCTAAATAGACGGGTTTGAGATGAATCCCACTTATTAAAACAATGTTGAGAGCTATAATAATACCAATGATGCCTCTAGATCTCCAAAAATAGTCCTCATGGTTAAGACCTATGACTTTCATAATCAAGATGAAAATGAGCTTGAGGATAATGTCAAGGAAATACATGTTTTTTTATCAACACTAAAGTAATAACTATGACTTGAGGAGTAAAGGTCAGAACCCATATCTGATAAATTCTACTCCACTTAATAAACTAGACACACCCCTTGATGGCAAGATAGATGATAAGCTTCCACACCCTAAAGGTAAGGAGAGTCAGCTAACGATAAAATCTCCTTAAACAAAATCTAAATGTGGATACAACATAGTGGAAGACATGAAGAAGATTAAGACAAACATAACATTGCATGAACTCACCCAAATCATTGAACAATGTGATTTGTTATTAAAAATCATTAAATGAAAATCCTAGCTCCAATAAAGATATATAATCTCATGCAAATGTGGTAATGTATATGAATAAGCATGAGGTTCCACCATTCTTATTTACTATAAGAATCTTAGGTAAAAATCTTCATAATTTCTTTCCTAGTTCTAGTGCTTCAATTAACATTATTCCTTTAGGAATTTGTGAAAAATTAGGGTTAAACCCATTCAAATCTAAGAAGGTGGTGGTATAATTGGACAAGTCAAGAGTGAAGGTGGTAGGTGAATTATTGAATATCCATATGCAACTCGTTCATGAGCCCTAAATCCAATAGTTTATTAACATTCAAGTCATTGACATACTTGAGGCTTATGGATTGTTACTAATTCATGATTAGACTAAATATTTGAATGGGATAGATTGGACTAAATATGTCCATAGATTGTTCTCACATGTGGATACCTTGGCATGGGATCCCTAATCAGATTAGGATTAATCAAGAGCCCAAGATGAAATATATAATTATTGAATACAATTCCAAGAATGAAAATGTAAACTACCAATCCTATGACCTAGGTGTTTACACGATGGAAACCACTAACATTATTTTATATGATAGCATGAAAGAAGAAAATAGAGGTTTGTGGACATTGCACTTTGATGGTGCATGAGCTAAATAAGGTTTAGGCATTAAAATTGTTTTGATGAATATTGAAGGCAAACAATATATAAATTAATATATATTATAGTTATTTTGCACTAACAATTTAGTAGAATATGAAGATCTTATTTTAGGACTTTAATTTATAATTAAATATAAGGTTAAGGAAATATTAGTCTATGATGATTCTGAGTTAGTTGTTAACTAGGTTAGGATCAGATACCAATGTAAGCTTTCTTGTTTAAGAAAGTATAAATTTAGAGCTTGGGATTCAATTAAGTATTTTAACTCATTCAATATTGTTTCCTTGCTTAGGGAATATAACCAATTAGCAAATGCTCTATATTTAGTATAAAATAACTTGGTGTCTCTAAAGGCTTTAAAATTATAGGGATTTAATGTAGAGATAATATCCTACCCCTCTATGCCAAATAACATCAATCACTTTCAAGTTTTTGATGATGATGAACATATAACTGGATTCTTATGTAATGTTGGTGTGTTTGAATCTTCCATTATATATGAACAAGACAATTTTTTTGTAGAAAGTCCAAAGGACAATGAAAATGGAGTTATTCAACTAAAAAATAACCAAATACCTAAGGGCATGATATCCTTGAAAAGGATGTTTGACCCAAATAAATAAGGAGTTGAGGTTTGACAACCCAAGGTGAGCATAGAAGATTATAAGCAAGTCAACTTGGAAATGTTGGGAATGAACAAAACATCAACATCAGTTTAGTTTGTACTAATGAAGAGCTGAAGAAAGTTGTTCCCTTTAAACCAAGTTTGAAGATGTCATTACTTAGTCATATGATGACCTCAAAATATTTGATACTAGTGTGATTACCCACACCATCCCTTTTAAATAGGCTTGAAAACCTTTTAGGCAAATATAGAGACTAGTAAATCTAGTGTTGAAGCCATTGATTTACAAAGAAGTGAAGAAATTACTTGAATTAAGGATAATCTTTCCTATACAACACTCGATATGGGTTTATAATATTTTTCTAGTATAAGATAAAAACAAAGAAATCAAACTTTGTGTTGATTTCTAGGACTTAAATAGGTCCTCAAAGAAGGATAGTTATCCCTTGCTATCCTTAGACAAAGTCATTCATCTAGTGACTGAGTTTGGAATGATATCATTTATTGATGGGTTTTTAAGATACAACTAAGTCCTGATGAATAAGATTGATAGAATGAAAATTTCCTTCACCATCAAGTGGGGAATGTTACATACAAGTGAATTCCATTCAAATTGATCAATGCAAGATTAAATTTCTAGTGGGCAATGGACCATACATTCCATAAATTAATTGGTAAGTACATCATTATCTATATAGATGATCTAAAAGTTTTCTCTAAAAATACGGGACATCACATGATGCATTTGGAACGAGTTCTAGATAGTTATAACATGTATGGCATTTATTTAAACCCCAAGCAAATATTCTTCTATGTAATTAAATGCAAGATTTTAGGACATATAATCACTTAAGAAGGTATGACTATCAACCCTAACATGATCAATGCAATTTCAATTTTTTAAGTTCCCAGTATAAAAAAGAGTTGAAATCCTTCTTTGACAAAATTAATTTTGTAAGAAAAATTATCTCTAGTTTTATAGAGATTGTGAGTCCACTAAACACCATGCTGAAGAAAGATGCTAAGATAGAATGGATTGTTGATGCAAAGAAGGCCTTTCAAGACATCAAGGATGCTATTGTTCAAGCTCTTATTTTGCTAAGTCTTGATTTTAGTAAGACTTATATCTATACTCTTTTACTTCTAATCATATTGTAACTACTATCTTAACATAGAAAGAGGATGACAAAGATCACCCCATAACCTTCATAAGCACCAATTTGAAGAATGTTGAGCTTAACTATCCTATCCTGGATAAGCAAGCCTATGTTTTAGTAAAGGATATGAAGAATTTTAGGCACTACATCTTGAGGAATAAGACATATATCATAGTTTTTGATCCATCTATCAGATTTATTTTAGGATAGAATGAACTTGGAGAGTGAAGAGGGAAGTGGATGACCAAACTCTAATCTAAGATGCTAAGTTGGTTAGAGGTCAAGGTTTAAAATAACTTATTGCAAACACTAATCTACATATTAATGTTTTTTAGGTTGAATAATATCAAGTACTATTGGATATTTTTACAAGGAGATTATTCATTATTTCTTATAAGGAGTGTGTCCCCCACACCTCAAAAGATAGTAAAAAATGGCCCCCAAGCTGATGTCATCCCATTTTATGATCAAAAGAGGAGTCTTCTATAGAAATAATTATGAAGGGATATATATATATATATATATATATATATATATATATATATATATATATATATATATATATATATATATATATATAAGATGTGTTTCTAAATTTATAGCCACCAAAATCATGAGAAATTTATATAAAAAGATGGGAAGTGTTTATTATTTAGGGCATACCACTACACACAAGATATTGAGAGATGGTTATTATTGGCCAACCATTTTCAAAGATGCCCATGCTCATATGCGAACATTCCACCAATCTCAAGTTTTTGATAGGTGAGAGAAAAAGGAAACCATGCCTTTACAACCAATAATTGAATAAAATCCTTTTGCACAATGGGTCCTTGAATTCATAGGAGTAATCAATCCTAACTCCTTGGTAGGACATAAGTTTTTACTCTTCGATATAGACTATTATACTAGGTGGACTGAAGTAACAACCACTAAGAATAGTAGAGAAATTGATTTCATCAAATTGTTAGAAGAGAATGTCATTAATAGGTTTGAGATTACACTCTCTTTAGTATGAAAATATGGCCCTATTATAACATCAATCTGAACCCTTGGAGAGGGTCCTTCAGGCCCTTTCTAATTGAGCTATAATATTGGGACAACCCCAAATTTTTGGGTCACCTATGGTGGGGTTAAACTTCCAGAGAAGGATGACTTCCTATTGATGCTCACATAAACTAATGTTGCATATGGAAAAGGGTTATAAGGGAAAAAAGGGATCCTAAGAAGGCTAAAAGTTGATGCACTAAAAAAGATGGACAATCACATGAGCTTGAACCCACACTAGATCAACATAAGATAATTATAGATCACACAACCTCATAATATTAATAATTGAATAAGTATTTCATATAAGAGGCTCATATATAACACTAATCCAAACCTAAAATATATTGAAAACATCTTAAAAGAGGAAAGCAGAAGGACAATGAACTAGGAAGATTCTCCTCCACGAATTCATCATAAACAAGCATACTAAGCACTGATCAAAGGCAAGAGATAGGAAAAGAGATAATATTATTGCTTCACGAGGAAATTTTTACAATATTTTGATAGGTTTTAACCTTATAAAATGAGAACCCTTTTGAAATATTATTAATGAGTATCCCTATCTCCAAGAAAGATAAAAGTTCTAAAATATGAGAACCCTTACAATGGAGAAAAGAATGGGACGTATAGGAGGGAGATAGAGAGGAGAATGTTAACTAAGATAAATTTATGAGCTACCTCCTTTCAATGGATGCTTCACCACCTTTTATTCTAGTTAGGATTAGTACAACATAGACTAGATAGCCTTCATTTTCTATAATAGTCTTTAAGCTCTTCTCATTGGTTGAAAAATTTGCACTGGAAGATAAGGGTTTGTTCTATAGATGATGGATCATGATCCTTTCAAGGAGGAAATATCCTTAATATCTAAATATAATTAAATTCTCCAGTGTGCTCTCTAATCCCCCAATATACTCCATGAACTTCACCACACCATTCACTTGGCTTCTTTACGAGGACCAGGTCCTCATATCCTTATACCCAATAGATCCATGACTAATTCTACTTAGGTAACTGATCTAACTATCACATTTATGCCTTAACATGATTTTTACTAAAAATCCTAGACATATATTAATCATATATTGAAAACCAATATCCTTTATTGGTTTTCCTATAGCTATTATATCAATGTAGACCTTTGGGCCACATAGCCTCACTCTTGAACTATATTAGGTTTAAATAAATCTATTCTACCTCTAAACCCTATAGGAACTAAGAAATCATTGCATGCATAGGTCCCATTTATAGAAAAAAGGATACAATTGTGATACCATATTGTCACCTTAAGAACTGGGTTGATAGGTTCTAAACCTTCGAACCAGAGGTCAAGATTGAACTTAAATGGTGAAAGTGCCCTTTGAAATATCTACTCTAGTTCAAATTTAGTTGTATTCAAGCTTGTCTCTATGTATCTACTTGTCTTGGATGAAAATTTCTTCTTTGACCTTCATCAAAATCCCTTAGGCTCACCCTTGCTCGTTGATTATTGATTATCAACTAAACTTAATAACCTTTTGACCCATATTACACTATTGACCCCCTTTGGTATGATCAAACACATGCCATTGGATCTACTTTAAGGACCCTTTTTAACTCTTTGACCTACTTTCATGCCATATTTATTCAATACATGATTGAATGTGAGCCCTTGATCTTTCTTGGACCCACCATTTAAACTTAAACAACTAATTCATGAGGCCCAAATTTGATGTCCGTACATGCATATTTGATGTTTACATGAATGTCTTTGAATTATATGTGAATGTCTTAGGATTTTTGAACCCTAACTATTATTTTTTGTGGATTAAATTTTACATCTATGTGCCCATAATTTGAAATTTGTGTGAATATCTTAGGAATTTTTAATCCAAATGGTTATTTGATAGGGCTTAAATTTGATGTTCACATGCACATCCCATTCTACAAGTTAATCTTTGAAGGCTCAAATCTTGAGATAGAAATCTCATCAAGACATGAATTTTGCAGAGTAAGATCTTGGCACCAATAACATTGATTCCATGTGAACTTTTGACCCTACAAAGTTTTTTGAGTATACTTATAAAATGCACAAGTAAGCTGACACATCCATTTTTTTATGATGTCCTAATGATGGTCTGGTTCATTTAAACTTATGCTATGATATTTTGATTGATCCTTGAAAGATCTAATGATTTCCTTGAGGCATGTGTAATTTTTCCTTGACCTTGAACTATTTGGACACCATGAAACCTGCTTGGATCCTCTTCTTTGTAACTCTAAACTTCTCCCTTAAAGATTTAAAAATTCACCTTAATATAAGTTAAAGCGTTTCAAAATATTTATAATCATAATTTGATCTTTGGACCACTCATTCCATCTAGAACTTTGTTTAGTTCATCCATTTCAGTTAGGACTCTACTTAGCTAACCTATCTAGGCAAAATCTATTTATGTGGACCAAAATTGGCCAATATTTATGGTGACTAATAGGGAAACATGTCTTCTATTCTTGAGAACCTAAACCATGTTGCCTTATCTGATTCATTAGGTATAGAGTCTCCTCTTTAGTTCAACATATTTATCTAAAGCCAAAACTAGCTGCCATCCCTTAGATAGCTCATCTTGAAACAAATAGGGACCAAACGGGATAAAACAAATAAGGGCAGGTACACACAGGCACTTGGCAAAAATAAAAAGAAACTAACCTACTAAACAAATGTGTACATAGGTACTTAGAGAAAATCATAAAAAATACTCTAATATATACAGGGCTGTAATTTACAAGTACCTTCTTCCTAGATCAAATAGAAAAGATTTAACATCACTTACTTGTAATGGATCAAGGTGGAAAATAATTTGATTTTGAGATCTCATTATATGTGAGATGAGATGTCTAACTGTTAACTCTTTAAACATGATCTCAAGAGGATTAAATGGGATAGACATGTCTCTAATGTAGACATACTAGTCCATTTCTTCAAGGCATACTCCAAATTGGACTATAAGGGCTCCTTTGACTTCCCCATATGATGGATCAATTTTATGCTTTGAAATAATCACAACATGTGATGTCTCTTTTGAACTAGTGCTTGGTTGATTGTCTAGGCTTAGGAAAAAAATATCTAAGTCATCCCAAAAATAATCTTCCTTTTGGTCATCTAAGATAATGCTAACTTTAACACCATCTTTACTTTGCTTGCTCTGAAAGGATCCATATGGAAGCTCATCAACCCATCGACAGTTTACCATGTCATATTCCTATGGCTCTTAAACTGACCATTCTTCTTCATTCTTGAAGAGATCAATAGTACCTTTAATGGACAATTAATTTTGAGTCTATTCAAATTCTTTGACCTAATTAACAAGTTCTTCTCTATGTTCTAGAGGAGGCATAGGCTGGTTTAAAATCTCTATTTGGTCCATGAAGTCATGGTACAATTGTTTCCATACTTTAGTTTGATCCCCCTTTTTCTCTATCTCTTTCTCTTAATCATCTTCAATCATACCAAAAATAAGATCCTAAAAAAATTAATATCTCCTTTGCTCTTAGATGCAACTTGAATACACACCCCTTCAAATATAAGACATTAATACTAATTTTAAGATCTAATTCATTGAAGCGATGCTAATAAGTCTAATCAAAACTTTAATCTTCCCATTTTGAATGAAGTAGACTATTTATCATGATCTTTTAATCATAAACACTTGTGTTGTCATCTTTAGGCTCACCTATGACTGCATACTCCTCCACTATTCTTTGTAAAATAGGTTCTTCCTTCATGAGGGAGATAGTGGGAGGGTGAAGAAGTTCACCTTGATTATAAATTATGAGAGTATCCTTATAAATAGGTACCTTGAAGTCTCTCTTTAGTGGATCTTGAGGAAGGGAGGGAGAGTCATGAAACTCTTGTACATCAAGATCATTGAGCTAAGCTATGGTTGCTTGATTTATTTCTTACACAATGAACCTTTCCTCTACTATGACTTGGTTCTTGGACTACCTCAAATAATTCCTCTTCCTTATTCTTTATTCCATTTTAAACTAATTTCCATGATGGAAATGAGTATGAAATAAACACTTTTGCTTCATTTTGAATGGTTATAGGAGAGGGTGGCATCATAAGTGAGGGCATGACATAGCTAGGGTCAAATGTTTTAGAGAAGATCCATGATGGAATAACTTCATGATCTTGAGTGGGAAAGGGCATAGGGGTAGGAGAGGGAAAAATGATTGGCTCGATATTCACATACTCTTTCTCCCATTGCTCAAACACTTTTTCAATGGATAATACCCACCCTTTCATGTCTTGCTTCTCAACATGTGGATAATCAGCTTCTTTAATAGATGCTCATACATTCCATAACTCTTTCAAGAAGATCCTTATCTCCTCCATGACATGAATAGGGAATTCTTGTCCAAGTTTAACCCCCTCATTGATCTTCATGATTGTTATTCTTTGGTCTAATATTTCTTCTCTAAGTTTTGACAAGGATGTACTTTGACAAGGTTGACTAGAGGGCTGATCAAGAACTCTTGAAGGTTGAGCTTGAGGCTCTTAGAGAGAAAAGGGCACATAAGACTGGTCCAAATGAGCCTAAGATCTTTATAAGATATTAACACACTATCTACATTTTGGACCATGTTTCTCATCATTTTTATGTCCTCATTCTTATAAGATGACCATGTATTTACCCTCACAAATTGACCATCTATTCTTGACCAATTGAATAAAACTCTTTGCTTTTCGTAAAAAATGGATAGGGATGACTGGAGAAAACTCTAAACCATTACCAATCTCCCTTATCAACTCAATATTAATTTATAATGCTTGCTTGAATCTTGACAAGGATGTTATAAGGTAAGACTGGTCTTGACAAGAGGAAATAGAGGACTTATTTGAATGCAAAGGAGGCTGACCTTGGTCATGTACAAGGGTGGGAGGAGGACAAGGCCATGATAGAGATGACATGATATTTAAGGTCCACTTATGGGGAACACATAAACATTATTTACCTAATAATTGTGGTGATGTGGTAAAGAATAATCATATTGATCAAAAGATGATTGATTGTGCATACTAGATTAAGATGAATAGGCACCTGGGCTACTTAAACTAGTTGTTGAATGCTAAAAATCAGCATTGATGTTTACACACATGACTATAAAGGCTGATTGAATAAAGAGAACAACAAAAATCTTCACTTAGTGCATGATAAAATTTGTCCAACCAAGCATGCCAAAAATTGTTATAGCATCAATATTCACCCTTGGAGAGGGTTCTTTAAGCCCTTTCTAATTAAGCTATAATATTGGGATAACCCCAAATTGTGGGTCATCTATGGTGGGTTTGAACCTTTGGAGAAGGTTGGATTATTCTTGATGCTCACCTAAACTAATGTTACATAGGGAAAAGGGTTATAAGGGAGAAAAAGGGTTCCTAAGAAGATTAAGATTGATGCACCAAAAAATATGGACATTCACATGAGCTTGAACCCACACTAGATCATCATAAGATAATTATATCTCACATAACCTCACAATCTTTCTAATTACATAAGTATTTCATAGAATATGTTTAGATAGAACACTAATCCAAATCTACAATAGCTTGAAAACACCTTAAAAGAGGTAAGTAGAAGGACAATGAACTAGGAATATTCTCCTTCATGAATTCATCATGGACAAGCATACTAAGCATTAGTCAAAGGTAAGAGATAGGTAAAGAGTTAATATTATTACTTCAAGAGATAGTTATTACAATATTTTGATAGGGTTTAGCCTTATCAAATGAGTACCCTTTTGTAAGAGTCTCAATGAGTATCCCTGTCTCTAAGAAAGATGAAAGTTCTAAAATTTAAGAACCCTTACAATGGAGAAAAGAATGGGACATATTGGAGGAGGGAGAGAGAAAGGAGCATGCTAACCCAAATTAATCAATGAGCTACCACCTTTCAAGGGATGAAACACCACCTTTTGGTCCAATCAAGATTAATACTTCATAGACCATATATTATTCATTTACTTCAATAGTCTTTAAGCTCTTTTCATTAGTTGAGAAATATACAATAGAAGACAAGGGTTTGTTCTATAGATGATGGGTCATGATCCTTTTGAGGAGTAAATATCCTTAAGATATAAATAGAATTAAATGCTCTAATATGCTCTCCAATCCCCTAATCTACTTCATAAACTTTGCCACACCTTCCACTTGGCTTATTATGAGGACCAAGTCCTCATATCCTTGGACTAAACAAAGCCATGAATAAGTCTACTTAGGTGGTTGATTTGAATATCACATTTAAGCCTTAATATGCTCTTTACTACAAATCTTGGACATAGATTAACTATAGATTGAAAACAAATCTCCTTTATTAGTTTTCCTATAGATATTATATTGATGCAAACATATGGGCCATGCAGCCTCACTCTTTAATTATATTAGGTTTAAATAAACCTATTCTACCTTTAAACCTTACAAGAACTAGGAACTCATTACATACACAAGTCACCTTTATATAATAAATAAAAGTCACGAGACCATATTATCACCTTAAGAACTAAGTTAATAGGATCAAAACCTTTGAACCAGAGGTCAAGACTAAAATTCAATGGTGAAAGTGTCCTTTAAAATATGTAGTCCACTTTAACCTTAATTGTATTCAATCTTGGCTCCATGTATCTTCTTATCTTGGTCAAAAACTACTTTTTCAACTTTCATCAAAAATCCCCCAAGCTCACCATTACTCATTGGTTGTTGATTATCAACTCACCTTATTGACTTTTTTACACATCTTGCACCATTGATCCCCTTTGGTATGATCAAACATATGTCATTGGATCTAATTTAAGGAACCTTTTTAATTCATTGACCTATTCATGTACCATATATCTTCAATGCATGATTGAACATGATCCCTTGATCTTACTAGGGCCCACCATTTGAACTGAAATGATTAATTCATGAGGCCTAAATTTAACATTTGCATGCCCGTATTTGACATCCACATGAATGTCTTTGATATTTGTGTAAATGTATTAGGATTTTTGAACCCCAATAGTTATTTGATTTGGCTTAAATTTAATGTCTATGTGCCCATAATTTGACATTCATGTGAACATCTTAATATTTTTGAATCCAAATGGTTATTTATTGGGGCTTAAATTTTATGTTCAATTGCATGTCCCATTATACAAGTTAATCTTTGAAGGCTTATATCTTGAGATAGAAATCTCATCAAGACATTAATTTTTTAGAGTAAGATCTTGGCACCAATAACATTGATTCCATGTGATCCTTTGGCCTTCCAAAGTTTTTTGAGCATAATTATAAAATACACAAGTAAACTAACCCATCTATTTCTATATGGTGTCTTAATGATGGCCTGGTTCATTTAGACTTGTGTTATGAGCTTTTTCTTGATCTTTGAAAGCTCCAATGATTTCCCTAAGGCTTTTGAAATTTATCCTTGACCTTGAACTATTTAGACATCGTGAAACCTAATTGGATCCTCTTCTTAGTAACTCTAGACCTATCCCTTGAATAACAACAAATTTCACCTTAAGCTAACTTAAAGTGTTTCAAAAGCTTTGTAAGCACAATGTGATATTTGGACCACTCATTCCATCTATAACTTTATTTAGATTATCCATTTTAATCAAGACTCTATTTAGCTGACCTATCCAAGAAAAATATTGGTATGTGGGCCAAAATTGGCCAACAGGCCCATCCTTTGCATCAGTTGATTTCTCTAAATGGGTGTATTCCAATTAGATAGTCATCAAATCTAATTCAAACTAGTACCCTTAGGGTAATGGAATTGCTGAGTCCACTAAAAAAAACTTGATGAATGCCATCAAGAAGTCTACAGAGAAGAAACCAAGAGAATGGAAGTCCCTACTAAAATATGATTTATGGAGAGGTAGAACTAGATACAAATAGGTGCTCAAAACATCTTCATTCTTACTAGTTTATGCAAAGTAGCCTAATTTTCCTATCACACTAAAGCTGCCCACCTATGGGTTCATGGATGAATACATGAAAGATGAAAAAAGAGTGAAATATTGGATACTAAACATCATCAAAATAGAAGATGATAGATATTAAGTATTAAATAACTTCAACAAGCATTAAGATGTTATTAAGAGATGGTTCGATAAGCAAGCCAAAGTTAAAGCATTCTACATCTCAGACTTAGTCTTGCTATGCGACAAGGCCCATGAAAAGAAATGAAAGTATGAAAACTTCACTCTCAATATTAGACCATACCAAGTGGCATAAAATATTAGGTGAAAATGAATTTAAACTCAAAGACCTGTAAGAGAATGACTTAGCCTTGCTATTTAATGGGTAATTTATGAAACACTATTTCTCTATCACTATGTCCCAAGACTCCAAAAGGATAGTAAGCCTATTTATAATTAGAGTAGGTAGGAGTATATTATTTTTCTTTCTTGGTATGTTCTTTCTCTCTTTTGCTTTGCATTCCTATTATTTCCTTTCTTACTTTTCTTTCCATTTGTTATTGGTTCTCCTATTGTGTGTTTTAGTTTAGTGATAAGTCCTTTAGACAAGAATTTATTGACTCAATTGTGCTAATCTGATCTTAAAAATAGGAAGAAAGGACTTTTGGTCTTAAACATTGTTCATCCAAAGTTTGGAAACCCCAGTAGTGTTTCAATCAAGAAAATCTAGGTGGGGTTAATTAGAAGTTAAATTACTTATGAAAATCCTATGCCATTTTAAGGCTGTAATATAGTCCAAATGAATGATCATTTAATCAAACAAGAGTTTGAATTTATGTGGAGCATCATACTATCACTTAATTTCACTAAGTAAATTTCTAGGGTAGAACTTGATATTTGAAAGTGGATAACATTGAAAATATGTCTTAACAAATCCTTACACCTAGATAATTTTGGTTCCCAACCATTTTGGTTTATGAATGTAGGTATAGAAAAATGTAAAAATGATGAAGTGAAATCATAAATAGTTTAGATTCCATGAAAGGTGATTTAGGCAATCTCTACCATGGCTATAGATGCCTAACTAGTAGTAGAGTAAGGCCTAGAGTGGAGCCAAAGGTATCTATGTTGGGGCTATGGATGCCTAACTAGTAGCATAACAATGCCCAAACCATCCCTAACTAAGCAAGACATTATTATATAAAATCTGAATAATGCTAAATTAATTTCATGTTCAAGGTCTTGAATCTTTAAATTCATCACTTCTGAACCCAATGGCAATAATTAAACAACCTCAAAGCACACATATAGAATGATTGTTTACAAGGTGTAAACTCTATTTCCAGCCTATGGGCTTTCATTAATTCTGAAAATTAATTTTGATATTGAATAAAAATCATAATGAGATAACTAGTTTTTGATTCATCTTTAACAAAAGATCTATATTCTAACATTTTGTAATGTTTCCTCATAGAGGTCACCATTTTTTGATGATCAACTACCCCTATTCTTAGAATGGTGACCCTCCTTTCTCATTTTTTTTTCAAAATCCTAAGATGCCAAGTTTTCTAAATCATTTGACTACATATAGATCTAGTTTATTTACCAATGCTTTTTCTTCTATAGTTTATATTTAATTATTCATTTTGAAATATAGATCAATACTTAGATATATTTAGGTTATTGCAAGTTCTTCAAGTTATATTCAAACAATGAACCATTAACCATTGACACTTCAAAAATGTGCAGATGGGCCTTCACTAAGGATGTTCTACCTAGTTCTCCAATTTTCATAAATGCAATAATCTTCACCTGATCTCATTGTACTAACCTTATATTTTGTTTAAAGCATTTAATTATAGAGTTTTGATTTAAACTTATTTTAATTTTCTTAAGATAGGCATTCGATGTTTTTGAAAGTATAATTTAACTTCTTGCTTGACCTCGTAGGATATAAAAATTTAAATAGTGGTTTATGATACCTCATGAAATGTCAAAATTAAGACTACAAATTTAAAGGTATAGGTGTCAACCTCACTAGACATCTCAATGCCTTAGATATTTATCATGCCCCACATAAGACACTTGGGGTCAATCTATCGAATTCACAAGATACATGACATCATTTGAAGAGATCATGAAGAAAATAGCTATTAGAATTCAAATCTAGAGGTTACATGTCAAGATCTTAGCCTCTGTATACTGAATCCAAGCTACCACACATCCCACTACAATCTAGAAACCCATGAGATGTCATCACATGTCTCAAGCATGTCCAACTATACTCAAAAAACCTTTTGAAGTGATGTGTGTCCCCTTCAATTCCATCTGATATTAACATGTGTCCACACCACATTGCATTCATATAAATCTCACAAGAGATCATAAGATAGACATATGGGTTGCTTTGATCTATTTGATCAAGTCCATAAGATGTAAAATTATCTGAGGCTCCTTTTGAGAATTACAAGTGGTATAAGAATGAAGAAAATCCTATTAGAATGATGCATTTACCTTTGGACCTGCATGATTCATTTCCCCTTTGGACCTACATGATGATGCCATATGTCATCCCCATGCCACTTTTATCCAAGATCCACTAGATCACCTCTGAGAGAGATGCATGTCCACCTTAGACCTATGAGATGATACTGCATGTCATTCCCATAAAGCTAGATTGCAAGATCAATGAGATCACCTCTAAGAGGGACATGTGTCTCCACTAGAGCCATGTTATTGGCACAAAGTTGCTGATAGTTGTTCAAAATACTATCAAAGGTGATACCTATTAGGAAAATATTTTATATTCTTTTAAAGGTGACATCTGGTAAGGTAGAACTGTGAGTTCCCTCTAAGAGAGCCACTTAGTAAAGGAAAGCCTCGATTGCCTACAAGAGTATTGTATGGCAATCCTATGACCAATCAAAACTATAATGGCACCCAAGAGCTTTTCATGAATTGAAAAATAACATGTGGTAGGGTACAAATAATTCATCATTCTAAGCTACATTCTAAGATCATGTGAACAATCAAAAGGTTTCACATGTCTAGACTTCAAACTGACTAAGTACCTTAGTCATATTTAGACCTCATGGATGCCTAACTAGATTTGAGGTGGCATGTAACATGTAAAAAGGTGGTAATATTTATCTTTAAGACTAAAATTGAAGGAAAATCAGATGTAAACTAGTGTTAAATTTGAATACTAGTGAATTTAATTTCCAAAGTAATAGTTCAAAGATATGCAAAGTTGACGAGCTCTCTATTAATACAACACAAACTAAAATCATCATCAGGTGCTACATTAATCTAATAAATATTTCAAAAGGCTACTCAACTTGACTATTATTACCTACATTTGCACTTGAAGCTATACATGTTTGCTCTCTACTAGCTACATTATCACAATATGATAAAGCTCAAACTATTCATAGGTTGCACCCCAACCAACATTGTTGGAGATCAAAATTTGTAGAGAGGTATAAAATAATGTTGGTTACCTACCCATAATATTTCATAAACGGCACAAGTAGGTCCCTCCACCCTAGGTAAGAACACTTCTTTCAGAAACTATGACTTCTTATTCTAGTAAAGAAATAAAATTGTTTTCAAAGACATGGAATTCATCCTCATGGCCATAAACCCAGGGGATATGCATTAAAACAACATCTATTTCAATGTTGAAGTATCTAAAAATGCTGATGAGGCTAATATAATGCCTCACATAATCTAATTAGATTTAGACATCCTTGAAATCCAAGCTTCTAGTCTCCACAAGGCCACAATGAATCCATAGGTCATGCCATGCACTGACCTAGTATATGGAATTTTTGGGAAGTTGAGATGAGAGGATAGGCTGCTCAAATTAATGAACCAAGGGATCATAATTTTTTTCATCATAGGGCCTATCTTTAAAAAATATTATGACCTACCTTTGGTATAGGTAGAATATAACCAAAGCATCATTGACAACTAGTACAAGGTGTACTCACCAGATAAGGTCTTGGCATCATGGGCAATCGACCCAACTAGAGTTGTATTTAATGGATGACTAAGGAAACATACCTATTCATCAATTTATAAAGGAAGTCAAGATTGGCCTTTCTAGCCTTAACATAATATTTGGTAATGATCACATAGTCTATGTGGACATAAGGACCCTTCCATTGTTATAAATCATTTTAGAAGACAAGCAGATTCCCCCACTTGGGGATATTATTAACAATGATCTAGTTTATGTAATGAATTACACTTTCCATAATAGTGCTCCATTCTTCATTATGAGTTACCTATTAGATGCAATCTATGTAACTACCCAGTTAGGTCAGAACTCATGATCCCCTAAATGATTAGAAGTTATGCCCTGACTATTCTCTATAATACATATTCACCTCTTTAAGTATAACAAAAAGGTGATTATAGAATATTTATACCCAATTATTTATAAATCAATCATTGAGTGTGATATGCCAAGGGTTCCCCTAGATGTTAGACAAATATTAAGAGACATGGGTAGTTACTAGCTATACCTAGATTACATAGTCATCCAAATGGAAGGGGTGATGGTGGATCCCCTTAGGTTGACAAAATAGGTACCAATGAAACTTTTTGAGGAAGAGATGACCCATAAATTTCTACATGGAGTTAAAGGCATCTTCAAGAATAAGAAGAAAACAATCCCCTACAAGATCCCATACAAGTTGGGGAGGACCAAAATTATAAAATGACATGATGTCATTATGGTTGTAAGGCATAGGGACTCATACCTATTTCCCAATGATGAATTTAGGCCATGGGATCTAAATGTCATCATTACCAAACACCTATTCAAATTCAAGGACATACTATGGAGTATAATCAATAATAAGAGGTCCATGAATAGATATACCTGGGTGCTATAAATGATGAGGTAGTCTTCAAAAATACTATAAGAAAGAACATTGAGATAGAAATGAGCTCAGATAGAGAGAAGAATAAGGAAGATATCATAAGGCCTCAACTTCCACCAACTTATAGAATCATGTTTGATGTAGATTATGAGGAGAGACAAGAAGAGGAAGAAGAAGACAATGTTCCTCTCATTAGGTATAGACCTCCATTACATGACACTTCAAGTGGATAGAGCCTACCTCCAAAGTTTGAGAAATGAGAAGCTAGAAGCTAACCAAACCCCTCCCAAGGGCTTATAATCATTTATGAATTTTTCATGGGAGCTATTCTCCAAATCTTAGATCAACTTGATCTTGATGTCATTAACCTCAAGGAGTTACAACAAGGAATTGACTTGTTTATGGAAGAGTTACAAGAATTAGTAGGGAGGAATATTAAAAAGGTCTAAAATATAAATAAGTCTCCTAAAAATACCATAAGAGGAGCAGTGTCTCCTCCATCAACCCCCAAAGATCTTACTATAAGTATAAAACCACTTCCTTCTTTTTAGATTACTTCTACCTCTGATTTCACTTCCCCTACTATTACTTCCCCATTTGATCCATTATCTTCAGATGATATAGCTACCTTAGCCCACTCCTTAATTGATACTAGCATGAGCCAAGATGGTACCTCCTTTGGTTTTACTTTTCCCCATTTTATTGCTAATGCCACTACACATATGTCTTCTTCCTAGGCAACCATAGCAAGTGCCTCGCTTATTATTGGTTCCCTTACACCCACCAAGTAATTGAAACCTATCTCAAAGATGTTCCCATTTCATAAGCTACTCAACATTAACATAACTACTAAAATGAGTGTGCCTTTCAAGTTACCTTCATTCATTCTTAACATGGGCCCTACCAAGTCTCTATTTGACCCACTTGGGAATTTAGACCTAACAAACTTATACATCTTTTTTTAAGATTTAACCTCTTCCTCTAACCAATCACTTATATTTTATCCACCTCCCACACAACCAAAACCTACTACTACCCAAATTAGGTTAGAGAAATCATATAGGTAGTAAGGTAATAAAAACCTTAGGTAGTCCTCTCCACTACTCAAGTTATTTTAATATTTGATGCTGACATAAGCACGATGAAGAGGGTGGTGAGAAGGCTAGTTGAGTAGTTATAGTCAAGATTAGTTTTTTTCCATGAAAGTGAATATCCCTTCTTCACTTTGATAAGGAAAAGGAAAGTTGGCTCTAGAGAGGTAAATTAATATGTAGAGGATATTATGTCCTCAGTTTAGGCCCAAACAAAGTGAATAATTACCTTGATGAAGGGGATGTACTAGTAGTTGAAAATGTTTAAGGATCAAGCATTACTTACTATGCTAGAGGGCACTATAATTTTAATAATAAATTCTATTATTAATGCCTTCAACTTGTATAAAGTCATGAAGAGGAGGCAAGAAGATGGGACACTATAATCCAAGGTGATCATGAAGCTTGACCAAAAGCTTACACTCTATGATGCCACGTTAGCAAACTTGGTTAGAGCCATAAGAATTAATAATTTCTTAGACCTCAAGGTTTTTCCACTTGAGGATATCATTCTTATGCAAACCAATTTGATGAATAGGAGGAGATTTTTAAATAGATGGCTTGACTAGATCATGGATGAAACTACATCCTTGGAGAAAATTAAATTCAATATTGTCTTGCTACTAAAGGATGCCATGGTCATAGGGTGACAAATCTTGATGGCTCCTTCATGGATGATCAAGATTTTAGAGCCTAGATTAAGGTGTCCATTTCTAAATTCTAGCAGGATTTAGCTAGTGCAAATACTACTATCAAGGTGATGAATATTATGTCATTTGATAATCAAAGGTTGGAAAAGGTAGAGGCAAATGAAGAAGTATTGAGTTGAATACTTTTAGAACATAAGAATCTCATCCAAGTGATACGTGATCTATTTCATCCCATGATCTTGTACTTTACTCAAATCAACTACGACTACTTAACATGTGCATAAGTATGGACCAAGGAAGAAGTGGATAAAACCTAGAGGCAACAACAATAGTAGACATCTCAATAACGTTTAGTAATCTAGGAATATTCCATTATGTTTTGTAAAATTTGAATTCAAAATATTCCATTGTAACATTTTAGCCACTTGGCTATATTTGGGTGCATTTTGTGGGCCAATGTAAACTTGTATTAGGCATTTTGGAGCCTATATATAGGGATGTTTCCCTCATTATAAATAAAAAATAGTTGTGAGAATTAATATAAAAGAGATAAGAATTTTCAAGTTTGTCCAAAGTGTATGATTGTTTATTTCTATAGTTTTTATTCCTCATGTTTTTAGATTATTAATAATTTCTTTCTGCTAGCTAATTTGGTAATAACATTCAATATATGCATCTATTAGTTTGATTTTGACCCTAGGCTAACTAATCTATTAGTATATTTTCTCTATGTTCTTCTCATTTATAATTGAATGTGATATGCAATTTATTTTGAATGAGTAATTCTATGAAATATATGCTTTTAAATACATGCATTTTCCTTTCCTTTGAATCTTTAACTACATTTATTTAGATTTGAGCATTATGTTAGAGTTGGTGAATGTTGGTTTTATGTGTTTTTGCCTTAAAGGTTAGAAGAACATGTATTTTGATCATCTCAAAAAAAATCACTTTATACCCTACCTTACTTACTCTTGGATCCACCCATGACTCACTTTACCTTAGTTCATGCTATAAATATTCATTGTTTGTTTATTTTTTGGGTAATAATTAGAAAATATTGAAACAAATTCATAAATATTATCAAATTAAAGTGTCATTACATAACATCTATTATCCCTATAGTAGGGTCTGCTTACAAACTTCTAAGTGGTGACCATATCTCTATTATTTGTGTTATTTCTAGTAGTAATTATGTTAGTTACTATAATGAAATTACTTAAACAATAAAGTAGACTAGATCCAAATATGAATAAATATATCAAAATATATGATAATAGAAAATCCACTTCGAGGGGGCAACCTCCACAAGCTTCAATAAGAGTAGAATTCACAATATGATGATAAACAATTACCCACTACCTCCTATATATAGTCTATCTAGGCCATGGTTACTCCATAGGCTGACCTACTAACCAAATGAATGCATAAATAAATGTGATGTAACATCAAAGAGGGATAATTAAGCCACAAGTCAGATATTCCTATCCTAATACATGTGATAGGTTAGGGGCATAACATTCCCTTCCCCTTAAAACCAATGTTGTCCTCAACATTGAATAACTCTGAATGTTGTTATAGAAAATCTTCACCTTCCCAAGTTGCATCTTCACTACTCAAGTTCTTCTACTTGATCAAATATTCCATAATATCTCTAGTTCTCAACTTCTTAGTATGTGTTTGGAGGATCTTCTCTGGTTCCAAAATGACTCATCTTTCTTCATCTAGTTCTAAGAACTCTATCTAGGCTGAAACTTTCTATCTAATGACCTTCTTCAAACAAGAAACATGAAATATTGGGTGTATGTGAGATGAATGAGGTAACTCAAGATTGTAATCCACATTTCCAATTTTTTATAGAACCTAATAAGGGCCATAATACTTAGGAGCAAGTTTGTTGTCCTGCTCACTATGGTGTTGATCTGCTTGTTGCTTCATCCAATTCTCTCTCAAACTAGCCAAAACCTCTTATTGATGTTGAATGTGCTCTTCCACATCTCGAACCTTGGTTTTCACCTTTAATGAAGAAGTGATGGAAGGTGGATGGTAACCATATAGTGCTAAAAATGGAGACATTTTAGAAGAGGTATGGAAATATGTGTTATACCACCATTCTATAAATGGTAGCCCTTTAACCCAACATTCCTATTTATCTGACACAACAATGGAGATACCCCTCTAAACATTTATTAACCACTTTAGTTTGTCCATCAGATTAGGGGTGGTAAGATGAAATATGAGCTAGCTGAGTAACCAAATAGGAAAATAGTTTAGTCTAGAAATTACTAGTGAAAATAGGATCACGATCACTTACAATTATTTTTGGGTTCCATGTAATTTTAGAACTGCTTCCAAAAAAATAGCTACTACTTTACTTGCTGAAAATGGGTGTGAGAGGGCACAAAAATGGGCATATTTTGTAAGCTTTTCCATAATAACCAAGATAACATTCTTACCTTCAGAACAAGGTAACCATGTGATGAAATCCATGGAAACCTCCTCCCACCTTTGACTAGGAATTGCTAACAGTTGTAATAGACCTAGGGTCTTAACTATCTCACCTTTATTTTGTTGGGATATCAAGCATTCTACCATAAATTTTTGTACATCTCCCTTGAGTCCTTCCCAAAATAATTCTTTCTTAATTCTATGATAAGTTTTTAAGAACCCTGAGTGTCCCCCAATTGGAGATGCATGCAACTCCACAAGAATCTTATGCTTATGTTTTAAATCTTTGCACAAGTATAACCTACCCTTATACCATAGGACATTACCTTTCCATTAAAATTTGTCAGAGGCTAAAGTACCTTGCTAGAGATTTTGAATCAGAACCTATGTATCCTTGTCTTGCTCCCATTCTAACCTGGCTTTATCTACCCAATCTGTTTGCAACATGGACATTGCACAAAGTAATGCTTCTGTGGATGTATCCTATCTAGATAGTGCATCTACTACTACATTATATTTACCCTTGTTTTAGATGATTTAAAAATCATAACCCAACATTTTAGTTACCCACTTTTGTTGTTCCTCAGATGATAATATTTACTCCAAAAAGTATTTGAGACTATCATGATCCATTTTCACCTTAAAGTGTCTACCCATCAGATAGGGCCTCCATTATTTAACTGCATGAAGAAAAGCCATCATTTGTTTCTCATAAATAGGTTTTTGTAGATTCTTACCTTTGAATTGATGACTCTCAAATGTAATGGGTCTTCCTTCCTACATTAGTACTACTCCCAACCTAGATCTAGAAGCATCACATTCAATAGTGGATGTCTTTGAGAAGTCTGGACTAGCCAAAACTAGAGTGATGCACATAGCTACTTTTGGTTTCTCAAATTCTTTCATGGTAGCATCATTCCAATGGAAGGCATCCTTATTGAGTAATGTAGTGAGTGGAGATTCTATGTTACCATAACCTTTCACAAATATTTAGTAGTAACCTATTAGTCCTAGGAACCCTTAGAGGTTTTTTAGAGTTTTTGGCATGGGCCATTCCATCATAACTTTGATCTTCTAGGGATCAACTTTGACATCTTCATGAGAAACAATGTGACCTAGATACTCTACCTCCTATACTCCAAAAGCACATTTGGATGGATTTGCATAAAGTTGATGCTTCTCTAAAACTATCAACACCTATTTCACATGTTGTAAATGTGCTTCCCATGTCTGACTATAAATCAATATGTCATCAAAGAAAACCATCACAAACTTCCTTAAAAAAGGCCTAAAAATAGTGTTCATCAAGATATGAAAAGTAGATGGTGCATTTTTAAGACCAAAGGGCATTAACAAAAACTCATAATGGCCCTCATGCATTTTAAAAGTAGTTTTATGAACATCTTCATCCTTGATTCTAATTTCATGGTACCCCGAGTGAAGATCCAATTTTTTGAAATAATTAACACCATGCAACTCATAAAGTAAATCATCAATTACTATAATATGAAACTTATCTTTGATGGTGTACTTGTTGAGTTCCCTATAATTTGGGCACATCCTCCATGTGTCATCCTTCTTTTGCACCATGAATACTGGTGATGAATATGCACTTTGGCTGTGCTTGATAATCCCTGCCTCCAACATCTCATGGACCATATTTTGGATTTCACTCTTCTATGCATAGGGATATCTATATGGTTTGATATTTGGTGGTTGACTCCCTGGAAGTAGTTGAATGGCATGATCATGTTTTCTTTTTAGTGGTAGTCCTTTTGGCATGACCCCAAAAATAGATGGGTGGTCATCAAGAATCATCTATAGATTAGGATGTGTAGATGCCTATGTGGGTTGAACTTCTATGGAACATAATCATGCAATAATTCCTTCTGCCCTCTTTTTTATCATCTTGGTCATCTAATGTGAACTAATCAATTATGGAGATTTTGCCTATAATCCACATAGTTTAATTTTCCTCCCTTCAGAATGAAAGTGCATGAATAGTTCCTGGAAGTTCATCTCAATGGTACCCAAGGTTTTGAGCCATTAGACTCCCAAAACAATGTCTATGATACCCATGGTAATAGCAAACATAAGAGAATCTAGATTGTATTCACCCATAGTAAGATTAATACCATGGTATTTGCCTGAATAATTAATTATGCCACCATCTGCAATCATGGCCTATAATTTTGGTGCTGGGTAGATGATACAGTTCAATTGAGTGGCCAACTTATGGTTGATGAAGTTATATGTGCTCCCCAAATCAATCAACACTATCACCTTCTATTTCTTGAGGAAACCCACCACCTTAAGAGTTTGTGGAGTGGTAATACTGGAAAGTACATGACAAGAGATTGTAGGTTGGGAATCTTTAGGTACCTCCTCTATCTCTTCCTCATCATCATTAGAGGCATCATCTTCTTCTTCATCTTCATTAGATCCCTCAATGTATAATAAATTATTCTCAACATATCTCTATGTCCTTTGCTCCACTTACTGTAACAACCGAAACATAATCCTTTTACATGATTCTCTTCAATTTTCTTAGGGGTCAATCTAGTAGGTGGAGGAAATGTTGGTGTCAATATGCTATGATATTTAAAGTGAGGAATGGATACTTCTTGTTGGCTATGAATTTTTCCTCAGCTCTGTGTGCCATGATAATGGAATTATAAATCTTAAGTGGATTAAACATGCGTACTTCATGTTGAATGTGGTCCTTGAGTCCACCCAAAAATAGGTCATTCAAGTTCTCAAAAATTGTCTCCACACATAAGGATAGGTTCTAAAAATGATGAATATAATCCTTTACAGAGCTATTCTATAACAATTTTTCCAGTTGGCTAAAGTAATTTTGTATCACACTATTTCCATAGTGTAATTGTAGCTCCTTTGTAAAAACTGACCAACTGACACTGAGAGTCATCTTTTTATTTTGAGCACATAACCATTGATACAAAATGAATTGATCAAGATCAAGATACAAGGATGTCATGGTAACCTTTTATCTACTTGGGATTTGATGTAGATTAACAAAATTCTCCATTTGGTTGATCCAATTGAGTGGATCTTTTCCATCAAATTTTCACATATCCACCTTTGGTAACAGGTTCCTCTATGGCAATGTAGTTGGATTTGAAGTAAATTGGTTGGGAGAACCACCCTGGTGGGGTTGTGAAATAGTGATAGATAGATGATTTGACTGATTATTTTTCAAATCCATCATGATATCTACCAAACTATCTTGTATGGATTTCATATTAGATTGTGTGTCTTACACCTCACTTTGAATGCCTTGCACACTATAGTCAAGCTGGCTCACTTTGTGATCTATGTCAGAGAACCCTGGTATAAAGGATCTAGTACATCCCACTTATGACTCCATATCTTCCTTTTTAGGAGTTTTATCTAGATTTTTAGCACCCTTTCCTTGGCCTTGCATTTGTGGACCTGCCATAAAAGGGCTTTATGATGTCGACCTTGATTGGCACTTTTGACCTAACTTTGACCAAGTGATTTTGGAATTATGTCAGACTTCAATAAAAATATACAAAGAACACACCCTATCCAAAATTTTCTAAGCTTTCCAAAAATGTAAATAACTTATAAAAATTGTTTGAATTTTGCAATATAGAGCAATTTTATTAAAAAACCTAAATGGAGATAAATTTTGTAAAATAGATTCAAATGAGCTGAAATTTTAATATAAGATTAATTTAATTATTTATCACCTCCAATAAAAACATTCTAAAGAAATTTTCAACCATTTTTTAGATATATCCAAATTTAAAAAATTAGGTTTTCACCCACAAGATTGCCCAAATCGTAGCTCTGATACCACTTGTAATGAAATTACTTAAACAATAAAGTAGAATAGATACAAATATGACTGAAATATATTAGAATATATGATAATAGACAAGCCACTTTGAGGAGGCAACCTCCACAAGCTTCAATAAGATCAGAATTCATAATATGATGATAAACAATTACCCACTACCTCTTATATATAGTCTATCTAGGCCATGGTTACTCCATAGGCTGACCTACTAACCAAATTAATGCATAGAGAAATGTGATATATCATCAAAGAGGGATAAGCAAGCCACAATTTAGCTATTCCTATCCTAATACATGCGATAGGTTAGGGGTGTAGCAATTACTCAAGCCTTGAGTCTTATAGGACACGAAATTGAGTTTTTTAATTTTACTTTGTTCCCTAGTGATACAGGGAGCACAATATGTGCATCAACTGCTACCACCCTTGCCAAATATTTTGTTTCTTTTACCATTGGGCCCATTCCAAGAGATCATAAATCTATCACTGACTCTCTTGCTTCTTTGATATATTTATTTCATCTACATCAAGTACTTAATGATTCTCAAATTCTTATTCAAATAAAAAAGTCCCTATATTCTATTCAATAATAGAATTAGATTATATGTCACATTGAGGTTGTCATTATTTGATAGAGTCCACACTATAAATACATTATATAATTCCTTGAACATCAAACTTATCCTCTAGACATGGATTCTCATGAAAAGACTAGAATTTGAAAATAAGATTTTAAATATGTCTTTCGATATAACACCCTTTATTATCATAATTCATAAGGTACCCTACTATGTTGTGTAATGAAATAAGAGGTACCTCCTCTCCTTAAACAGGCATATGGGGGAACTTGTGGTGGTCACTATAGTGGACATGATACAACATGGAAATGATTATGCATGGGATACTTTAGCCTACAATAGAAAAAGATACTATCAATTTTGATAAAAAGTGTAGTCCTTGTCAAATCCATGATGATCTAATCCATTCAACACTAGCTGATATCCAAACTATGGAATCTCCTTGGCCATTTTCCATGTGTGGATTAGATCTCATAGATAAATTACCTTGATCCTCAGATGGGCATGCTTTTATCATCATGACTACTGAATATTTTACCAAATAGGTAGAACCCATGACTCTTATCTTTGTCATGGGAACCACTATTTCCAAATTTATATTTAACCAAATCATTTATCATTTTGGATTTCCCCATTCTATCAAATCTAATAAAGGTGATAATTTAAAAAATAAAGACATGAATCATTTATGCACTAAATTTAAAATATCCCACAAATTCTCCACACCTTATCATCCATAATGCAATCACCAAGTTGAGGATACTAATAAAATTATCAATAAAATCCTCTAAAATACAATTCATGATTTTTCATATTTATTTATATACCACACTTTGGCCCTATCATCTAGCATCTATACTACCAATGGGGAAACACCATTCTCATTAGTATATGGTTCTAACTTTGTCTTGCCATTAGAAGTCAAACTTACCTCCTTACATATATATATATATATATATATATATATATATATATATATATATATATATATATATATATATATATATATATATATATTCATGATGAATAATTACAAGAAGCTTTCCTTCATGCTCTGGATCTTCTTGATGAACACCATTTAGATGATCTTCAACATAACTTCTAATACAAGGCTTGTATCACCAAACAACATAATAAAAATTTTAAAGTCTACTCTTTCAATGTTGGTGATCTAGACCTTAAATTAGAATATAACCATGATAAAGATAAAAATACACCTAAAAATGGTGGTTCCCTTATATAGTGAAATAAATTCTTGATCCAATCACCTATTACCTCCAAACTAATAAAAGCCATGTTTTTAAAGAGCCCACTAATGACCAATTATTTAGGAAATATTTTTCTTAGATATTTCCCTTCTTATCACATATATGTATATATATATATATATATATATATATATATATGTTGTCCTACTAATAGTTTTTGTAGGATTTATTCACAAAATTCACCCTCTATAGTATTTTATTTTTACACAAACCTTAGTTACTTCCCTTGGTCCTTTGGTTTCTTTTTCTCATAAGTTGCATTGTAATACCATGGATGGGACCCAATTTTCCTCATAAATTCATTTTGATTTTGATTTTTCATTTCAAATTTGTTATTCTTCAATGATTTTCACACCCTCATAGGTATTTTTCTAATGAGTTTTAGCGTAATACAATGAATAGGACCAGACCCTCCTCACAAATACTATTTTTACATTATTTTTCACATGATTTTTACACCCTCTTGGGTTTCTCTTTTAGGAGTTACAATGTAAGACAAAGGATAGGACTAGGGCCTCCTCACAAATACCATTTTTTCATTTTTTGTACCTATTTGGGTTTTTATTTTATGAGTTCTAGTGTAAGACCATGGATAGGACTAGGCTCTCCTCATAAAATCACCATATTATTTAAAAACATCTTTGCTAAACTTAGTGTTCCTTTTCTAGAATGTTAAAAAATGGTTACAAGTTTGTGATCCCATATTCTCAGGTTTGGTTTTTGTTTCTTTTGAGGTTAAAACTTAAAAAAAAACTATGTTAGCATGTTTCCCTACACTTACATATATTATTACAATAAGGAATCATACTTACTTGTCATTGTATCCCCTTTTCACCTTTGTCACAATTTTTACAATTTAAAGTAATTCAAATTGTTTCATGTTCATTACCCTTGATTTCCTTTCCTTTCATTCCACTTTGGATACAACAAGGTCTAAGTAAAGATAACACTTTTATTTCACATGAAATAATAAGACTCTTAGACACCATTCTCTCTAAGTTATCTTTTTTAACAACTAAGTCCAAAGTTTTCAAACGATAGTCATTTTTAACAACCATGTTTGGTTTTATAAATCTGTATGGAGGAGGAATAGAAAAATCCAAAAAATTTAAAATCCAAATCATTTAAAATAAAATTCAATGATCAAAAGGCAACATACAAATTCAAAATTCAAAATCACACCAAAATATGTGATTCATAGCACATCTCTTATCTTCAATCAAAGCTCAAACTCCATAGATGGCCTTATGATAGAGCTGAGGTCCATTGGGGTGTGATAGGCCAGTAGATTGGAATAGAAAAATTCAAAAAAAATATAGTGATACCTACTTTCTCACATAAGTACCCAATATTCATAGTAGACTAACAACTCTGTAAGGGGTCTTGACAAATGGGGAACACATTGTGGGAAGGTAGTTATATTTTAAGTTTCATGTATATATCCTTCATAGGATGATATTAATACTTAATTTGATGACCTATGATTTTTGTGGTTAGTAAAATTTCTTTAGAGTCCTTAATGTTAAAATTCCTCTTGTTTTGAAAAACCTCATCTAAGTGTCTTGAATTTGATAAAGAGTTTCTCTACCTTGATTTTTCCTTCATTTTCCCCACCACCCATTTCATTTCCCCTTTTGATAAGAAAGTTTGATTTTAAATCTATTTTCCCACTTTTATATTCCCTCTTCTTCACATCTTACAACATGGTAGCGCTAGTTTATTTCAATTTTATCTATCTTTAGAACAAAATAGTCTGCTTTAGAGACTATGGACTATATTATTTATACCATTGTTTTACATTCCTAGAATTTCATTGGTTTATTTGAACATGTTTCTTTCCATTTATATATTTTTATTTTACTTCATTTTTTTAGACAACTACATCCATTTCAAATTTGATGTACTTTTTCCATTATTGAGTGAGGTTAGACTATTATTTCTCACACACTAATGTTGTTTTCCCTTTCATGCACTTTTTACATTGATGATTGAGCAAGGATTGTTACTGATCACTCATCAATTTTATTTTACCATTGCTTACCCATTTTTTTTAAGGATTGTTACTACTTTCACATTGATGTCAAATTACCATTTTTACTTGTATCCTTAGTTTGACTTGGTTTGTTTATACTTCTTACTTAAGGTTTACTCATTTGAATTTTTTGGTCATTTAGTAGCCTTAGCTTTTTGGTTACCCAGTTTACTCTAAATTTTGACTTGGTCATTTGGTATTAACTTATAAATTATCACCCAAGCCTAAAAGATTTCTAAATATGTCATGCTTACACATTTCAATTATCTTAGCTTTCCTGTATTTGTTTGTTTTTGATCTTTAGTTTTGTATCCTAAGGTTTGTCTAAAGAAGTCTCTATGATCTCTATGATAAAAATACAAACACAAAAAATAACCATTCAATGATAAATTTAATTCAAGATATACATATATTAATTTCATTTCAATCATTTACTTTCAATTAGTTATGCTTTAAAATATACATTTTATTTAACTTCAACATTATGTGTTGCTATGTTATTTTTTTGAAGCACCATCTCATGTTGCACCTGAGTGATATGTGATGATATTTGAGTGGGGAATATTCATATACATAATATTTTCATAATTTATCAATTAATGATTCTTTTTATCTTATAGGAACCTATTGAGTCTTAATCTCTCTAAGTACACACCTTAGAGGGTGCACCGAGAAAGGTGTGGGTAGACCATTAGTGCTTCACAATATTTTTGTCCCCTATACCACCACTTATTATCAACCCAAAATTATCTTATACACTTCCATAAGATTTAACACCTCCCTTACACACTACTCCAAGCAATTCACTACCTTATTTAGCCCTTATCTAAGCTAAAAATGATTTTTGACATTTACCAAGAAATGTTAGCCTAGACCAACCCTATATTCAAATTAATATTAGCACATTACATGTCTAGGTTGGCTTTTATTGACCTTGACTAGGACCTAACTTAATTTTATCAATTAACAATACAAGGTAAAATTGGGTTGACCTTATTATCTAAAATTTTAAAAAAGGTTTAAGGTTAGATTCAACTATATATACACATTATTTTTACCATTTATTAGAGAGAGAGAGAGAGAGAGTTAATTATTCATTTGAAATTATTTACAATATGATATTCCACCATTCTACTTGATGAGTTATTTTCTTAGGTTTTACACTTGGGAAGAAGAAATTTGTCTTGTGAAATATTGAGATTCATTAAGAGGTCCTTGGTTATAGTCCATTGTCTATCCTTAGCTTAATAAATATTACACAACAACCTCTTGAAAAACACCTCTATCTAAGGGAGATATTGAGTCTCGAAGGGTTCATATTCAAGGTAAGTATCTCTAACTTTACTCCTTTATTTTAGTAGATAAAAGTAACATAATTAATGGCTTTTTAATGTATTTATATCTCTATTAATTAGGGTTATATATATACATAGATTAACTATAATTATTCTATACATGTTATATTTCATGTTTATTACCCCCACTTTGTGCCACAAGATTTGGTGAGGACTAGATTAGACTTTACTTTACTTTGAATATACTTTGTGAATATGGAAACCATAGGACCTAGCTAGGGTTATCAAATGGTGTTGCTTGACTAGAGGATTTGGAACCCTATATGGTGACATTATTGTGGTAATATACCCCTTGGTTAGGTCTAGCAGATCCATCTTGGTCATGAATCTAATTATCTAAATGTATCAATAAGTTTAAGTGTGATTTATCTTCTCTGAGCTAGGATTCATTTGTATGTCAGTTGTATTTTACCTTGTATACACTTTCCTTATCTATTGTCACTTGTATATAGTTTCACTTTAATGTTACTTGTACATAGATTATACCCATAAAATATAAAAATAATATAATATTTCAAAAACACACAAACATTCAAATATTTACTTAGAAAACATAAAATTACAAATTATATGTATTATTATGTTTACATTTATTATATTTTCCAGACACTAGATATGCTATATATCTTATTATAGTTAGTTTTATCATATATACATGCATCACTTATTATTTTTGAGTGATTTCAAATTGCTAAAGGACTCAGGTCTACTACCCCAAACTATATTTATTATTATCTACACATTGGGGGCATCTACACAGATACATGGATTTCTCATTTAACATATTGATGCACTTGGAGGAACCCTATACATAGTCTTGATTACCAAGTTCTATATTTCATCACAAATTTAACATTATTATATATTTATATTGATTTGATACACTTACTCAAAAAAAATTTGGCTACTACTCATTTATACTCAGTATATGTACATCCTAGCTCTTCATAGAGTTGTATTACATATTCATGTATACGTTCATTTCTAGCTTTTGTTGTTTATATTTGATTGTATCTCTATTCTTCTTATACTCAAGGGAATTTGAATATGCCATTACTCTTTAGATCTATGGCACTTCTATTCACAATATGAATGCTTTGGAAATGTGCCCATGTCCTTTTGTGTGCCTTCCTAATTATGTATGTGGACCTTTAAACATGTCCTTCTATGTGGCTCTAAGAAAATTTGATTGTTGTTTGTATATGTGGACATTTTAATATGTCCTTGTATGTTTTTATTTCTTAGATTTAGTGAAATATGCCCATGTCACTTGTATTGTGGCCCCTTGGCCTACTTTGTGTGCTTCATGTATGTTGTATGTATGCTTTATTGTACGCATCATGGCTATGACACTTATCTATTTCTTGTTACACACTCTAGTTTTAGATGACATGAGGGACATCATGCATATCCCATTCCTAATTGGGTGCTATGATGGACATCATCCCCCATCCCCATAAGTAGATACTCAATTTTACTTAGATTTATTGTTACATACATTGTTATATCTATCTTAACACCCTTGTGAATGATAGACATGACATACATCACACATTATAAAATTATGATAATATTATCTTACATTTTGATGTTATGTATGCACATTATATTGGATTATTATGTAGTTATCATATATGCTCTAACTAATACACATATTATAGAGCTTTTTCTTTTGAGAATAGTTCTTGCATAGGTTCAATAACTCCCCTCAGAATAAGGGGAATTAATCAGGGTTTTCCATAGAGATAATGCTCCTATTTTACATTCATAGTGCCTTTTTCAACATAAAAGCTTAGATGACATAAATCAAACTCAGGTAAACATAGTGGGAAAATAGTGATGTAAAGATCAACATAGTTGCACATAAATTAGAAAAGGACACTAGCACCCAAATTTGGACACTTGAACCACATTTGTAATAATGGTTCTAATGTCCAAGATATGACACTATTTTATAGTATCCATAGTTTCAAAAAAACTTAGAGTGGAAAAAAAAGTATAATAGGTACATTATAGGTTTGCACAAGTTCAATTATCGATTTACCAATTTAACTCAAATTTAATTTAGTTTAGCTTAGATTCATACCAATTTTATCATATTGGGGGTACCATGTATGGCATGACCATCCCCATATTTAGTTTAGATACTTATATATAGATCATTACAACTCAGATCAAAATCCATATGCCCAAATATTAAATTTATGGGCATATGTGTGATGCATTGTTTTGGTATGCTCACTTACACACCACTTGCTTAGATATAAATAAATATTCTATGTAATTATTTGCATTGTATATATATGAAATAATATTCTAGGTTATACACTAGTTTCATGCCTTACTCGATCTGTAGTGGTTGGCATTCTTAAATGGGCTTGAGTTATTATAGTGCTAACATACCTAGTTAGACATTCCAATTATATTACATAGTTATAGTTTTATATGCATCTACTAAACATGGGTGGGAAATGATGGAGTCATAGCCTACTTAATTTTTTGAGCCACCTACATGATAGGGTTGGATATACCATTAGTCTAATCTAAGATATTCACAGGTCATGATCCACTAAGCAACAATGGGAAAGATGGAGTTAAAATAAAATTGAGTTATTGAGCCACCCACACACGAAGATTGAGAAATCCATCAATTCAGTCTAAACTATTCACTGATTGATCAATATATACAAGCACACACATAGGTTGTAAGCATGTTTATGCATTGGTTGATGTATCCAATTTGGTGTATTCATTCCTTTCCTCTCTCTTATCCTTTTACTTAGTTTTACTTATTTACTTAGTTTAGTCTTTGATTTTGATATCTCTTAATTAAGGATTATTTTATGCATGTTTAAATTATAGGACACACATTGGAGCATGCTTCACATACTTAGACCCAACTTCATAGGATTCACCTCTTAGGTAAGTCCATGTACACTTATTTTTACTTTATCGTAGTAATTTCTCTATGATACATTTATATAACAAAGGGTGGGGGAATGTAATCACCTAAAAGTGGTATTTGAGTGATAATAGTGATACTTGAGATTACCTATCTATAGCTTATCCATAGACCTATCCTAAATCATATTATAAAACTTATCCAAACTTTATGTGGGCCTCAAACATCCCTAGTGATCCTTAAAGCAGTCCTAGACCCTCATTTTTACATCTTAGCCCATTGTGCCTAGTGTTCTACCACTTTGACACTAGCAACACATGATGCTAGTCTACAAAAAATGGTGTTAATCTCCTTTCCCTCTCTTTTCAACAAATGGATATATTATCAAATCTAAAACCTCCTAGGGTTGTTCTAGACCTCTTTTAGTACCTGTACATTCATTAAAATGGTATATATACATGAATTTTAACCCTCTAACCACTATATGGAGATTAAATTGAAAAATAAACATTCAAACTTAGAATAAGTTATCAAAAATTGAGGTTATTAATCCCTATTATGTCCTACTTCTACATAATACCATGTAAAATAGTCCTAAGCTTAGATTACCCATATTTCCAATCTTAAGCGCATTCAAGGAACTCAAGCCTACTATCATACTAGCTTCATTTTCACTTGCACTAGCACTTAGGTAGGGAGAAATAAATTAGGATTGATCGATCCTTAGATTATTGGTATGTAGGTAACTCTCATCATAGTGGGGTGTTGAGGATGTCCAACCTACCCCACTAACAAACACACTTTTTAGCTTGTATCAAATGGATGGCCTAACAACATGACAAATTAGGATTTTCGCATAAATTCAATCATAATAGGAAATATACAATGTTTTAAAACTCTTGTATATAGGAATAAAGCTCACATATCCATTAATAGGTGCACTTAGAAGCTTGGGATAATCTTATATATAGGAGATTATTGCTAATATAAGGACACTACTACCACAATTAAAATAATGGCACTACTATCCAAAAGGTATTTTGACATTAGGATCCTATTTTTAACACTTAGACTAGCTTTTACCTCATTTTATAGCCTTCAAATTATCTATCTCAATTATTTTCCATTTAGGTTCTTATTTTCACTATTTATTACTATTTTTAGAAATGTCAAAGTTAGTCAATTATATAACAAAATAGTGGCTATATTTATGTCATATTATTACCATAATATATTCTACTAAGCTCTTTAACAAATATAGGATTTATACTTTCTAATCCTAAAAGTTTAAAACACATAACCAAATTTCATTTATGGGTAGGTTAGCAATTGAATTATATTACTAGATCCTTTCACATAGGAAGTACTAAAAGATTTGGTATAGGACCTTGAATGGTGGGTTAACAAGGTAGATGTAGATAAAATACATATTCACCACTTTAGACTAGGTGTCTATATTGGGATAACACTTATGAACTGATATTTTGGTGCCTAAAACATATCCTATGTCAATAAGGTTTGGGTTCTACCTTTTGTTAATGATCATTAATGAAAAAATAAATTTTGTCCTTGGGGGAGGTCCTTGCATTCAATCTCAAATAAAAAATCTTAGGGATATGGAAAGGTGACCATTTCCATATTATGTCTTATTTAGTTGATGTTACTACTGCCATAGTCTTCTTTGACAAAATTTCATAATGGGTTCTAGACTTGGGAACATCAGTCTATAAGAATTTTAAGAAATTATATTCACAAGTTTAGGAAACATATAGTAAAAATTTGTGATTATTTTTATCCTCATGTTTATCATACTATATATGAATAAACCATGCCCAATTTTTTGATGGGATGAATAAATACATCATGAGCATGGGAGCTTATTGGTTCTACCCTAATTGTATAATCATTAGGGTAGAGGGTGTGATTGTGTCACCCTTTACGATTCTTATATTTATCCTAGACAATATGGAAGAGTGATAAATTACATACCAAATCTTCCATGGGATTGGATCAATTTGTAAAGAGAAGAAGAAAACACCTTGCCCCTTATTACCTAGTAAGTTTAGTCACAACATTTTCAAACAATGGAAGAATTTGAATCCAACTAAAACACACAGGGGATCCTTTAATTTTTATGATAATGAGTTTAGTCATTGAGATCCAATGGGTAGGGTTAGAGCCTATATAAATTGTCTAAAAGGAAAGTTGTTTATTGTCTATAGACACACTAAACACCCTCATGGATTTATCTATATGAATGGAATGGATAATGATGATGTAAGGATAAATATGGAAACTATAGACATTGTGCTCATCCTAGTAAAAACCTAATAGCCAAGGTAGTTAGAATAAATTATACGGACATCTCATGTCCAAGAAGATGATTCATCACATACAAAATCTGCATTAAGTAATAAGTGCACCAAGGCATGCCTTCACTATATTTGACCCCAAGGATTATCAAGATTCAAGAGGTAACTCAATTTATATCTCCCTCCCCCTCTTTTTTATCTGTTTATTTTGTAAAAATTTCTAGCATGTCTGATCCAAAAGAAAAGGTAGTAGAAGAACAAACCTAATGGAATCCCCCTTCTCTTTGAATGCCCTAATTTACACTTCCCCTACTACATCTAAAGTGGAAACCAATTCAATGGGAATGCCATTCAAAATTCAATTATTTTCACTATTAAATCCATAACACCACTTTTCCATGTCATGTAGGATATGAATTCTCCCATATATATTAGTGTGAATACCCCCCATCCAATCATTGTCACTCTAAAACCCCTTTAGGAACAAACTAATCTACTAGTGGTAGACCCAGTGCTAGTTGCTCCATATTTTAGGTTCACTATCGTGTACCTACCACTTCACATAAAATGGATCCCAAAGTAAATTAGGTGTAATAGCTGGTCTCTAATTCACACCTTATTGTCTGATCCTTCCCATGTAACTCATCTTAGAAAAATAGAGTTATTCATGACCTTTATTATCAACCTATATAAAATTGAGGGATATTACAAGGTATGTGTTAAAGATATGTAGGCCTAGTCTGCTATTTCAATGCAAGTTGATAGATCTCAAGAAAATATCCATATTGGTCCCATTCCTCTAGGTGGAAATCCTTAGGAAGTCCTCATGTAGGTTGGCAAGACTTCTTAGGCTAACATTCAATAAACACCACCAAGATCACGATGAGTAAGTAATGGAGTTAACCCTTTGTGAATGATTTGACTAGTGGAGTTTATCAATGATGGAGAAATGTGACATATATTCCCCAAGGAATAAAAATCTAGAGAAAAGGACAAAGGGAAACTATGGGGAATATCTCCTTCAAAAATTATGAAGAGGCCCCTATTTGGTTGAATTTGAAAAGTTTTGATAATGGGCCAGCCTTCCCGTTACTTACCATTGAGATTTATTTGTTATTCATATAACTAACTTGATTATAACAACCATTTTTCATGATAATTATAAGTGGGATTTATCTTATGAAAAATGAATTATTCAATTTTATATATGTGCATCTAAAACATTCATAACATGTCATAATTTCTAATAGAGAACTTATAAGATTGTAGAAATTATAAAAGAATGTTGATGGTCTATTTGTTCTTCTTGTGAAGTCCTTCCTCAATTATTAGTGCGAGTGTGGTGGATATTTTTTGTTTCTAATATTATGGTATGAATCTCAACTATGTTATATGTGCTTTGTTAGGTTGAGTGAATCACTAACTTGATAAATATTTAGATCTCATTTCATTTATATAAATGGCTATGTATGGATGTATTTGATAATAATCTTCATGGTTATTCATCTTATGAAATGATGTTTTAAGGATCATGCTCATCACAAGATACCCATCAAAATTCATTCCTTGTCTAGCCTAATAATAAATAACTACACAAAGGTAATATTTAATTAGAACCATAGATAGTCTATACAAACAATAACCCCACTCAATTTAAAAATCCACTCTTCTACCTTAACCCCTTATTTTATATTTGTTTTTCTTAACCCACTCTTAAAATTAGTAACCATCATTAATATCCACATTATTTATATTGATAGAGCTCTTTAAATTTGACATAGTGTTTGGACACATGATTGAACTCTCTATGTAATAATACCTATATGTTCTCTAAGTTATTCATAATAGGCTACATAGGAGATCCATAAACTACAACCCATGACATGAATTATCTTTAGGAATTATAAAATGAGATGGATTTAATCCCATTCATTTCCCCTATGGGTGTGCATAAAACACACATCATAGAAATGGAAAAAATTAGGTACAAACTCTATGGAATGAATCCAAGGTCTTCCCAATAATAAGTTGTAGTGTAGTTGGGCATGACTTGAAAAACAATAGGCACTATTTTAAGACATAATAGTAAATCTAATGTGATATATCCAAGTGTTTGACAAGGATTATTATCAAATCCCTAGATATTTTGTTTAGATTTTTGAATGCTATTAATATTGATACCTAATTATTATAATATAATAGATTTGTAAATATAAATCATGAACCATTGTTGACTAACACACATTTGATTATCTTTACATATATTTGAGATTGAATGAATAGTGTAATATCTTGTTCTATGATGTGTTTAGGAGGTAAGTCCTCATTATTTAAAATTATGACCTTATTCACATCCTTGATTGTATTATTGATAGAAGCAAATGATGTAATTTGTGTGCCAATAGAAATAGTTGTATCATGAAAAAGATCATATTAGATATATTTGTAAACTATTTATCTTTTTAATAGATCTAAAATAAAAAATTTAATATGAGAATTCTTGAGTTGATCAATTATTTCATAACCCTTATATTTATTTTATTTCCCTATGAGAGGTGGAAGGGGTTGAGGAGGAATATGTTGACCACCTTCATTCTGCCACGATGGATGAGGTATCCATCATCATCTAGTGTTGAAAACATGGACAATGGGATTTGATATGAACCGTGGGTGAATAATAGGAACATAATGGTGACTAAGATAACCTTGAGGCATATGAGTAAGAGTAATAAAGTAACTCATGCACATCCTTTCATACCTAGTAATGATAGATATGAGCTCAGATTAGATATTATAATAATAGGAATTGAGGAAGGCTTGATTTTGCATATTATTCATTTTAATAATTTTATGATATTTAGATTTTAAGAGTTTACATATATAATTAATTAAAAAATTAATTTGGAAAGTAATATATAAAGTAATGTTAAATTTCAAAAGATGTAAGAAAAATACATTCATTATTAATGTGATTAAAAGCATTTAATTTTTACAATAAGGATGGAAGGGGTGTATGTATTAAAGTTATGTTTGTTTTGTAGGATCTTAGATATGCAATTCCCAGTTGTAATTTATGAACATGAACAAAAGAAATTAACTATATATGATTCCACAATATCGTATCCACACTATCCCATCTTTAGGGTATACTGAGTGTAACTTCCTAAGGCTAACCACTTAATGTTTCACTAAAATAATAAATGTTTGAAGGCTTTCTATGGCCAAAAAATAAAACCCTAGATATTTATGATATACCATGAGGTACGCAGTAATTAAAATCCATATATAGTGTTATCTAATGACTTAAGTTTTGGGGTAGTACCCCTCACACCTTGGATTAAGTAAAAATAAAGACCATTTTAACTAGAATAACAAATCCTATGAATTTTAAAATTGTCAAAAATTAATTTTTAGGAAAACAAAGGGAAAAATAAAAAGTAATAATGAAATTGAAAACAAAATTATAAAAGCAAGGTCTTAAAAAATGTATGGGTTCACTAATATGTTTCATTCTATTTTTGATGAAACAATAAAATGTTTATGTGATTATAGGCATAAAGCTATAATATATAAAAATTCTAAAGATGTACTTTAATCAATAATTCTGATTTTGTTAATTTACTGAATATGAAAAACCACTAGTTTTGAAAAACACTAGGAAGAAAATAACTTATCCCAAATTGAGATTTTAGATGATCTTTATGAATGTATGAAAGTGGAAATTAGTAAAATTAGTGGCCATGCATGATCATAATTAGGTATAAAATTATAATCTACTTCTAACTAGGTCTACTATAAGTGGACATGAATATGGGCTATTTATGTTTGTTGACCGCATACTTGTTCAAGTTGACTATGCTTAATGACTGATATGAAAATATAGAAAGAATAAAAATATTGATAGTGAAAAATCAAAGGAAAATTTAGATAATATTCTTGGGTGCAATTAATTTAAGTTGAAAACAACATAGGCTATTTGAGTCTATTGATCTCAAACTTGTCTCGATTGTTTGTGATGAAAAATTTATAGCTACACCTTCTACGCTTATGTCTGCTGAATAACCAAATATATAAAAACTTGGATTATGCCACACAAAATTCAATATTTGTATTTTATTTTTATTTTAGACCCTAAGATCCCTTTTATATCTTAAAATCTAACAAACAAGGGGATTATAATGGGTTGAGTTGACCTTAATCAAAACCTTGATGATTGACCACTACCTATGTATCCAATACTCCAAAGATAGGAATCAAACCTATATAGTTCTCCCACCTAGAGATAATTTACAATTGTGATCCTTAAATCTATGTATGTAATTAAAAACTGGTTTGATATTTGAAAACTATAGATATTGACTTTATTTGGAACACTATTGAATTGGCTTATGGTTGCTCCTTATAAGTGATATTTAGTTTGGAAATAATTGGGAAGATTTTAAATAGTGTGTAAGCTTGAAATAATTGAATAGAAAGTGGGGATAATTTATGATCTTTGATGTTATTTATAGGTGAACCTTATGATAATTTACTTTACCCAACATTATGAAAGATGTAGGAAGACTGAAAATAATGATTTAAATTTCAAAAATCAAATGTTATTTTGTATCGAATGTAGTCAACCTAAGTAGATAGGAGCATAATAACACTCCTATCTACCTAGGGAAGACTTGACACAAAAGATTAGGGACACTTGTCTTGAGATAAACATAGTCTGAGGGTGATTTTAAGTAGTTTGAGCATTTGGCATTGACAATTAATTGTAGCAGTGATGAAAAATAAAGGGTTAAACCCAAATATAGATAAATAGCTTAGAGGAATGTTGAATTATAGTCATGTGGTTTAAGATGTGTAAAGAAGTAACATTATCAAGTGCACGTGACCAATTTTATGTCTCTATAGAGAGCTAGCCCATTAAAAAAAAAGGAAAAGTGTAATAGGATGAGATAACCCTAATCACCCTTATTGATGAATGACCACTCCCTACATATATAGATACTCTAAGGATAGAATCAATCCACACATATTTATCCCACTTAGCATGATTTTTAAATTGTGATACTTCACTATATGTATGTAACTAGTAATTTAACTTTGATACTTGATAATATTCACCCTTGGCTTGATTCAAAATTATTTAGTCTTGGCTTGTGATAGGTCCTAATGATTGATATTGAATTTGGGAATACTCAAGTATATTTGTTAATGTGTCATAATGTATAAGTTCTTAATAAATAGTGCCAAGTATTAGGGAGATATAATGTATTAATGAATGACCTTTGATTTGTACTTATAGGAGTCTAATGGAATGATTTCATTTAGTTTATTTGTGAAATGTGTGGGATGACCCATATGGATATTTTAAATTTTATAAACTAGTTGTTGAATGGTTATAGGACAACATCACACTAAGTGGATAGGTTCATGGTAGCAAACCTATTTACAGTGTAAGACCCCATTTTTCATAGTGCTCAACTTTGAAATTTAATTATTATGAAATTTTGCATACTCTAGCTTAGATTTAGGTGTTATGTTTTTAGTCACATCCAATTGGGGCATGTAAAAAAATTTATGAATACTTATCATGTGTTGGGAACCATGAGAAAGACCTATGATCAATCATGTTTTGATTACTTAAGAGAGTAGAGTTCTTATATTTACTTTATGTGATGTTGTAATGATGTCTATGAGATATATTGACTTAAATAATGTTGGATAATTACTCATAAAGTTGTATATTTATAATTGAATATGTATAAGATTATATGAATATGTCTATGTGAATACTTGTATTCCTTAGATGATTAGATATTTTTTATATTAATTAAGTGCCTTATATGATTAAATGTTATAGCTTAATATATTAAGTTAGATGAATTTTATGTGTGAATAAAGTGTGGAAGAGTATTAATAGGGCCAATAAAGGAAAGAGAATACACCAAAAATAGTTATATCACTAAACCAGCCTTACCTTAAACCTTTCTTAAACATGTCTTAATTAGTTAGTTGTCTACATTGTCACCTTTTTATAAATTATCATGTGGATTATGTAGTTATAATTTAAGTTTGGTTGGTGAAACTTGTCTTCTTTCCTTAAAATATCATAGCTAACGATTAGAATTTCTAGTGGTAGATCCTTCCATTGATTATTTAGTCTAAGAATAAAGTGGATAGAGGTGAGTGAATCTAAGAAGCAGTCATATAAGTCTATAGATTCACATTTCACCTTAATTAAACATGGAAAATAACATCCCTTAATGAGGCATGAGTTAGTGAGTAGATGGTGGTTGGTTGATACTAGGACATCTATATGTAGAAGTCAAAATCTTCATTTTAGGATCTTTTTATTAGAACTTTAGGGGCCAATTAAAGAAGAATAGACTAAGGAAGAAGGAGATAAATAAGTAGGAAGAGATAGTTATGATATTTTAGTCTTAGACAATTGAAGTAATGTATTAGGAGGTATTGAAGCACTTAGGTGGGATTTCTATTAACTTGATTTATAACTTATTCCTTTAAATGAAAATAGTTTTGTACTTTGTTTGATTCTTTATATTTAGTGAGAATAAGACCAATTAGTTTATTCTGCATTTATTATTGTCTTTCCATGATTTTTCATTGGCCACCATGTAGTTATTTGCCTATTCAAGGGCCTTAGAGAGGTTGTGTTCCTCCTTACTTGATTTGAATGTTTTAGTTACATGTTTGAGTGTATAATGTTATTGTGACATAATATGGTGGTTGTTTGTGAGAAAAATCTTCATGGTGGTAGAATGCAAAGCCTCATATGTTATGCATGGTGGTATAATGCTTGACCCTCCCATGAATTTCATGGTGATATATTGTTAAGCCTCCCATTTTAAGACATGGTGGTAGATTCCTTGACCATTTGATGTCTATTGGATGAATTCATTTGAGTGAGGTATCCTCTTTATATATAATTAAATGATGGGCTTTATTTATGTTATTAAATATTTCCTATTCATTTTACATATTTATAAATGTTTAGCTTCATTTTAATGTTTATTAAATGCTTTTTAAATTATATTTGGGATTGGGAGTTTCCTTGGGTAAGAGTTGGGAATAATATTGTAGGTGGGTGCATGGTCATTCCCTTGAGTATAGTACCCTTAGATAAAAGAGTCTAAAACTTTGGGGTGTCTAGAGTAGTATCTTGATGTTGAAAAAAGGTTGGGTAATTATCCTCCCTTCAAATGGGCTATAGTTGCTTGAATCAAATGAGGACCATTACTAAGTAATGATTGTAATTCTATTATTAAATTAGGATTATAGTTGTGACTCATGCTTATGTATAATATTGATTACATATCTTGTATTGATAAAGGTTAATAGAAGCCAACCTACTTGTATTATTATTATAAAGGATAGTCTTTTTTATAATGACCTAGCTGTGGGTAAAGACTTCTGTTATCTTTCTGTTGAACCTCTTTGATAAATTGAGATGTAATTAAATGGTATATATTTTGTATGTATATCCTTAGGAAGGATTTTATATGTAAAGAAATATTTATTATCCTATTTTTATCTTTCATACATATTAATAATTTCTTCTCTTGTTTAAATATTTGTTATGATAAGTTTATCAAATAAGCATTGTGTCTCTCTTTATGACCTAAATGTGTTCAGATCTAGTAAATCAAACTTATCTAAATATGAGTGGAAATCAAATAAATAAATATGAGATTATTATTGGGAATAATATTATATTTTATAACAATAAACTAAACATTGATGTTATTTTAGTTGAGATTATGTCTTGTGGAAGAGTCCCTTAATACTTAACAGATTAATAAGTGAACTGATATAAAAATTTGCTTTATCAAGACCATTTCATTTTAAAATAATAAATTTATTAGAGTTTAGTTCTATTGTTACAATTATAACAAGCATGAAACCTTTAGGTTTTACTTAGTTCTCTCTTACAAAGAATTAATGAAAGAAGTTCTTACAATTTTTCTTGTATGCACTATTAATGCTTCATAACAGATCAATGTCATTTGATATTCCTATTTAATAGAATGAATGGGTATTTGTGTTAATGATAGAAGTGACATATTATAAGGGTCTACAAATTATATCATTGGATTGATTACTTCTTTAAGAAGGGGTTGTTTAGGTTAAGCTTGCCTTGCAACTTTTGCTAGTCCACTAAACTAATGAGAATAGTGGTTTTGTGTCAAGTTTTTAATTTATTCAAACATAAGATCCTATAGTATAACAAAGACATTATAAGGAAGTTAGGATTATATTTTGTTGTATTAATGGTTGTAGTCTATTAATATATGAATTTTTCCTATATTTTTCTTGTTCATCTTCATCTAAGATGTTTTCTAGGTTTTGATTCAACTTTTGCCTTAGCCAATTTGCTTGATTGAATGTTTCTATTTTTTTTTTCCATTTTGCCTTAAGCCAATTTATAGTTTGGTGTTTATTATTTGGATTGTGCCTTATCTATTTATCGAGTATTTATATTATAGTTTTTTACCTTAGGTATATTTACCTTATTGACTAATTCTTCCATTTAGACTTTGCTTTAGACACCTCCTAGTTGGGTCTTTTCATGACCTTTTTTCCTGAGTCATTTTCATGTATTTTGTGAGTTTATTGGAGGTAACATCAAAACTCTCCATTTTATAATTGATGCCAAGCAAGCTAATCACCAAGAGCCATCCATGTGTCACCATCTTGCTAACCTAGGGGACATTAATAAGATCCATTATATGATAAATGTTAGGTAAATGGATCACTAGGATCTATCCATTGTCATCATCCTATTAACTTTAGGGTGATGTCAACATGCTCCATTTTATGATCATTACCAAGTAATCAAATCATTTAGATCTATCAATATGTTACCATCCCACTAACCTGGGAGTGATATTATTAAGATCCATTGTATGGTCCATGCTAGGTAAGCAGATCACTAAGATCCATCCATGTGTCACCATCTTGCTAACCCAAGGGTTACATTGGTAGGCTAATTATATGGTCACTATCAAGAGAGTGGATCCCCAAGATCCATCCATACATCAACATATTGATAACCTAGTATAGACATCAGTCAACATATTTAACTATGTAGTTATGAAGTAGACAAAAGATTTAGGTCATTGAGGGAATGACATGTGGTAGGAATGGCACCTAAGAGCTTGAAGAGAAGCTTGTATGCTTAAGGAGATTAATAAAGTTACCACATAGATCTAACTATGTCAATAGTGGTTGAGTTAAATTTTAGTGTCTATCTTCATATCATAATGTTGTGAATGTGGGCATGAGGTAGTGAGTGAGATATTTAACATGTGGCTAAATGAATAGAGATTTTTACCTCTTAATTAGTACCTTGCATCATTTATGGAATAATGGAATTTATAAGAATTAAATATTTATGTTATGATGGATTTGAATATTTTCTTATTTATGGTTAGTTATTTTAAAAATGGTTGTGTCATGCTTGTTTATGAGAAAAATGGGCATCAAATTTTTGTTCTAGATCTTGGGTTACTAGACTGGGAGATCTGGACATTTAAAGTTGCTCTATGGATTTATAGTTTCCATATAGACTCTAATGTCTATCCTATTAATGTGAAGAATGAGGATATAATGATGAACACCTTAGAATAATGATGATTATGGTGAGAATGAGACTCATAATCCATGGGGATGAATTAAATAGGACCCTAAATCATCTTAGACATGTAACAAAAGAGAGATGTTTTATAAGAGCATCTACTAATAACACATGAGAATAAGAGGCACTCTCCACAAAACTCTAAGGATGATCAAAAATTAGTTGAGGGAGAGAGGTCTTGAAGTCCTTCACATCACCATTTATAGGGTGATAGAGGTGAATTTCATCACCATGGTGAGCATCAAGAGAGATGAGACTTAGGCCATCCTCCTAGACCTACACTTAGAGACTTAGTTAAAGATTTCATTAGACTACATCCTCCTAATTTTAATGGTACTTAGGGAATATTTGTAGTATAGGCTTTGTAGGAAAGAATGAAAGGATGTTTCACTTTATATGGTTGTGACACAAATAGGAAGGCCCATTTGTGAACCCACCTTATTAGAGATGAAATTAAGATGTGGTGGGAAGGAGAGGAGTATAAAACCCACTTGACACCAAATTACCTCACTTGGGAATTATTTGAGGATCATTTTAGATCCCACTAATTATCCCCTTGATATGTTTAGAATATGGTAGACGGGTTTCATGACCTTAGACAAGGGAGTGGTACAATAATAATATGAGTGTCATTTTTTATATTTTATAAAGTATGTGCAAGGCTATACAGATGAAATAATCTAAGTGAATAGGTTCATTAAAGGCTTGAATTTGGATCTGGCTAGCATAATGTGCATTTTAGCTCCCATAACCTTGGTAGTAACAGTTGAAAAGGCATACTTGGCTGAGGAGTATTAAGGAAAGACTTAGGATACTTGATAAACATTCTCAAACATGATTCAATATTATCATGACTCAAGGACGTAAGGTGTGTAATTGTTGTAGAGTTATAATGATGATGTCATGGTGATGTCATATAGGTTTCCTAGTGAGTGGATGAAGTGCCTTAATAGTCTATGTGAAAATAACAAAGTGTGGAATGTGTTTCTTCTTATATGATTGAAGTATTATTAGATGATATTCAGTGTTGGCATGCTTAGAGATGTTTAGGAATGTGTATGGTCATTTAAGGATGTGCAAGAGGTCCCTAAGATGTTATTATATGATTTTATGAATAAGTGGGATTCATCTGGTTGTCCATAGTTTTCATTTAGACACTTTGGATTTAGTGGTATACAATTTAAGTAGGAAATTTGATGATGTCACCATTTCCATATGGGAATGAGTCAAGGGGAGTTGGTTATTTGGGTGTGATCACAGTAGTCCCTAGTTATTATGCACCAAATTTTAAGTCATGCAATGAAGCATAGTTAAATATATGAGGATGCAAAGTTGGCTACTCAGACATAATCCACTATGTTCCCAAACTTAGCCAAATTTGTAAAAGGGCTCAAGCAAAGTTGAGTAAGCATGTTGATGAGGTTAGCATTCAAATGAGTGAAAGTGTTGGGATAAAATGATAATATGGGTTTGTTAATTTTTGTACCTAGTTTTTATGTGTTAATTATTAGATAATGTAACTAAGTGTGTCAAAATATATGTAAGTGAAAAGTTGGCTCCCAAGAATTTTGATAGTATTCTCCCATAATTTGCCAAATTTGCTTGAGGTAAGAAAGAGCCAAGTTAGTAGTTTGATGATGGCATATCTCACACATGTGGACATTTTAATAGAAGGTGATTATATGGGTTTGTTTAATTTTAAGCCTAGTTTATTTACACTAAATGTCATATCATGTGTTAAAGTGCACAAAAATTTATACATGTGCAAATTTGGCCTCTCATGCAGGTTTTGACATAGTTGGCTATGTGACATAAGATTTTAAGAAGACATTTTAATGGAATTATATCTTACACATGTGAAGGCTTTAGAAGTATTTTGATACATGGTTGGATTATCCTATATGAGGAGATCATATGGTCCAAATTTGAGAACATGCACTTGATTGAAGCAAAAGACATGGATGTGCAAAGTTAACCTTTCAGGTAGATAAGCAAGGTTCTCATACTTAGTCATTTCTGCACAAGTTAAAGATCAAGTAAGGTTGATGGTACACATTGCTTCAAGAAGTTATGAAGAAGTGAGATGAGGATAGGTACATGATGTTTAATGATTGAGAAAAGGTAAAGGATACAAATCTAATGACAGTGGGTGTTCATACATATTGATCAAATGGTGAGCATTCATAGTTAAAGACTTGGTTGATCATAAAGATCAATGAAGAATATTGAGTCAAAGTTTCTAGAGTGCATGAGATGAGGTAAAAGTGACAAATGTTTAATGTTTGGATTTGGTAGACTATGTGTTAAATTTTAGACAAGATCGATGATGTGAGAATGATCGAAAGCTGAGAGGACATGCGATGTGAGTATGATGTTCAAAGTTTAACTGTGACTATTTGTATTTGAATATACAAAGAAAAACTAATGTCTATTTTTTAGGCTATAACTTTCAATCCAGGATGAATTTAATAAAAATAAAAGTGGTGTACGACTCTAAGGTTAATCTAGAAATATAGATTCAAAGATATTAAAGTGTGTACAAGAATAGTTATGGTACTCTAAAGATGACTATATGTTTGACAATATTTTGCAAGTGACCCAAGAAGAATGTATAACCTTGTGTTAATGTTTTTTGATGTCTTAATATGAATTAAATATTTGGGAGTATTTTATAATCCATGAATATGATCTATAAATTTTTTAGATGTGTGATAAATCTATCTTGAGTATGAATGACGCTTAATAAGTTGACTGTGTTTTCATTCATAATTTTCCTATACACTAGGTCAGTGTTTGAGTTGTTTAAGCATACATAGACGTGAGAAAAGATGACTATGATCCTTTGAGGATGTCAAAGGGGACATAAAGATTGGACCCATGCTTTTGTAAGTGGTCCTATGTTTCTTAGTTTTTTTGATGATGTGTTTAATGGGTGAATAGGTCTCTGTGAGACCTATAAGAGTTATAAGGGCCTTATTAGAAGGTGTAGTTCCTTAAGGGTGACCCATAGATGATATGGAAAACTTATGAATATTGTATTGAGTTATGTATTTGTATGATAGATGTCTTAAGGGTCAAGACATGCATAATGGCTGACCAAGATGTTGTTAATCATGAATGCTCTATATATAGTGAAACCAAATGTGATGGTTTATAGACTTGTAAGACTTGGATGAGGGAGTATGAATGTGGAACTAAGTGAAGGTAATAACCTTTGAAAGATAAGGTATAGGTTAGTGAGGACTAGTAGAGATTGAAGAGGATTATACACGATTATTTGATTAAGTTTGTGCAGGAGAACATATAGGTCAGTGGACTTAATGAGCCTAGAGGAGGTAGAATGAGCAAATTGCTCAAGAGGTTGTTTGAGAGAGTATATTATGAGTGATGGTAAGGTAAAGATTATATGAGCTTGGTAGATAATATGATAGGAAAATTAGAGTGTGGACTATGTGTATGACCATCCGGTCATGTTTTTTTTATTATGATAGAGTTATTTTAGGTGTGTTGAAGTGAGTGTGAGCAAAGGGCTTGAAGAGTGTGGATAGTTGGGATATGTAATGTGTCCTAATTTATCTTTGTGTGTTGTTTTAATTATGTAATGTGATTTGATCAATAGGGAGTGTTATGGGGATAGAGTTCTTATTGAGAAGTGTAGAGTGGTCCAAAAGGTGGCTTTGAATGTATTGAATGTGTAGAGTTAAAGAGAGATGATATACTTTATATCTCCATCAAATTGGTAGGCAATCAATGTTATGGAGATGTTTTCATAGGTGTTGTTATGGGTGCTCAAAATCTAAGAGGGTTTTTTACTCCTTATAAGGTGAAACTCACTAAAAGTATAGTTTTTATGAGTGCTCATCTAGATAGGTGTGGTAGCTCCTTATGGGATTGCAGTCTCACTAAAATTAGGAATGGTAGTTCCTTGATCATTTGTAGATGGTATAAATTAGATATTGTTAGTATAGGATAGTAGTCCAATTGTAAGTTCTAGTGGGTTTTATTCCCCAAGAGGATTTCCCATGTATGTCATGTATTATGTGCTTGATCTTACATTATCTTTATTATTCATTGCTATAAATGATGTGCATACCTCATGAATGTATGTATTAATTGATTAAGAGTTTGGAAGAATTAGAATTGAATTTGAAATATCTAAGCTCACTGATTCACCCCCCTTTAGTGATTGTACCTCCAATAATTAGTATTAGAGTGGGTCCTTTAGAGGAAGCCTAACATCTTTAAGGTGATCTTAAGTAGGTACAAATATGGTTAAGTAGTTGAAGAAATAAAATTAATAGTGGAAGGCTATGATGAAGGTACCTAAAGAACATATATTTACTTTGAATAAAGATGCCAAAGAGGATGAGAATATTATCAATTATCTCAAGGTTCATCTAGTAGATGCCAAGACAAGTTTGTATTCAAAATAAAAAGACATAATGTTTGATAAATAAGCTTGAAATAATAGTAGAGAAGATGACAACAAGGAAGAAGAAGTTGATCTGGAAGTTGAGCTCATGGGTGCACTTGGTGAACTAAAGTAGAAAAAGAAGAATAATAATAAAATTAGAAATATGATCAAAGGCCTTGAAGCACAAGTCAATTATCTTGAGGGAATTTTGATAGAGCAAGCATGTATAATAAAGGATGACATGGCTAAAGATGCTAAGAGTGATAAAGAGACTATCTAAGTTCTCAGAGGTTAGTTAATGGATACAATTTCAAGTATAAGAGCCAAAGAGGATGAGAGCATTTAATTGGAAACCAAGCTAGGTTGATTAACAAATGAGCATGAGAAATTTGTTGTCAAGATAAAAAATCTTTGAGAAGATCAAAAGAAGTCAGATTAGGTCATGAGCAATGAAATAAGGTTTGTTAGACAACCAAAGGATTTAAGGTATGCTATTTTATTTCATGGTCATTGTTATACATGTAATAAATATGGTCATAGGGATAAGGACTATAAAATAAAGTCATTAAATTTTGGACATACATGGAGCTGTGATAGAAGGATTTTTTGGCCAAAGATTGATCATAGTTCAAATCTATCAAAAGGTATGAATGATGTTATTTGTTTTAGTTGTCATAAAAGTGGACATATTGCTAGATTCTATCCAAATAGTGTTAAAAAGTCTTCAAGATATGCCAAAGGATATAGAGCTCCTAGAAGATTTGAGAAAAGAAAAACTCAAGAATGGAAACCAAAGGTTATCATTGTTAATTCTTCTAGTCATAAGATTGATAATAAAGTTTCTCTAGAAGGCTCTGTTTCAAATTAGGATAAGCTCAAGGATCAAGTAGGTAAGATGGATATAAAAGACAAGAAAGGTAAAAATATGGTATGGATACCTAAGGTAGTAAAGACTAAGATGACTAACCCTGTTGAGTCCAAGAGTCTTGATGGATTATTTGCCAAGGTGGAAAAAGGATCAAAAATAAAGGAGAGTCAAGATTTTCTATTGATAGCATTTATTGATAAATCTAAAGAAAAGAATGAGGTCAAGGATTTAGTTAAAGTCAAGTAAGACTACAAGTTAGAGAAAGAGATGGATATATGGGAGTCTCCTGAGTTTTGGGACTTTTAGTATCTTTATGTCAAAGGGGTGTCTCTATCTAGGCTTCAAAGAGACACTTGTCAATCAGAGGAAACTTGGTGGCTATACGATATTGTTTGGTGAGAAGGTATGAAAACAAGGTATGTTTATGCATTCTTATTAAATATCTATATGTTGGAGAAAAGAAGTTTTTTTATAATCTCAGTGGTCTTATCTTGAGGAGTTAGCTTGTTGATCATGGTTTGGATGTTCTGGTATAAAGGTGAGTTTCAAATATATATCTACATATCAATTTGTGGTAGATGATAGTTATGTATGCCATATAATTTCATAGTGTTTTGAATATTAGGGATATATATATGAGTATTAAATATTATTGGATAGTATTTGAAGACTTGTTGAAGATGTCATGTTCCTGATGAAGCATAAAGTTAAGGGAGATTTGTAATTACTAGAGTCCTAAGATCAGAGGACTGAGTAGTTAAATCTAAGAAAGAAGGTGTGAAGAATCAAGTTTGTGTGTTCAAGATGATAATTCTAATTAGATAAGGTATTTGGTTAAGGGGGAGCAACAAGTTCATGAGTTTTCTCTAGAGGTTTGTGAAAGAGATATTGTAAAGGATCATAATAGGTGTTTCTAGATTGAATAATGAGTTTGATGCAATGTCAAGAAGTGTTTGGTGAGCAAAAAGGTTTATGAATTTCTTTGTGATGTTCTCTATGTGTTTTGGAGATTTGAAGGTATATTTTTGCCAATTGGATGTTTTTGAGTTCTCTTAGTTTTCTTAATTTTTGGCTTAACGACAAGCATGCCTAAAATGGGTTATAAGAGGTCATGAATTCTAAAGGTGTGAAGGCTCAAATATTGGTATAAAAGTGTGTGATGGATTATCTAGGTGTGAAATAAGTTTTAGAGGCATGCATTGACTAGAAGGAGGTTTGTTGACCTTGTTTGTTTTGAGATTATAGGGTTTCAGACTATGTTAGAAAAGTGGCCAGCCTTGTGAATTGATGTTTTTGGCTTCTTAATTTATTGAAAGGGAAAAATGGGTTATGAAATCAAGATTTAAATAGATTTGAAGGTTTGTGGTTATCAAGTTATTCATATTTTTATCAATGTAGAGGGTTAATTGGCTAGTAGGTTTGGGAAGGAAGTATGTTGTATAGGATGATCTTGGTGATGAAAAATGGTGTGATTGAGGGGGCATATGAGAGTGCTATAGATATGAAGTTTTAGGTTTTGAAGATATGTCCATAGAAATTTGTGGGCTCTGTAAGTTTTGGGTAGGGCTACAAGGAGGTTAGATAGGACTAGTGTGAATAAGAATGTTTTTTGATCAGATTATCAAAAAGAGCAAGGCATGAGTATTTCAAGTGATTGGTTGAAAAGAGTGTTGGTATGGAGCAATAGGAAGTTGAAAAGGAAAATAAAAGGTAGGCTCAACGTAAGGGGAAGTTTGTATCATCTTTCTAAGATGGTCATTTCCTATTTATGGTCTTTTTAGGTTCTCAAGATCAGTTGGTGTCCACTTTTTCATTATGTCAAAGGGGGAGAAAATTACTACTATGGGAGTTCTTGAAGAGAGAAAAGGTGAGTTATATATTTCTATATGATGGTTATTGACATCAATGACAAAGGGGGATATTATTGGAGAGTTGTCATGATGATGTCATGGAGGTGCCCTAGTGAGTGGATGAAGTGCCTTAATAGTCTATGTGATAATGACAAAGTGTGCAATGTGCTTTTTCTTGTAAGCTTGAAGTATGATTGGTTGATCTTTAGTGTTAGAATGGTTAGAGAAGTCAAGGGATGTATATGGTGATTTGAGGATGTGTGAGAGGTCCCTAAGAATTTTTTATATAATTTGAGTGCTTGTATGCATAAGTGGGATTCATCTAGCTGTCCATAGTTTTCATCTAGACACTTTGGGCTCAATGGTAGAAAATCTAAGTAGGAAATTTGATGATGTCACCATTGCCATGTGGGATGAGTCAAGGGGAGTTGGTCATATGGTTGTGATCATAGTAGTCCCTAGTTTTTATGTACCAGATCTCAAGGCATGTGATGAAGTGCAATAGAAGATATGAGGATGCAAAGTTGGCTACTTAAATAGAATTCACTATGTTCCCATAGCCAAACTTGCAAAAGGACCCAAGTAGATCTGAGTAAGCATGTTGATGAGGTCAGAATTCACATGAATAGAAGTGTCAAGATAAAATGATCATATGGGTTTGTTCATTTATGTACCTAGTTTTTATGCACTAATTATCAGATTATGTGACTAAGCACGTAAAAGTATATGTAAGTGAAAATTTTGGCTCCCAAGAATTTTGACAGTATTTTCCCATACTTAGGCAAATTTGCATGAGGCAAGAAAGAGTCAAGTAAGTAGTTGATGATGGAATATATCACACATGCGGATATTTTAGGAGAAGGTGACCATATGGGTTTGTTTAGTTTTGAGCCTATTTTATTTTTACTAAATTTTAGATCATGCATTAAATCACTGAAAATTTTATGCATGTTCAAAGTTGGCCTCTCAGTCAGGTGTTGACATAGTTGGCTCTATGATAGAAGATTTTAAGAAGGCATTTTAATGGAATTATATCACACATGTAAAGGATTCAAAAGCAGTTTGATACATGGTTAGATTATCTTATATGAGGAGATTATATGGTCCAAATTTGAGAACATGTGCTTGAGAAAAGCAAAATATATGGAGGTGTAAACTTGACCTTCTAAGAAGATAAGCAAGGTTCCCATTATCATTTCTACATAAGTTAAAGCTCAAGTAAGATCGATGGTGCACATTGATCTAAGAAGTTAAGAAGTAATGATATGAGGATAGGTGAAAGAATTTTAATGATTAAGTAAAGGTAAATAATAAGGATTTAATGATGAGCAGGTGTTTGTATAGATTGATCAAATGATGATCATTGATAGTTAAACCCATGGTTGATCCATAGAGATCGATAGAGTGTGTTGAGTAAAATTTTTTAGAGTGCACAAGATGAGGTCAAAGTGATAGATGTTTAAAATTTAACTTTGGTGGAATATGAATTAAAGTTTGAATAATATGGATGGTGTGAGATTGATCTAAAGCTAAGAGGACATGAGATGTGAGCATGATGTTTGAAGTTTAACTGTGACCATTTGCATTTGAATATTTGAATTTGCATAGATATATATAGAGTCTAGTTTTTAGGCTATAAATTTTGATTCAAGACTAATTTTATCCTCCAAGGCACATCTATAAATAAATATTTGAAGATCTAAAAGTGTGTACAAACATAGTTATTTTGATCTAAAGATGACTGTGTGTTCAATTGTGTTCTATAAGTGACCCGATAAGGATGTATGAGCTTATGTTAATGTTGTTTCAATGTCTCATGATGAATGATCTATTTGAAGTATTTCAAACTCCATGAGGATGATCGATATGGTTTTTGGAGGTGTGATCAATCTATCTTGAGTATAAACAATGCTTAAGAAGTTGATTGTGTTTTTGTTCATAATGTTCCTATGTACTAGGTCAATGTTTGAGTTGTTTAAGCATATGTAAAGGTGAGAAAAGATTAATGTGATCATTTAAGGATGTAAAAGGGTACATAAGGAGTAGACCAATGATTTTAGAAGTGGTATTTAGTTTGTTTAATGATGTACTTAATGGGTGAATAGGTCTCCATGAGACCTATAAGAGCTACAAGGGCCTATTAAAAGGTGTAGTTCCTTAAGGGTGACCCATATATGTTATGGCCAACCTATGAAGATTATATTAATCTATGTCTTCATATGATAGCTATATTAAGGGTTAATATATATGTAATGGCTGACCAAGATATTAATCATGAATTCTCTATATATAGTGAAATCAAATGTGATAGTTTTTAGACTTGTAAGACTTGGATGAGAGAGTGAGAATGTGGAGCCAAGTGAAGGCAAGAACCTTTGAAAGAGAAGGTACAGGTTATTGAGGACTAGAAGAGAGTGAAGAGGATCATAAATTATTGTTTGATTAAGTTGGTGTAGGAGGAAATACATGTTAGTGGACCTAATGAGCCTAGACAAGGCAAAATGAGCAAGTTGATCAAGAGGCTATTTGAGAGAGTATATTATGAGAGATGTCAAGGTGAATACTATATGAGATTTGTGGTTGATATGAGAGTTAGATAAGAGTTTATATTATGTGAATGACTATCTGGTCATGTTTTTATTGTTATGATAGAGTTGTTGTAGGTGTACTAAATTTAGTGTGTGTACAGGGTTGAAGAGTGGGGATAGTTGGGATATGTAATGTGTCCTAATTGATTTTTGTGTGTTGGTTAAAGTTTTTAATGAGATTTGATGAATAGGGAGTGTTGTGGTGATATATTTGTTACTAATAAGTGTAGAGTGGTTGAAAATATGAATTTAAATGTATTGAGTGTGCAAAGTTAAAGAGAGATGATATACTTTGTATATTCATTAGATTGGCAAGGAATGAGTGTTGTGGATATGTGTCCATAGGTGTTATTGTGGGTTATCAAGATCTAAGAGTGTTGTTTCCTCCTTGCAAGGTGAAATTTGATAAAATTCTAGTTATTGTGGGTGCTCATCTAGATAGGTGTGGTAACTCATTATGGGATTATAGTCTCACTAAAATCAGGAAGGGTAGTTCCTTGATCATTTATAGATGGTCTAAATTGGATCTTGTTATTATAGGACAACAATCCAATTATATCTTCCAATGGGTTTTATTCCCAAAGAATGATTCTCATGTATGTCATGTGTTAGCTACTTGATATTACATTATCTTTCTTATTTATTGCTATGAATGATGTGTATGCCTCATGAATGTATGTATTGATCAATTAAGAGTTTGGAATGACTAGAAGTAAATTTGAAATATCTGGGCTCACTAATTCACCCCATTCAATTGATGTACTTCTAATAGTAACTTACACCTAAAGGTGGTTAGAGAATAACTCAATCTAACCTTAGACCCCCTCAGTAGTAGCAAGAGAGTAACTATTCTAGCTATGACCAAAATAGAGCCTAGTTTGGGAGATATCGCTAGAGGTTAGATGATGTTAGAACTTAGTTTCATTAGTATTATATATTTTCATGGACTCTATAGTCAGTGTAGATGAGACCATCGAGATTAACAACATCAATTTATTAGAGATCAAATGGAGCTCACTCAAGGTGAGATTAAAAAAGTGGTGTATGTTTTATGTGTATATCCCTTGATCACTATGCATGTGATTATCCTCTTAGATCATTAGTTGATAATATATAAAAATATAATATAGAGTAGATAGTGGGTGACATGGGTTAAGGACACATAATTTATGTAGTGGTGGATGACCACCAAGCCAAGCACTAGGCAATGGTCATTGAGATAACAAGTATAATTAATGGATTTTTTATAATAGTTTTATTTATCTCAAGATCCTCAAAAAAAATTATTTATCCTTTTTGTGGAAAATTATGGGTTGGTGGCTATTTGGTAGTTATAAAGTTGTGAAATAGAGTTAGCTACATGAGCCAAGATGTTTATTAGCTCATTGGTGAGAAGTTATGTTTTAGACCTTAATGTATTTTCCACCATAATAGACTTGCACATTATACTATTTGGAACCTATGGGGTTATCTTGGGAATGTATTGGCTTATGACTCATAAATCCAAGTTGGATTTCCATGACAAGGTTATCGAGTGTGTAGATGACCTTAGGACTTCTATGGTGACATCTGGAGTCAAGAGACCTATTTACATTCACATGATTTCCATAATACAACTAAAGAAGATCATACAAAAGAGTTATCATTGATTTTTTATCTTTGTGAGTGATAGGTTGGATGAGTTAGAGAAAGATTCTCCAGATGACCATCCCATTAATTGGGATTTTTCTAATGTATTTCCAAATATTCCCCCAGTAAGAGAGATTTTTAGTAGGGGATGAACCCATTTCAAAATCAGCATATCAGATGACCACACCTAAATTATGTGAAATTAAGATACAACTTGATAATCTTTTAGATAAATGTTTGATTCATCTTAGTTTTTCCCCATGGGGATCATTAGTAATATTAATGAAGAAGAAGGATAGATCCATTTGATTATGCATGGATTACCACTAATTGAACAAGTAATGATCAAGAATCACTATACATTTAATGTAATTGATGATTTATTTGATTAAATGTGGGGATTCTATGTGTTCTCCAATATATATTTGAAATTTTTATACCATCAATTGCATATTATAGATCCTGATATTCACAAGACTATGTTTTAGATGTGATATGGGCATTATGAATTTATAGTTGTACCATTTGGGATAACCAATGCCATAAAAATGTTCATGATTCTTATGAATGAAGTGTTTCACACTCACTTGGACCATTTTGTGTTGATATTTATTGATGATATCTTGATCTATTCAAAAAATGAGGAAGAACATGAGGACCATTTGAGACAAGTCTAGCAAGTTTTGAGAGAAAACTAGTTGTTTGAAAACTTAGAAAAGTGTGCTTTTACATAGTCAAAAGTGTAATACCTTGAGCACATCATCTTAAGGTAAGTAATTTATATATATCCCTATAAAATTCATGCCATTATGGAATGGACAATACCCACAAACATTGCAGAGGTTCACAACTTCATAGTTTTGGTAGGATATTATAGAGGCTTTGTAGAGAACTTTTCTCACATTACAAATCTAATAATTTCAATTTAGAGGAAGGGAAATAAATTTGTTTGGACAAATGAGTGTGATGAATCATTTCAATTATTTAAGTAATGACTCACGAATGATCCTATTTTAGTTATATCTAATCCTATAAGAGAATTATTCATTTGCGCTGATACATCAAAAGTAGGATTGGGAGATATACTCATGTAAGATGGTGGAGTGATAGTGTATGAGTCTCAAAAATTAAAGGATTATGATTTGAGACATCTCATTAATGATTTATAATTTAAATATATCATTCATACTTGCCTAAGGTGGTGACACTTCTTGTTTGATCATCACTTTATTTTAAAGATAGACCATTTGAGTTTGCAACATTTATTCAATCAACTTAATATCAATGCACATCAAAGCCATTGCATGGAACTATTATGTGAATATAATTATGAAAAAATTTATATCAAAGGAAAGGAAAACATGGTTGTTAATTCCTTACATAGGAGGAACCATGAATTGGTAGTAGTGAGTTTGCGTATTGACTTATGAAGTTAGATTTTGGAGTATATTTCAAAAGACAACCTCTATAAAGAAGTAAAACAAACATTGGATTCTATTTTAGATCAAAAATGAAAATTTTAGGGCTATTATATTGATCTAGTTGGCTTGATGCACCATAAAGGGTGCATATATGTTCCATTAATGGGTGGCTTGTGTGAGTTAATTTTGTCTAAATCTCATAGAGCTCCTTACCAAACACACCTTTGAGTTAAAAAGATGCATGCTGAGATAAGGAAAGTGTATCATTGGGCCAATTTGAGGAATTACATTGATTAGTTTTAGCACACTAACTATAATTCCAAAGGGTTAAGGTTAAACATAAACATCCAGTAGAATTTTTATATGTTCATGATATTATGGAATGGAAATGGGATACTATCTCCATGAATTTCATTGTAGGTTTTCATCATATCATCATGATGTGATTATGGTGAAGGTGGATAATTTGATGAAATAATCCCACTTTTCTCCCATGAAGACCACCTATAATTCCAATTCAATGTCAAGGGTATTCTTGGATGACATTGTTAGATTGCATGGGATTTCTCATAAGATTATTTTGGATAGAAATATGGTGTATACTCACACTTATGAACTTATTTATAGAAATAATTGGGAATGAAACTCAATTTCAGTACTTCCTACCATCTTGAGACTAATGGATAGACTAATATAATCAATCATTATCTTAAATAAATATTCCTTATGTATGTTATAGACAAACAATCCCATTGGGATAACTATTTATATCTTGTTGAATTTTCTTACAATAATAGCTATCATAGTTCAATTAAGATGGCACCTTTCTAGGATTTGTATGACTGAGCCTGTAGGACCCCACTGAGTTAGGATATAATGGAGGATAGATTTTTCATTGACCATTCCATGTTATAAGACAAGGAGTGGTAAGCGGTTAAGATACAGTAGCAGCTTGAGGTTGGTAGGGATCAACAAAATACGTATGTTGTTATAAAAAGGATTGATCAATAATTTAATGTTTGTGATGAATTATTATTGAAGGTGAGATATAATAAGATACCTATCCATTATGTAAAATTTTTGAAGTTTATACCTTATTTTTTATGTCCATTCAAGATCTTGAAGACTGTTATCACGCAGCTTATCGATTAGCCTTGCCACCCAGCCTATCTTGTGTTCATGATGTATTTCATGTATCAATTTTAATTTAGTATGAATTTGATATTAATCATACATTATATTAGACAACCTTTCAATTCAATATTAATTTAGATATGATTTTATAACCCATTAGGATTATAACACATAGGACACTGATCGTTCAAGGTAGAGACCTGAACCAGGTTAAGGTCTAGTTGGACAAATATGATGAATCAATAACTACTTTGGAAAATGATATAAATTTAAGGGTTAGGTACCCTCACCTATTTTAATGACGTATCAGAGTAAGTATACATAAGTGGAGGGAGATGTAAGACCCCATTTGTCATAGTGACCATCTTTGACATTCAATGACTATGATATTTTGGATAATTTGACTTGGAGTTAGGAGTTATGTTGTTAGTCACATATAGCTAATGCATGAAAATATTTTTATAAAGAATTATCATGTGTTTTTAACCATAAAAAATACATATGATCAATCATGTTTTGACTACTTACTCAAGAAATTATAATGCATACATTTCCTTTATGTGATGTTGTGATTATGAATCTGATTATGTGTATGAGATAGATTGACTTAAATAATGTTGGATAATCACTCATAAACTTGTAAATTAGTAATTTTAGGTGTTTAAGTTTATATGAATATATCTATGTGAATTCTTTAATTCCTTAGATGATTAGATATTTCTTATATTAATTAAGTTCCTTGTTTGATTAAATGCTGTAACTTTGGCTATTAGGTTAGAGGAATTTGATGTGTCCATAGAGTGTGTAGGAACAAAAAAATGGAAAATGAAGGAAAGAGACTACATCAATCATGGTTATATAAGTAAATTAACCTTACCTTAAACCTTTATTAATCCCATATTAATTAGACAATTGTCTAATATACCATCATCACTTATTTATGCCTTATAATGTTGACTAGGTAACTAGCCTTTAAGTTTGGTTAGTGAAACTTATTATCTCCTTTCCTTAATATCTCACAACCAACATCTAAAATGTATATTGGTATATCCCTCATTTTATTTATTAGTCTAAAAATCAATTGGAATAGGTGAGTGAATCTAAGAAGCAATCATAAAAGTATTTAGAGTTTCCTTGTACCTTAATTGAACATGGAAGAGAACATCCCTTAATGAGTCATGGACTAAAGAGTAAAGGGTGGTTGGTTGATTCTAAGATGTCTATATGTAGAATCTAAGCTCTTAATTTTAGGGTATTTTTCTAGAAGAAATTTAAAGGAAAATTAGATAAGAATATGCTAAGGAAAAATAAGGAGAGCATCAAGTAAGAAGCACTGGTTAAGAGAGTCGAGTATTAGATAATTGAAAGATAGTGCTTAGAAGGTCTTGAAGAACTTAGGTGGGATTTCCATTAACGTGATTTACAACTTTTTTATTTGAATGAAAATATTTATATTCTCTAATTGATTTTTTGTATTCAAGGAGAATAAGATCACTTGGTTTATTCTACCTTTATTATTGTCTTGCCATTATTGTGCATTGCCTTCCATGTAGTTCTCTGCCTAGTTAAGGAACCTGGAGAGGTTGTGTTCTTATTTACTTGATTTGAATGTTTTAGCTCCTTGTTTGAGTGTAAAATGTTATTATGACATAATGTGTTGGTTTTTTATGAGAAACATTTTCATGGTGGTAAAATGCCAAGCCTCTTATGCTAGGCATGGTGGTAGAAAGCTTGACCATCCTATGAATGTTGTGGTCATGGATTGATAATACCTTCTGTGTCAAGGCATGGTGGTATATTGATTGGGCCTCCTATGAGTATTGGATGAAATATTTTGAGTGAGGTATACTCATACTATACAATAAAATAATGATGATCCTTGTTTATGTCATGAAATCTTGCCATTTCATTTTCCATATTTATAAAATTTTACCTTCATTTTATTATTCATTAAATGTTTGTTTGAATTATATTTGGGATTGTGAAGATCCTTGGGTAATAATTGAGAATAATATTATAGGTGGGTGCATTTTCATTCCCTTGAGTATATTACCCTTGCATAGATATCAACCCTTTCCTTTTCCAAGTGATTTAACCACGATAAGAGCTAGAAATATTGATTTTTGAGGTGTCTAGAGTAGTAGCTTGATGATGACAAAAGGTTGGGTAGTGAGCCCCCCTTCATATGGCCTATAGTTGTTTGGAGTGAATGAGGAAATTTTTTAAAGAATGATTATTCTTCTATTATTAAATTAGGCCTAAATTTTTTCCCGATGATTATGTATAATATGTATGACATCTCTTATATTGATAAATGTTAATAACAACTATCATGCTTGTATTATTCTTATGACAGATAGTCTTTTATATAATCACCTAATTGTGGGTAAAGACTTTTGTTATCTTTTTATTTAACCTCTTTGATAAAATGAGATGTAATTGAATGATATATATTATGTATTTATATCCTTAGGAAGGATTTTTTATGTAAGGAAATATTCCTTATCCTATTTGGATCTTTAATACATATTGATAGTTGATTCTCTTGCTTAAGTCTTTGTTATGAGAAGCTTATTAAATAAGCATTGTGTCTCTATTTATGATCTAAATGTGATGTGATATAATGAATAAAACACATATAAATATGATTATAACTCAAATAAATATCTATGAGATTGTTATTGGGAATAACAATATAGTGTGTAGGACTAAACTGGACATTGATGTTATTCTAATTAAGATTATCTTGTGGAAGAGTTACTTGATACTTAGTAGATGAATAAGTAAATTGTTGTAAACCTTTCGTTTATCATGATAATTTCATGTTAAAATAATAAATTTATTAAATCTTGGCTCTATTATTATAATTATAATAAGGCATGAAACATTTAAGTTTGATTGAGGCCTCCCTTGGAGAGAATTAATGAAAGAAGAAGTTCTGATAATCTTTCTTATATGAGTTGTTTATGCTTCATAGAAAATAAATTTCATTTGATATTCCTCATGAATGGAATGAATATATCTTTGTGTTAATGATATAAGTATCATCTTCAAATGGATATACTATTCATCTCACTAGATTGAGGAGTTACTTAAGAAGCATTTGGCTAGGTTGACCTTGACTTACAACTTCTCCTCGTTGACTAAACCAATGAGAATATTTGTTTAGTGTCAATTTTTGTATTTATGTAAATGTAAGCTCCTTTATCATAAAAAATACCTTATGAGGAAGGTAAGATTCACTTCAGTCACATTAACTATGGCAGACCATTAATAGATGTAGTTTTCCTAGCTTTAACATGTTCACCTTCATTTAAGACATTTTATGTGTTTTGCTTCAACTCGTGCCTTAACCAATTTTCTTGATTGACTATTTATATTTTTTTAAATTTTAACCTAAAAAATTTATGGTTTGACATTTATTCTTTAGATCATGCCTTAGCTAATCATTGAGTATTTCTATTACATATTTTACCTTAGATAGATTTGCCTTTTTGATTAATTTATTCATTTAGACTTTTCCTTAAATGCCTCTTAGTTGGGTCTTTTCTCAACCTTTTTGCCTTAGTTTTTTTCTTGTATTTCCTAAATTAACCAAAGGTGATGTTAGTAGGATCTATTATATAGTCAATTCTAGGTAAATAGATCCTTTGGATCCATCCACATGTCACCATCTCATTAACCCAAGGGTGATGTCAATAGGATCCTTTGTATGGTTTATGCTAGGAAAGTGGATCATTAAGAGCTTCCATGTGTCACCATCCTAATAACTCGGGGGTGACATATATAGGATCTATTATATGGTTAATACTAGGAAATTAGATCACCAAGAGCCATCTACATATCACCATATCACTAACCTAAGGGTGATGTTAGTAGGGTAAATTGTACTATCAATGCCAATAAAGTAAATTAATGGGATCCATCCATGTGTCAACATACTAATAAACTAGGGTGACATCAATAAGCTCCATTATATGGCTGATACTAGGCAAGTAGATCATCAAGATGCATCCACATCTCAACATCCTAATAACCCAATGAAGACATTAATTGGCATAATTAGTTATGAAATTATGAAGTATTCAGAAGTTCTACATCACCAAGGGAATACCATATGGTAGGAATGGCCCCTTGGGGCCCAAAGAGAAGCTAGCATGGCCAAAGAGCTTGCCAAAGTGACCATGTGTATATGAATATGTGAACAATGGATGAGGTTAATTTTAATGATTGTCTCCACATTATAACATTCTTACTATGGGCATGATCTAGTGAATGAGCTCTTTAACATGTGGTCTAACAAATAGAGATTTTGACTTGTTAATCAATATCTTACACCATTTATTAAATAATGGTAGTTACATGAATTACATATTTGTGTTATGATGGATTTGAATCCATTATTATTTATGATTGATTTTTGTGAAATGGTTTTATCATGCCGGCATGGCATACAAAGTGCGTACATATTCCAAAAAAATAGGAATAGTTAGCCTTAGCTTGAGAATGGTCTAAGAGTGATATAAAATAGTTTAAGAAATGAATTTGGAATTCCTATGAATTATTAATGGCCAAAAAAGGGATCAAGCTTGCATATATATAAATGGATAGATGAATTGTAAATAAGAGTCATAAATTTGAGCATAAATCAAGTGGTTTAAGACATGCCATAAATTAACATTGTCAAGTACCTATGACCAAATTTAGATATCTACATTTCCCCCCCTTTTATTATAGTAATGAAATTGCTAGAGTAAAGGAGAAATATATGCCTGAGTGTATACAAAACACTTTTTATTTTGATAAAAAAATCAAATTATGTAGGACACTCAATCAAAGACCCTACAACAACACATGAACCAATTAGTGTCTATATTTGAAATTTAAAAATTTGAACTTTGAAATTTGAAAATGAATTGGAGAGAAATAAAAGGGTTCACCTATAGGGAGATGAAATGATGTTTCTTTGTAACTTATAAAATGTTATGCTTCCCTATTGAAGCATTGGATAAATGTGCTTCCTTGTTAAATCACTTAGAGATATGGTTCCTCATGTTGAACCATTAGTGAATTGAGAGTGATTAAGTCCAAATTATAAATAACTAATCATGACCTTGAGTTGGAAATATGCATGCTCCAACTCTCATGAATGGGAGATGTACCCAATGTACTAACCCAAAATAATATGGAACCAAAATGGGTTTTTTAGAAGTGATATCAAGGATGTTGAGTGTCACTAGACTCAAACATACATCACCTATAATAGAAGGTGGAACCACACAATGGGTTATCTATAATTAATTCTAAGGTCATTGAGTGTCTCTAGACTAAAACATACATTACCCATAATAGAATGAATCACATTATTGTAGATAGATCTATATTTTATTTTCATGATCAAAGGATAATAAAGAATATTCCTTCCCCCATCATGACCATAATTATAATAAATTTTAAGTGTAAAAAAAATCCTTTGCCATTGAGTTTGAATGATGTATTGTAGTGTATATGCACATGAACTAGTGTCATGAATTCTGAATTTGAAAAAATTCATATATGTGCATGAATCAACATCACACCCCTTGATTATATGTCAAATAATATATAATGTCATACATCTACATGCTCAATTATGCCTATATGTGAAACTTGTAATTATTATTCCTATAACTATTTTTTCATATTCCCATACATATGAATCCAAGTGTGTATGAATTTTTACTCAAGTCTCTATAAAGTGAGTGAATATACCCCCATAATCTATATCAATGTGCCAATATATATCTATTAGAAGTACAATCACTAAGATTGGGGTGAATTAGTGAGCGTAGATATTCCAACTTCAATTTAAATCCATTCAAACTCTTAATCATTTATCACAAGCATTCATGAAGCATACACATCATTCATAGCAATGAACAAAAGAGACAATGCAAGATAAAACACATAACACATGACATATGTGGGATACCCTCTTGAGGTAAAAAATCCACTAGAACCTAAAATTGGACTACTATCCTATATTATAACAAGAATAAATTTACACTAGCTACAACTTATCAAGGAACTACAATCCCTTATTTAGTGATACTACAATCCCACAAGGTGCTATAACACCTATCTAGTTGAACAACCACAAAAACTAAACTTTTAGCAAGTTACACCTTGATAGGAGGCTACAAACCCCTAGATGTTGAGCAGAAACACCACCTCCTATGAACCCATCTCTTAAAGATTGATTTAATACTAATATGATGGAGATACAAATTATATCAACTCTTTTCAACTCTGCACATTTAAAGCATCCAAAACATCCTTTTGGATAACCCTAGAACTCTTCGTTCATCCTCAACCTACAAGATCACTATTATGAAATCATAAACATGAACCATAGGTAATACACATAGTCCTCAATCTACTCTACTCATCAACTCATCTATTGGGTACTCTTCTTTTCCTTGGCTCCACAATTCTCACATCCACACACCTCTTACAAGTCTATAAAGCATCACATTTAGTTTCACTATTTATAAATCATTCATGATTACCACCATCTTGGTTGGCCAATAAGCATGAAATAACCATTAATTTATCTATCACATTGAGAATAGACTCAATACCATCCACATAGGTTGACCATAGCACCCATGGGTCACCCTTAAGCAACTACACCTTTCAATTAGGCCTGTGTAGCCCTTATAGGTATCATGGAGACCTATTTACCCCATTAACACAATAAAAAGAAAAATAGGAACATAAGACCACTTAAAAATGCATATGTCCACTATATGTAAACCCTTATTCATCCTTAAGTGATGATAGTCATCATTGTACTCTTTTGTGCAAGCTCAATCAACTCAAACATTACCCTTGTTCATGAGGACACATTAATGAACACAAAGTCAACTTTTTAAGCTTTGTTCATACTCAAAATAGATTTATCACACCTCCAAAATCCACATAGATGAACCTCATGGAGTCTAAAACACTCTTCAATAGCCAATTCATAATGAAAGATCAAAACAGTATCAACACAAGCTCAATTATACTTATTGGGTCACTTACAAAATAAACATGAAAACCCAATCAACTTTGAACCTCCATAACTTTGAATGTACATATTTTCAGATCTTTAAATATATATTGATAGATGCACCTTGGAGTCCTATAAAAATTAAAGTTTTACACTATGAGAAAATTTTGTCTATACAAATTATATAGACCAAAAACCAAACACTAGTCTTTCCTTTGTTAAATTCAAATGGTCATAGTTAAACTTCGAACACCTTGTCCTCATCTCATGTCGTCATGTCTTAGATTAAACATACACCATCAATCTTATTCAAAATTTAACTCATAGTGTGCCACTATGCAAATTTTAAACTTTGAATAGTTGACCTCATCTCATGCAATCTTGCAATCTTGACCACACATGCTTTGTCAATCTCTTCAAGATTGTCCTTGCTTTAACAATGCTAGACAACTATCACTTAGACCTCTTGAATTTAATATGCACCATTGATATCTATTATTAAGAAAACCCACTCATTCTTTATCCTTGATATTTACTTGATCTTTATCTATTCTCAATTTTAAACATCAAATATCACTACATCCTGACATCTTAGAATAAACACACTCTATCAATCTCTTGTATGAAGCTTGGTCTTTATCTATGTTAAAAATTGGAAACCTTGAAATCATATCACTTAATATGAACCATTAGACTAATTTATATTAATTATTTTTAACCATTGGATCTTCATTTGGTCTTGATCTTTATCTCTTGCAAAAACAACTAAGTATGGGAACCATTGCAATCTATCTGGAAGGCCAACTTTGGACCTTAATAAATTTTGTTGTGATTATATCCATGATCTAAAATTTAGATCATATGATCTCCTCACACAGGATTAATCCAATAATATATTTATTTACTCCTAAAAAATTCATACTATGATATATAACACCATTAATATGTTCACTCAAATTTTTCTACCATAGAGCCAACTATGCGTAGAACTGCCTAGAAGGCCAACATTGCACATGCATATATTTTAATGTGCTTCATCACATGACCTAAAATTTAGTGCATATCAACTAGGAAAAAAACTAAATAAACCCATATGATTAAATTTTCTTGACACCTTGACATGTGAGAAGTATAATACCATCAAAATACCTACTCAAATTTTCTTTCCACATTACAAATTTGGCTAAGTATGAGAAAACACTATAAAATTACTTCGGAGCCCAACTTTGCACTTGCATATCTTAAGTTTCACTTCATCATATGACCTAAAATTTATCTCATAATAACTAGGCATAAATTTATTCACGACCATATGACCAACTCCCCTTTACTCATCCACATGTGGTAATGGTGATGCCAACAAACTACCTACTTAGATTTTTTATCACTAGACCCAAAATGTCTAGATCAAAATAATGATCAACTAGATGAAATACACTCATTTACACAAGCACACAAATCATTATTGACTTCTTATAAGACCCCTTTGACATGCTCAAATCACCATACTCATCCTTGAACATCTCTACCCATGCTAAAACTGAAGATTAACCAAGCATAATTCAAATATACTAGGACAAACACATTGCACACTTTGTCATTATCACTTAGGCTATCAAGGCACTTCATGCACTTAGAACAACACCTCTATGACATAATAATGACATCATTAAAAAATATCCAACACTATCATTCAATTTGAATCTTTGAAGCATATATTCTATCATAAAATATGAATTTTATGCTCATGGAGGCTTGAATCTATAAGATAAGCCCACTATAATTCCCCCCTTTTGAGATGAGGGATGTAGTTTATAAGTTACCCATCTCAAAGGAAGAGTTAATTGTATCATGAGATAAATATATAATCATGTATGATGGTTTCATTATGTGGAGAGTATGTTATCATACTATAGTGCATGTCATCAAGGCATGTATGAAACATAGGTATTTTGAGGCATACATATGCCATTTCTATGTAGATATAGCAATGAGTCCCATTAAAAATTAACCATCTCTAAATAATATTAAAAATTAAAATTACATGATATGGATCATGGCACATCTAATCAACCATAAAAAGCATAACAAGCATAACATATAATGTCATACATAAGCTCAAGGGCCACGTACAAGGGACATTAACATGTCATAACACATAAGGCCAAGGGCCACATGTATACAAAATGTCACAAAAAAGGGATATAAATATGTCACAAATATAGTACCAAGTGGCCACACACATAAGTGAGATATGTCTAGCCTATCATGTAAGAAAGTTATTGCATATGAAGAACATAAAATAAGTAAAAAATAATCTACACCATTCATATGTATAAATGTCACATCACAAGAAAGTAGCATATCTATGTAGCACAATGTAATATATGAGTAACTATAAATAAACTTGTAATATATTCAACTTAAAAAGTTAGATAGGACATATATCTATATAACCTATGATAATGTATCATGCAGAATAATATGCTCTTGTCATAAGAATTTCCATTGGGTAGAATGGAGTTCAACATCTAGGAATCCATGTACAATATGTATGTCTTACATCACACTCATATACCTTGTGAAATTATTTCATGTATGAAAAATAATATTCTATCTACCAAACATTTGACAAATAACAAATTTAAAGAAGTAAACCAACAACTCATGTCATGTTCAAGTCTTGATTTTTTTAATTTTGGAAATTATTTTGAATGTTTTTGTATTTTTTAAATATTTTATTTTTTCTTGTATTTTTGAATTTTTTTTTTTTTTTTATTTTTAAAATATTTTATGTGTTTTAAATTTAGAATAATCTATTCAATAATCCCATCAATAAGAGGATCATAGCATGTAAATATATTTTTTGACCCTTTTTGAGAATTTAAGGGTTAGAAAGGAACATGAATTATTAAGAGTGGACTAAACTACTCCTAAAAGTAGGCCAATCAAACTATGTAAGTTATTTTATGTATTTTATGTATCCAAATATGTTCTAATAACATATTAAAAACTCCCATATGTGATATAGTTGAAAAGGTAATGGTCACATGTGATAGACAAATTAAAGAGGTAAATCAATCTCACCAAAGACTTCTTGTAGCTTCCCATCAAATGATTTTATATTTTTAGTTAAATGGAATAAATAATCATGTATGTATCCAAAATTTGTGATTAATGTCATAGTAAATTCATTATCACTATCACCATTTTCAATCATAACACTATGTAGATGATGATGATCAATATATGCCTTAGTAAAATAGGAATGAAGATTTGAGTCATCATCCATAATCTCACTATCATAGAATAAAATAGAAGGTCTAATAACCATAAGAGGTATCTAACATATAATTGTACCAATAATCCCATATAATGGGTATCCATAATGGGATCAAGGAGGATGTACATGATATACCATTTACACTTCTAGAGTTGTCTTAGATTGTCTTGCAATGGATTGTTAAATGTCATTTTTTTGTGATGATCATTTGCTTATGATCCTAAATCTATAGGAGGATACTCAAAGGTAATTTGATCACTATCAATGAGGTCTTATATCTTATGATTTAGTTTTATAACATATGTTTATATAATTCCCCAAAGATTGGTGGTAGTCATATTAATGATTGACATCATATCCATTTGGTAAAGGTTAAATCATATTAACCTCCATAAAAAGAGGGAGAGACAAGAGATGACACTCTATAAAGTTCGAAAGTAATGAAGCTAGAGACTCAGGTAATCATTTAAATTTTATCTTAGGTACATTGTATAAGATAAGCCTATTAGTTTGTTAAGACACTATATTAACCCTAGTAGTTATGTCATTTTTAACTTAAGTAGGTTTTTCATTATAACTTGGTTTGGTATGAAACTTGTTAGTGGATGTAGTTGGTGTGTTAGATACATAAATAATCTTGTTTAATTTAATAGGTTTCATTTTTCTATATTAAATAATATGGCATAAATCATCAAAATATTTTAATTTATTACAAATAATAGACTTAAGTAAGGGATATTTTTTTTTTCTTGAATATGTTTTGATTATATTTATGCACCATTGGATTTTTCATTTTGGCCAACATTGTCTTATATCTAAAGAAAATCATTAATTGGCTCATTGGTTCCTTGTTTGATTTTGGAAATTTGTGTATATGACATATTTTTAGTAATGTTGATTGAAAAAATTGCTAAAAATTGATCATCTATGGATTTTAATTTTCTTAATGATTGTATTTGTAGATCATAAAACCATCTCAAAGCATATTCCTTTAAACTTCTTGGAAATAATTTTTCCAAAAGTTTGCCATTAGAATCTTAATAAATGAATGCCACATAAAAATGTTGAATATGTTGCTCAAGATCACCCTTTACATCATAAATTATAAATTTAGGTGCAATAAAACTATTTTTCAAAGGTTATAAATATATCTTAGGTGCAATAGGGTGAAGCAATACATATTATGAATCAATAACATGGAGATATTTCATAGATTTTTCATCAATGTTGGTAACCTTGGATTACAAAAGTTTTATATTTTTTACAAGATATTTCACATTTTGATCACTAAGGTTTGAAGTTTGAGAAGTCACCAAAGGGGATGCAAATATTTTTGTTGAAATAGGAACTGAGATCGGTATTTGGGTTGAAGTGGTAATGGTTACCATGGATGATATAGAAAAATTTATATTTGTTTCAAAGACAATGGTTTAAAAACATAACCCATGCCACCATTAGATGTATTATGAAATTTTGTACTCAAGGTGGGAGAGATAGTATTATGGGTACATCCCATATCTCTAATAGCATGAGCAATAGATGCACATGGTTGTTCATTTATAATTTTAGTTATTTTAATGTCTAAGATAGTATGAAAGATCTTATGAATAACTTGAGTATTTTCATCAATACACTCAAAATAATGAAATATATTTAGATTTATCATGATATACTTATTAATTTTCATTATCCTCATGTAATTAATTATCCTCATGATCATATATAGCTTCTATAAGAACTTTTTTAGTATGTGGCTCATGGTCATTTTTGGCACTCTCATAATTAGAAGAAAATTGGCATGGTATTTTCTTGAGACATTTTAAGAGGTCCAAGGGTTAGATAAAGGAAATAAAAAGGAACACCACCTAATATATTTCTACTCTTAGGTTGAAATAAATTAATAAAATAAATATGAATAAAAACAAATAAAAATATTAGGAGGCCAAAAACCCTAGAGCAAGCTAGGAGTTGCATGAAAATAATCAGAGGTCGTGTTCACCAAATATTTGAACCTTATTCATAATTAAATGGTTAGGGAGGAACATGAATAATCAAGAGTGAACTAAAATATTCCTAAAATTAGGATAATTACATAATTTAGTTTATGATATTCTATTTTAGTATTGAATTATGAAAACACTGAAAATAGAAGGTATAATGCTAAACAATATTTTGAATGCATAATCACAAATAGGAAACAATACTTAGCTTATGTAATGATGTGAATATATATATGAGAAGCACAAGTGTGTAAAAATTTTCTCTGAAGTTTAATAACTAGTCATCAAATTCTAAAAGTATTCTTTCTAGCTACCTGTACACTTATTTTTCCTTATGGACACTTACATCAATGCTATTGTATAAATTATGATACATATGTCTTATAAAAAATGTTTACAATATCAATATTCAACCACCTATGTCTTTCTAATTTTTTTTCACCTTTAATTTGATGTGTTTGAACCTTGTGCACAGGCTATTAATGATTATTTTTGGATTAAACCCTAACTCTCTACCATGGGTTAGGTTACCTTGAAAAATATGGATTAGTGGGATCATGGTGTCAAGGTTATATCAAGGACCCCTATGTCAAATTATTGATTCCTACATAGACAATACTCTAATGAGGGCCTTAAAATTATGTAGTTATCCCCTATGTGTAGGAAGGGTGAAATATACTATGTGATAATGCATGTAGTGATATATCTTGTAATTTGACAAATATAGATCATGGGTTGCCTTTTGAGTACTTCAAAACTTTAGTATGACTGATCTTATGTTCGATATGAAAATATGAAAGAATAGGGTAGAATAGCTTAGTGGTTCACTTTGAAATTCAATAGTATGTCTAAGCTTAAGAAGTGATCATTTGATGATCCAAACTAAATAGATTTGATTCCAAATGAAATGGATTTTATTTATATTTATACTAATTATTTGATCCTCTCAAAAGGGTTAATTACATTCTTAGGCTGACTCATACACATTGAAATATTTGAAAATTTGATTGTTTGTAGGGTAAGGACACTTTCATTAGAATAGGGATAATAACATCTATGCTACTATCTTTCATTGAATGTAATTGCTTAAATGAAGTAAAGTTGATGAGGTTATATAATTGAATATTAAGGATATATATTAGATTTTTGTCATCTTTTGGCTATATGTGATATAAAAATTTAGAATAAATAAGGTTGAACTAAGATGTAAGTAATTAGAACTAGTGAGGTGGTGAGGTGTGAAGCTTTTGGCTGCAAGGAAAGTCAAACTGAAGGATAGATCCTTAAGATATATTTTAAAAGTGTGTAAGACTAGTTTAGAATATATATACATATTTAAGCATATACAATATCATAGAATGGGAGGGTGAATTTATGAAAAAAAAAAGTGATACATATAGATGAATTGAAATCTGAAAAGGAATCAAGTGCTATAATATAACTATCATGATCACTACTCATAGAATCATTTGTCAGATGTGTAAATATATAGGGTAAAAGAGTTAGTGGGGTCCATTATATAGTATGAGAACATATCCCTACATGTGTTCATTATGGAACATACTAAACTATTTGTGGTTATGCCTTAAGAGGAACTATATAAGAGAATATCTCTATGATTTCTAAATAACTCTCTGATGTAAATTGTAATATATAGGAGGATGTAATACTACTCTCATTTTAACTAACTCTATAGAAATATCCTACATAGGTGTAATAAATGAGTCTAAACTATGATCCTAGATAGGTATAATAATAAACTATAGTGGTGGTAATAGAAGAGGAGGAGATACCACTGACTATAGAGGGTATTCATATTAAATGCCTAAAACTTTGACCACCTGATTACAATGTATATATTTGAGACAATGATGTAATGTGTATGGTAATGTATAGAGCTTATGTATCCAAGGGCATCCTAATAACATGTCAAGATCCTTGTGCTTGGTTAAATTAATAATGGAGTAGCCATTATCATTTAACCAACATGAATATGTAAAATTATATGCCAAATAGTTATATATATGTGTCAATCAAATACTTGAACTACTTTTGATATATCTTGTAAGTCTTATTATGTGTACCCAAGAGTGAAAAGAAGTGTCATTATACATGATTTTTCACTTAACCCATTATCTATTGTGATACTATGTATGGGTTGTGTATTGATATAACCTTGAATAAATAATGGATCTAGATCATCATCAATAATCTCACTATCATCAAATGTGATCATATGATGAGATGTTGATGTGCTTGTAAGTGTATCAATAATATCATAGATAGCATGTCCATATGTCATAGGATTAGGATGAATGTTAAATTAAAGGTGTATCTCTAATCATCTTTAATTTATGTTATTCCATGGTTTGGAAATGGATTACTAAATATTTCTAACTTTGCATTTTCATTTTGTTATGGTGTATCATCCTTTGTGGGTGTGCTTAACTTAACAATATTATAATCAATAAGATTTGGTATATTATGTCTTAACTTGTAACACTTGTTTTTAGAATGTAAAATATATCTGTGATAGTCAAAATATGGATTATTGTTGAAACCCGTATGTTTAGGATTACCCATAACAACCTCTAATGATGGAGGGAGAGATATGAGATTGTACTCAAGTAACTTTTGTAATAATATGAATGTCATTTTTGTCACCAAATATTTCACCCTAGATGACATTATTCAAACTTCTTCCATGTTTTGGAAACATGGGAACATTTACAAGTATGTGGGTGTTCCTCTATTGGAAATGAGCCTTTATATTTAAGGGCTAGCTCCCTGAATGTATCTTGGAATTATCTTATCTATGCCAACTAATTATTTATGGGGAAAAGAGATATAAATCACATGAATTTAACCTAATATAAAGGAGGTGATGTACCAAGATGTCTTCCATATGACCATCATACTTTATTGCACTAAAAAATGAGGCACACAAACTATCTTCCAAGTCCTATGGATTCTAACATGAGTATTTCAATATGGAGGTGAGATGCATGAGAGATATCTGAGGTAAGTGAACCATATGCTAGTTTAAAACACTAAGGGTGATTTTATACTTAAAACATAGGCTTATATACTTGAAAACACTTCATATGAAAGGATAAGGGAAGAAAGGAAGATAATTATCACTTTGCATCACCATACATCACTTACACACTTAGACAATTGTTCAAGAACTCAAAATCAGATTTACATTAGTGTTCAAAGGTAAAATATGATATCATTCTAGTAGTGATTCGCCATATATGGAGTGGAATTTTTTACAAGGGCAAAAATGGCATCTACTTATAGCATTTGAGAGAGAAGTGGGAAAAGAGAAGTCTAAAAGGGGAACCAAATGAGCTTAACTTCATTTGAATCATAGTTATAATTACGTCTACAAATTATGCCATTTAGACCTTTTGATTAATCTAGGTCACTTCAAGTGTTGCACAATTACATTATTACCTCATTTATGCTCCTTGACAGTTGCAATAGTGGGGTCAAGTTGTTCCAAGTTGGGTCTTGACATCAATGTAATTATAACCATTAGATCAATTTGTTAGAACATTGTCCTAGTGCTAATTTCTCCTAACTAGTTTGTCATAAGGTGCAAAAGTGGAGAAAATGGCCCCTTTCATGAAGTTGGTTCTAGAAATGAACTCATTGGAGTCTACGTGTATGCCTTCATGGCACCCTTTGAAATTCTAGCTCTAGTTCAAACTAGATCATGCTCAAACTTGTCCCCATGCTCATAGGTCCACCATAGATGAAAAACCAATCTTAGACTATTAGTTTTCCTAAAGTTGTCACATTGATGTAGACCTATAGACTATATAACCCCTTTCTTGATTATAATAGGTATAAATAGACCCACTTTATCTTTTCAAGAACTAAGGATTCATAATATCCATGGATCCTCTTTAAGAATGGCAAACATAGTCACAAAAATAATCTTGCATGATACAAAATGTCAAACTAAAGGTCGATATTCAGATTTAATGGCATCCCTTTATGTTATTTATACTTGACCACATGGTTGTTCCCACTCCATGACATTCAAATGATCTTTAATGGTGGTGAGATGATCCCTGTAAGACCTTGTTTACCTTGGTCAAAAATTACTCCTTTGGTTTAACTTTGAATGTCAAAAAATGCTCAGGCTAATCAAAATGATCTAAACTATCTTTTCCCCCATTAGCCTCATATATCCTTGTTGATCTCTTGACTTATCTCACACTGTTATATCAAAATTCATAAATGAATGTGGTCCCTTAATTTTCTACCATGAAGATCCTTTGACATGCTGACTTTCACTCACTTCATTGGATCAATATGTACAAAGTAATGAGAGCCTTTGATCTCAATGGGCCCACTTTCCTACCAATTGAGCTCATACCATTGGAACATTGGTATGATTGAATGTGAACCATTGATATGATTTAAATTTAAAACAAATGTTTATTTACCATGGTCTAAATTTGATGTCTACATGACCATTATTTAACGTCTATGAGACCATCATTGACATCCATGTGAACATCAATGTAAGACCCTAATGGTTTTTGCCATAAATTATAGTTGACATCTATGAAAATTTTGCCCATTATTTGACCAAGTTTGAAAGTTTGGATCTGAAAGAGAAAATCTCATGGAGGCACCAAAATTGTAAGAGATGTTCTTGATACTAAAAGGATTATGCCCACTTGATCTACTAGTTCTATGAGCTTTTTGAGTGTGTTTACAAATTATACAAGTGATCTAAGTTTTATTATTTTCATGAAATCCAAATGCATATTAATGATCACTTAAACCTAAATGGCTAATTTAAAAATCTTAAACAATATGTTGTGTGAATGTCTTATGCTATAGATCCAACTTTGAATGCTCATAACCTAAGCTAGAAAACTCATGTAAACTTGAAATTTTAAAGATATGATATAGGCATGAAGAGATATATGGTGTTTTAATAATTTGGATCATGGGGGTTCCTATGTGAAGATATAAAATTTTCAAACAAGCTGACCAATGTGATTCCATATGACATGTAGGATGACTTGGCCCCATAGACTTGGCAAGCTAAACTTTGAAGGCTTAGATCTTGAGATAGAAGACTCATCAAGATATGAAACTTATAGAGAATGATATTATCACTAAGGAAATTTACATCACATGGTTTGATGGTCACATTAGGTTTTTTGAGAATATTTATAAATTGCATAAGCAAGTTATTTAGTCTAGTCTCTAGATGACATCTTGATGATGATCTGGCTTCACAAAGCTTAGTATTAAACTTTTTCAGATTTGAATGATTTTTTGATGCCTATGTGAACTTTTCCCTAATTTTTAATTGCATTAGACACCATGAAAGCTTGCCACTTTCATATATGACTCTAAAATAACCCCTAAGACACCAAATGACACAAGGACTAAGCTAGACTATGACCAAAACTAGAATGGCATATGAAATGACATCAAATGAGCTATAACATACCCTATGAAATTATAAAAATCCCCTATACAAGATTTTGACTATAGGGGGTTGACCCATTTTGGCTTGGGGTAAAAATGGTCAACATCTTTGGTGATTTCCCAAGGGTGGTATGATTGTTATGCCATGACCAATTTCCTAATCCTATCCATTGGGTTACAGAGTCACAAGTATCCAGGTCTAACATATAAATTACCTTGAAAAACACATAAAACAAGTAAAGACAAAGAAGAAGTAGGACGCAAGACAAGAACCTTATAAAAAACACACATGTGCTCCAAAAGAACTTATAGAACATAACACAACACAACAAGAAAGGAAACACACACCTAATCTAATATTTACAAAACTAACCTTTAGTTCTCAATAGTAAGGTTTCAAATGTATTAAATTTAGAAGGATATGAAACTCTTCCCCATTCATCCTTGCTAACTAAAAATATTTATTTTTCTTGTATTTGATGATGACATATGGTCCACTATATAGGGTATCAAATTTGGTATGTCTCCTTGTTTTTTCTCTATCTTCATCCCATTTCAGTACTATGTCACCTTCTTGAAATGATATTGGAGTTTCCTTCTTATCAAAATAACTCTTTGTTAGTAGTTGGTGATGCTCCATAGCATGATGAGATTTATCTCTAGTCTCTTGAAACTACATTAATTCTATCAATCTCACCTTCATTATGGTATTCTCAATCAAATCTAGTTGATGTGCTAACTCTAAAGCAGGCAACTCCTAAGAGATATACAACCTAACCTCCCTTACATATACAAAAATAAAAGGAAAATTCCCTATTTACCTCTTAGGATTTATCCTATCAGCCCATAAGGCTATCTTTAATTTGGTGTGCCAAGATCTTTTGTTATGTCTAAGGTTCTCTTCATGATTCTAATAAAAATTTTGTTAGTAGATTTAGCCAACCCATTACCTTAAGGGTAATAGTTGGATGAAGTGCACAATAATATGCCATTATTATTTTCCCAATCACCTATCTTAACACCCATAAAAGTAAGATCATTATCTAGAATAATAGTAGGAGTGCCAAACCTTATTATGATGCTCTCATAGAACTCCAATATAGCATTTTTCATTAGCTTATTTTAATGTTACTACCTCAACCTATCTTTTAAAGTAATCAGTTTCTTTGAGTATCCATTTATGACCAACACTTTATGGGGGGTTTACCATACCAATAAAATAAATAACCCAATACATGAAACATTGGTCTACTTGGATAGGCTTCAAAAGAAAAGATACAAGCTTCTACTTTCCTATAAGGAAAGCACATTTTCCACACTTTCTCACCCAAGCATGGCAATACTTGAATAGGCTAGGCCAATAATAACCTACCCTCATGATCTTGGTAGCTATGGTTCTTGGAGAGAAATGGCCTCCAACTTTCCCATCATGGAACTTCTTAAGTAACACTCCAAACTGATAATTATCAATGCATCTCAATATTACACCATTAATATCTCTTCTAAAGATCACAATATCTAGACGATAAAAGGGAATAGATTGAAACCTAAAATATCTCCTTTGTGATCTACTCATACCATTAAGATACTCACCATTTTGGATAAATCTAATCGTATCTTGTGTCTAACTTTATGGAGGTAATGAACTAGCTAATTGGGAACAATCATGATTGACTAGCTCCTCTTACTTTGACTCATGAAGATCCAAAGCTATATGTGCACAAAGGCCTTCACCCTTTATCAATTTTGTCACCTTGATATCAACATCATATTCCATTACCTTAGTGATCCACCCTACCTTCTTTTCACTAAGATCTTTGCTCAAGAGAAACTCTTTGGTACTAGGATGAGAGACCATAGCATGAATATTATTATTTGAAACCATATGTCTAAACTTATTTAGTCCCCTTAAAAAAGCAAGGACATGTTTCTCCATAAATGTGTACTTGACTTCATCATCTTCTAAACCTTGACTAAAGAATGCAATTGGATAATCCATATCCTCATCATTATTTTGCATTAGCATGGATGAGATAGTATCAAGGTTAGAAAATGAATACAACATGAATTATTTAGTAAAATCATGATTAAAAATATTAGGAGCTTCTGTAATTTCTTTATTTATGGCTTCAAAATGACTCTTACCCTCTTTGGTCCAAGAAAATACTTGGTTATTCCTAAGCATAATTATGATAGGTTTCACCAAAGATGCAAAACTAAGTATGAACCTCCTTAAGAAATATATCTTTCTAAAGAAAATTTGAAGACCTTTCTTATTCAAGGTAAATTATAATCCTAGAATAGATTCTATCCTCTTACTATCAATAGTCAAACCATCCTTAGAAATAATATGTCCTAAGATCTTACCTTCATGAACAACAAAAATGCACTTCTTTGGATTAAGAGATACTCCACATTGCATACATATTTCAAAAACTTATCTAAAGTGTTACATGTGTTCATTAGCATCTTTATAAAACACTGTTATATCATATATATAAACCAATAGCATCTCATTGATCAAACCTTTGAAGGCCATGTCTATTGATCTTTAAAATGTGGCACCAACATTAGACATACCAAAGGACATCTTCCTATAATCAAAATTCCCCAATTTAGTAGTGAAGGATATCTTAAATTTATCATCATCACTGACTAAAATCTTATTATATCTTGAATATCCATCTAAAATAGAAAAAATTGAGAACCTAAAACCATTTATAAAATTTGCTCCATTGAGGGTAGATGATATTGATCTTTGAGTGACACTCTATTAAGATATCTAAAGTCTACACAAAGTCTTATCTCCCCATTCTTATTTATAATAGGCATAAGGTTAGAAACCCATGTTGAATGCTTGATGGGAAATATTATCTCAGATTCAAGGAGTTTGGTAGACTCTATCCTCATGAGTTGTTTAACCTTGATGTTGATGGGTCATTTATCTAATCTAGTTTAATTCTAGGTTCTAACTCAATGGTATGGTGTGCTAGGCTAGGATCAAATCCTTTGAGGTCCTCATATTCCCAAGAAAATATATCATGAAAATATCTACATATCACAATGAATGCTTGCTTCTCCAATGTAGAACACACCTTACCTAGTTTGAGAAGTTTGTCCTTGAATATGAAGACTTTTTCATAATTATCCTCTTTTGTAGGCATACTCACTTTCTCCTTATTTTGATCATTCTAATTGAATATAATTTCTAAGGTCACCAAAATCTTATGTTTCTTATTGGTTCTTAGTTTCACAATCTAATCACCTAATTATTCTTGGAGCCTCCTTTGATTCCTTAAAGAAAACTTAGCCTCATTTTGTAAGAAGCATGCAATTTGTTTGTCACTATCAGACACTTTCCAATATAATTCATTATCAAGTATAGAATCTATGATAATTATCTTAATATGAGACTATTTTCCCTCCTCTTTTATGGTATTTAGGAGTATCAAATTAAGCTCTTATGGAAGCTAGTCTATCAACATGACTATTTTGCTCCCTTGGGACTAATTATATATTGAATGCATTGAAGTCTTCAATAAAATCCTACACCCTATGCTTGTATGAATTAAGAATAGGGTTCTTGGTATTAACCACATTCCTCACCTAATGCACAACTAATTCATTATCTCCATATACTTGCAAGTTCTTGATTCCTTTTTTCTTTGCCCATTAAAGGATATGAATTAAAATTTCATACTCAACCACATTACAAGTACAACTAAAATCAAATATGTATGAAGCATAATATTATTATTTAAATGGGAAGACTAAAATAACACCAGCTCTTGCACCAACCTTACTTATTGAACCATTAAAAAACATCTTCCACAGTTCATCATCTTCACCCTCTTCCTTAGCAAGTAAAGGTGTTAGTACTCCTTCATGTATACAATACACTCCTAAATCAGTTTCCTCCACAAAAGCATAGGGATCATGCTCATAAGTGTTAATAATATATTCATCAAGAAAAAAATCTAAAATACCTTCATTCTTGGAGGAAGTTCCATCATCTACAATAGAATCCTTTTCTTCAAGAACAACATAATTCAAATTAGAATCTGTCTCAATGTAAGGTTTAATATGAAACATTGCAAGAGGTTGTGTCCTAATTATCACCTTGGCCCCATTCCTTGTTTTAAAGGCTAGGAAAGATAATTAAACTGAGAGATAGCCACCTATCTTGGCTTTAAAGTCCCTTGATAGGCAGATTGCAAAGTGGGTTGTGAGATCAACCATAACTATGTCTTGCAAGATAGGAAAATTAGGACAATTATGCAAGAAAACCTTAAATCCTTTTATCAATTATAATATCTTGGTAGGTTTACCATATAATTGAATGACCCCTTTTCTATGTGGATCATATTTTAGGCCTAGCTTGTTAGCTACAACTTTGGGCATGACAAAAGAAGAAGCTCCACTATTGACTATGAAATTATGTACCAAATTGTCACCTATAATGAGGGTGAGGTAAAATGGTGGAGGTTTCTCATTCTTAATGGATGGTTCAAAAATGGTACTAGGAGAATTTTAAATAGGAACATTGACATGAATTTGATTTTAGGGTGAGACACTAACAAAGGCAACACATAATTGCTTTTATAGGAGTTCCTTTTTACTATGCATATGAAGAACATACCAAATAGAAATGAATGTTTTAGTATTCTTAAAAGAATCTATAATATTTAAATAATCCATACCTAATTTATCTTGGGATCTTGTAGGTAGAGGGTTGCTTGAAACTTGAGGAATAGGAGTAGACCTTACCATATTTTGACTTGATGGAGATGTAGAAGCTCTTAGAATTGTCACACTTGTAACTATGTCTTATTTCCTTAAAGGAGGATTGGATGAGCCTATGGGCATGATACTACCACCTCCTATAACCTTCCTCTTAGCCCTTGTATTTTATATGACAAAGTCTCCTTGATTTAACACAAAAGTGCCTTCAACTAGAAAATTGGTGAAGATCTCTCCGTGAGGTTACCAATCTTCATTAACTTGCATCATCACCTCATATTCATTTGATATAAGGGGAGTAACTAATATTTTAACAACCATATATTTCTCTCCATTCTCATTAGCATCCATGAATTGGTCTTGCTACCAATCTTCTCCCTACACCAAATTACTATGAATTGGTACCATCTCCCTTGTATTGGTGGTAGAGTTAGGATTATATGCATTAGCATTCCTATTGGGATTAGGCTACCATTGGCCTATTTATATTCCATATCATTAACCATAATATCATTGATAGGGGTAAATATTTTGATAGGTACCTTGTTGCATATTAGCTTTCTTATTTTGAGCCTCTAAGGCTAGGAACTTTACTTTCCAATCGACATTATTTTCTACCTGTCTAGGAGAAACCTTAGTTTTGGTATTGGCATTAGGAACTTGGGATATATATGGAATATTAGTAGAAGCATGAGATAAATGAGGCATATAAACCTTAGGAGGCAATCTTCCATCTTGGATGAGATTATTCTTAGATTTGATAGAAATATCATATGATTTGGGAAGAGTGGAATCTCCCATAGATTGAATCATGATAAAAATTTTAGTCCCAATGTATTTTATGTAGGAAACACAAAGATAAAAGGTGGTATCATAAGAGGAAGCAATCTATGCCAAGTCATCTAAAACCTTTCATTGAAGTCATGCATTTTTTTTTGGGTTCCCTTTTTATCACTTTGAGTTGATGTATGGGAGAGGCATGATAACTTTAATTTCTAAATCTAGAAGTCAAAAACTCTCCAAACTCATCCCATGTTGTGATGCATCCACCTTATAGAGTCCTATACCAATCAAGAGGCTTCTCTTTAAGGGACATGGCAAGAAGTGTAATGGTAAAGTTCTCTCAAATAATATTGTGGAAACTACAAAATTTAGAAACATATCTAATGTGCTCACTATGTGTGACATGAATCTCACCATTGATTGTGGGCACACATTTCATGGCATTAGGAGGAATGACATCATATACTAGAAGTCGAACTAGATTTTTAGTATTGAAGGAAAGGAAATCATGAGGTTTAGCCATGTATTCTTCTTCAATATCTTCAATTTATTTAGCCTATTCACTCTCTTCCTCTTTATAAAAATGTACTCATTATTCAAATGGTAGATTAGGCTATGGATATTAAAATTCAAGAGGAATTTCAAGTTGAATGGGTGAGTTAATCAGATTGAATGTTCTAGCAGAGGATGACCTAGTGAGAACCATGAATTATGAGGGCATGTTTATAACAAAAAAATTGGCTTGAACTAGATTTACCATGAAGGAGTTACCAAATGTTGAGTAACACACCAATTTGTAACTAATGTTGTCAAGACTAGCATTCACCTTGACAAGTTGCTTTGAAGATATACATCCCACTACGTGTGCCAGAACTATTGTCACTAAATATTGTACCTTAAAAGAAGTTGTTCAAGATTATTCCTTATTTTGGAAACATGGGAACATTTATAGGTATGTGGGTGTACCTATACTAGAAATGATCCTCTAGATTTAAGGGCTATCTCCCTAAATATATCTTGGAATGCTCTTATTTATGCCAACTAATTAATTATTAGGAAAAGATTTAGAGATTAAATTAATTGAACCTACTCTAAAGGAGGTGATGAACCAAGATGTCTTCCATATGACCATCATAATTTCCTCCACTAAGAAATAAGGAACACAAACTAATTTCCAAGTCTTATGGATTCTAACATGAGTATTTAAATAAGGAGGTGATATGCATGAGAGCTATCCAAGGCAAGTTAACTATAGGATAGTTTTAGAGAATAAGGCTCATTTTACACTTAAAAGATAGGCCCATACACTTGAAAACACTTTATATGACCTATTAGAATAGGAACTCCTACACAAATATGAAAGGATAAGGGAAGAAAGGATAGAGAATTATCACTTTGTATCACCATACATCACTTGCACACTTAGAAAATTGTTAAAGAACTTAAAATCAGATTTTCATTAGTGTTCAAAGGAAAACTATGACATCTTTATAGTAGGGCTTTGACATACATGGAGTGGAATTTTTTACAAGGGCCAAAATGGTAGTTATTTATAGCTTTTGAGAGATAAGTGGTAAAATAGAATTCCAAAAGGGGAATCAAATGAGCTCAAATTTATTTGAACCATAGTTACAACTGATTCTAAAAAAATATGCTCATTCAAACCTTTTTATTGATCCAAGTCACTTCAAGTGGTGATATAGTTGAATTATTCCCTCATAAATACTCCTTAATGATTATAATGGCAGGGTCAAATTGTTCTAAGTTAGGTCCTGACATCAATGTAGTTAGAACCATTAGATCAATCTATTAGAACTTTATCCTAGTGTTAACTACTCCTAACTTGTTTGTCATGGTGTACAAAAGTGGAGAGAAGGTTCCCTTTCATGTAGTTGGTTCTGGCAATGAAGCCATTAGAGTCTACATGTATGCCTTTGTGGTACCCTTTGAAATTTTACCTTTGGTTCAAAATGGATCATGCTCAAACTTTTCCCCATGTTCATAGGTCCACCATAAATAGAAAACCAATATCAGACTATTGGTTTTCCTATAGTTATCATATTGATTTAGACCTATAGACTATATATCCCTTTTTTATTATAATAAGTTAAAATAGATCCACTTTATCTCTGTAAGAATTAAAGATTCATAACATGCACAGATCCTCTTTAAGAATGATGAACATAGTCACAAAAATAACCATGCATGATATAAAATGTCAAACTAGAGGTCCGTATTTAGATTTAAATGCATCCCTTTATGTTCTTTATACCTAACTACATGGTTTTACCCACTTTATGGAATTTCAATGAGCTTTAATGGTAGTGAGATTATCCCTATAATACCTTATTTTCCTTGGTCAAAAACTACTCCTTTGGTTCAACTTTGAACATCAAAAAATTCTTAGGCCAATCAAAATGCTCTAAAGTATCTTTACACCTATTGGGCTCATAGAACCTCATTGACTTATTGACTTGTCTCACACCATCAAATCAAAATGCATGAATGAACATGGGCCCCTGATTTCCTACCATGAAGATCCTTTAACATGTTAGCTTTAACTCACATTATTGGGTCAATATTTATGAAGTACTATGAGCCTTTGATCTCATTGGGCCCACTTTTTTTCTAGTTGAGCTCACACCATTGGATCATCAATATGATTGAATGTGAAGCATTAATTTTCTTGCATTTGAAAACAAATGTCTATTTACCATGGTCTTAATTTGACATCCATGAGACCATCATTTGACATCCATGCAAATGCTAAATTTAAGAACCTAATGATTTTCACCATAGCTTAAAGTTAACATCTGCATGAAAGTCTCCCATTATTTGACCAACTTTGAAAGCTTGGATTGAAAGGAAAAAGGTCATGGAGGTACCAAAATTGTAGGTGATGTTCTTGATACTAAAAATATTATTCCCACTTGATATAGTGGTTCTAGTGGTACTAAAAATATTGCTTTCTAATTGTGTTTATAAAGTGTTAAAGTGAGCTGACCTATGTGAATTACATGACATGTGCTCACCTATCACTAATCAGTTGAATCTAAATGGCTAATTTACAAAGCTCAAACTTGATGTTAGTGAAAATGTCTTATATTATAGGTCCAACTTTGAATGTTTATAATTTGAGCTAGAAATCTCATGCAGACTTGAGCCAACCTATGTGAATTGTATGCCATATACTCACCTGTCACTGATCATTTGAATCTAAATGGCTACTTTATATAGCTCAAACTTGATGTTAGTGTGAATGTCTTCTATTACAGTTCCAACTTTGAATGCTCATAATTCAAGATAGAAAGCTCATGTAGAATTGAAGAGCTCTATGGTGATAAATCCTTTGGCTTGTAGGGCTTCCTATGTGAAGATATAAAATATTCAAACAAGCTAACCAGTGTGTTTCCATGTGACATGCAAGACAACATGGCCCCTTATACTTGGCAAGCTAAACTTTGAAGGCTTAGATCTCAAAATAGAAGACTCATTGAGATATGAAACTTGTATAGAATGATCTTGGCACTAAAGACATTGATCTCATGTGGTCTAATGGTCACATAAGGTTTTTTGAGCATATTTATAAATTAAACAATAAATTTGTCTAGTCTGGTCTCTAGAGGATGTCTTGATGATGTTTTGGCTTCAAAAATCTTGTTCCTAAACTTTTGCAAATCCAAATGATTTTTTGAGGCCTATGTGAACTTGTCACTAATCTTGAATTGCATTAGACTCCATAAAAACCTACCACTTGCATATATGACTCTAAAATGACCCCTAAGTCACCAAATGACACACAAGGACTAAGCTAGATTATGACCAAAGGTATAATGGCATATGAAATGACATCAAATGAGATACAACATCCCCTATGACATTATAAAAATCCCTTATAAAATATTATAACTATAGGGGATTGACCCATTTTGGCTTGGGGTAAAAATGGTCAACAATAACCATCAAAATTTCCTCGATAGAGTTGTAAACTAAAGTTTTTTTTTGGTTTTGATATTACATAGAGTGTTACTTTTTATTCATTATTGATTTCATTAGATTTGAATTTGTATCTTGGTTTGCTTTGAAACTTAGCATTTTAAATAGTTGTAACATTTGGTGCATACTTAAGTTTTTTCAAAGTTATGAGTTTGATCTCTCATTTTTTTGACTATATGTCATAACTCATTCAAATATTTTAATTTTTCAAACATGATAGACTCATGAAGTGGTGTTATAAAAATTTGTGTGAAGATATATTGTAACTCATTATTTTACACACAATTGGTCAATTTAACTAGCATAATTTTATATCAAATATTATATTCACTTATTGGCTCATTGTACCCTTTCTTTTGTTTATAAATTCTTGCATAAGATAGTTTTTTACCAATGTTAATAGAGAAGTGTGTTAAAAATTGATCTGTCAAAGGGTTGAATGATTTAAAATTGATTAACTAATTAGAGTGGAATATTAAATAATCATTACCATAAAATTATTTGAGGCTTCATGGAAATAACTTGGTTACTAATTTTTATTTTATGCATAATATAAACATGCTACATGAAATGATATAATATGTTATTTGTGATCACCTTTACCTTCACAGAGTGGAAGCTTAGGATCTACAAATCTTATTGGTAATGGGCAATATGTTATTTCAAGTTCTAAAGAATTATGAAGAAAAATATGGGAATCTATTGAATGAGTAGATCTAAAGACACCTTGATCTAATTGCAACACCTTAGCATGTAGGATCATAACAATGTGCTCAAGAGAATGTGCATTAGGTGAGGTTGGTGGTGGACCATTATCATAATCAAAAGTAGTGTGTATGCTTCCTATGTAGAAATAAATATATAATTTTTTTGTAATCCTTGTTATGCCCCCATACCTAGATATGATGTCATATATGTAATTAGAGTTGTTTATATAGGAATAGAAGAAATAATAGAATTTGGGACAAGTGGAAGTATAAGCTTGAAAGGGGTGATTAATATCATGGAGAATCTCATTTTTCTCTCAATTTAGAAGGTTGATACCATTTATTGTTTTCGTTTCTTACAATGTATGGTAATGCATCAATCATATATGAATTAGATTTAACATATTAAATTAATAATTTGTCATTAATTTCATCAAATTGTCTTGAATTAACTTTATAAATCTAAATAATTATGATAAATTCATTAATATGGTACATAGTATGCATTATAAATTCTATAGAGAGAGGGTAGGAAGAAAAAAGGAAACATGCCTACCCATTGGTGGCTAGTCGTGATAGGTATTATCTCAGATTAGATATTTCAACAATATGAATTGAGGAAGGTTTGAGATTGAAAATTATTCATTTTAACCATTTTATTATATTTTAATTTTATCCATACAAATATAACATGAATCTAAATAAAAACTTGAAAAGAAACATAAAAAGTGATGATGAACCTTATTATATGGATTTAAAAATATAAGGAAAATTCATTCATTACAGTTGTGATTTGATTTTGAAATTTTGAAACTTCAAATGCCATTAGAGGTATAAGTAGGCAAGGTGTGTTTAATTTTTAGGCTCTCAAATATAATGACTCAAGTTATAAATAATGAATAAGGCCAAAATGGGAATTGAATATTAAGTAATCCATCATCACTTGGTCACACTATCCTATCTTTGAGGTATGTTGATAGTAACTTCCTAGGCTAACTGTATACTAGTGCACTACAAAATCAAATGGCCAAAAGGCTTCCTATGGTTGAAAAGTAAAACCCTATATACTTTCGATATACTTTTTGTATAATTGGAAGCTAAAGTATGTTATATTAATCTCTAATTGATTGAGTATTGGAAAAATAACCTTCACACCATGGATAAAGTAAAACACATGACCTTTTTGCCCTGAAAATAACTCCTTTGAGTTTTACAACTATTAGAACATAGTTCTAGAAAGTAATAAAAATAAAAGAAAATAAATATAAAATGAATAAAAGAAAATATTTATGTGCATGGAAATTAGGGATTTAATCCAAAATCCCTAAGTCAAATAAAAATCTATTTCAGTGTTCAATCAAATCCTATAAAGGATGATCAAAGTTATCTTTAGTGTATGGGAATCATGAATTCAACTAAAACCCTAAGATAAAAATATGAAACACAAAGCTCAAGAAATAATTAGGTTCATCAATATATTTTACCCTATATTTTATTTAATAATATTTAACATGCATAAAACATTGAAAGACACTTCTTATTGTAATATATGGCATTCCAACATAAATATGAATGTAAAGGTTGAATTGATTAAAATTGAATGACAAGTGGCATATACTAAATATATAAAGTACAACCAATAATAATATGATTGAATTTTTTGGTTTCTAGCTGAATATAGTAGGAATTAGACTATGGAAAACATGATAAAATAGGCCTATGATAGTTCAAGTATAGAAACAAAGATTGTAGCTATATCTAGACAATTGTACGATCCTTAGACAATAATACAACATGGTATTATTTGTTGACTATAGATTTATCTATTTTGAAAGTTGAAATTGTAATTATTTTTCACCTATATTATGTCTAATAAGAGGGATGAGATATTTATACTCTATTAATTTTATGTAAAAACCTACATTTTTATCCTTGCCTTGAAAACCCTAGGTGTACTTACAAGAACTAGAAACATATAAAAATTAATGGGAAGTGTAATGGGATAAGTTAACCCCAATCAACCCTATTGAAAATTTACCACTACTTACATATCTAGATACTCCAAAGAGGAAACCAATCCATGCATAGTTCTCCCACATAACATGATTGTGAAACTATGTTCTTTTACTATATGCATTCAACTAATAATTTGGATTTGATACTTGATAATGTTCACTCTTGGCTTGACTTGGAATGCTTCGGCCTTGGTTTGGGTATGTACTTAATGATTGATATTAAATTTAGGAAGAATAGGTTATCTTCTCTCAATGTGTCATAGTGTATAAATGCTCAATAGATAGTTCCAAGGTCTATGAAGATCTAGTGTAGTAAGTAAAGACCTTTTATTTGTATTTATAGGAGTCCAATTGAATAATTTTCCTTTAGCTGACTTTGGAAACATGTGGGATGAACCATATGGATATTTCAAATTTTATAAAATAAGACATTAAATTGTGTGGGGATAAGGTATAAGTGGACATATATGTGGTGTAAAACCTTTTTATAGATCATGAACCTATCTTAGAAAAGCAAGGAATAACTAGCCTGATGTTGGGAAGAATATGAGAGTGATATAAAGTGGTTTGAGCAATGACTTGGGAATTATTGTGTAGTAGTGACAACATATAGATGTTTCAATCCCAAATATACATAAAAGGATAAAATAATTATGAATAAGAGTCATATTTTTGAACATAAGTCAAGTGGTTCAATATATGTCAATAATTAATGTTGTCAAGTACATGTGATTAGATTTAGGTATCTAAAAATTTATGAGTATTGTAAATATTTAGTAATATGATTTATTAAATAATTTTATGTTATTTTAGGTCACACTAATCTTAAATTCATAAAAATGGCTATGTAGGAATAAGAATGATAATATGATGGAAACCTTGTGTTTCTCCCATGCCATTGGTGGGCATTACATGTGTTTAAAAATGTGTAGATATAGGAATAATAACATTAGTAGTTTGAAAGCCCTGGGTAGAATCAATACTACAAAAAAGTTTATTAGTATAAATGAAGAGCTCATGTTGTTCTTCCTCATATGTGATAGCCTTAGAATTATTTTCCATTTCAAATTGGGTTATATGTAATAGTGAATCATGTAAGTGTGGATTCATTTTAAGGTGTTTAGTTAATTCCTTTCAATCTATTTCATATACTCTTCTATGAACATCAACACTAGAATCCATATTAATTATTTATTATTCATAATCATTTTCAAATTCATTATAGATATATATTCCATCAAGAGGGTGTACTCTATCTCTTATGATGGTGGTAGCATGGACCTTGATAAGAAGGGAAGAATGGTATCTATCACTAACTTGAGGAGGGACAAACTAAGTGACATATGAGGGTACTTGGGATTCAAAATTCATACAAGATGTATTACTAAGGAAATTTAGGAAATTATCATCATTAATTTTACCCTCAATTTTATTATACATAAAGTTTAACCATTTCATTACATGCTTTTGAAATATATTACATATTTCAAGTCAAAATGTAATTATATAAAATCATTGTTTGATTTAGAAAATAAAAAGTATGAATATCCATTATAGCTATCATACAATGTCCATAATAAAGAACTAACCAACCAAGGAAAACTACGAGGAAGTTTTGGAAATAAATAGGTTTTTCCTAAAAATCACCAAATAAATTAAACTAAAAAATTATTTGTAAAATAGATACACCCTTCATCCTATAGACCAAATTTATTAAAAATATTAAAATTCTTACTCTAAAAAATCTATAAATAATTCTGGTGAAAAAATAGGTTTTTGATTCAAGAAATACAACTAATAAAAACATTTGAGCATTTTGAAAATAGATTCGTTATGAACTAAATATCAATGAAATAAGAAACAAACATAATAAAGGAAACCTTAATAGGATAATAAGCATTAAACCCCAGGGAAAAAGATTAAAAAACATTATACTTACAACTATGAAGCTAGAAATAATTAGGAATTAGGTCTGAAAATCAAACACCAAGGCATAATTTTGAAACCCAATAAAATAGGAAATAAACCATAAAGGGAGCCTATAGTTTTGATATGTTCTAAACAAAATATAGGTTCACCAATATGTTTTTCCTTATTTTGGATTAAGTGAACCTAAACAAGATAAAAATTTGAAAATTTAGATTGTATTAAGTATATAAATAATACACAAATTTGAATATAATAAGAAAAATATGATTTAAACAATTACACTAGTTATGAATAGAAATGATTTAATAGATTAATATATTTATCATGTTTAATATTATATATAAGTATGAGAATAAATACAGGCAACAAAAAACTTGAAAGTATACTTTGAGTCACTCATATAAGGAATTAGGTGTCTGGAACCACTCGAACAAATATGTTATATTATAGATTCCTTCACTAGATGATAGCATCTATTTTCTCTCAAATTTGATTAGGTAGATTTTGCCTCTTAGTTTCAGTATAGGCCAATACTCTTGCTTGTAATCAATCTCTATGTGTAATATTAGGGGCTATGTATTTGAGAAGTATCCAAAAAATTGTATTCTTCTATTTGAAATCCTAGGTATAATTTTGAAACTAGGTTAAGGCCTTAAAAAGTGGAAAGAGGTGAGTTGATATGACCTCAACCATCCCCCAATGAATGGTTAAGCACTTCCTATGTATCTAATACTCTAAAAGGGGAAGTTAGACCACACATAGTTCTCCATGTTAGGTGTATGTGTGTAATGGTGATCCTTTAATGAATGCAATCTATAATATATATGTTGACACTTGATAAATGGAAATATTCACTTGGCTTAGGTGTTGTAGACTTGGCTAGGGCCTGCTACTTGAGACTAGTTAATCAACTAGGAATTTAGGGCATTTTTTCATAATGTGAAAGTGTATAGATGTATAGTTGAAGATTGATAGATGATATAATAGGATTAGACCTATTGTATATTTATATGAGACTCTTTGGGTACTTTATCATTCCATTGACATGAAAAACTTATGCGCTGACCATAAAGCTATTTTAAATTTGAAAAATGACCATTCCTAAGTGAGGGGATGAGTTCATCAGTGTTGGATATTTTTAGAATACCATGGGAATTTGAGTCTTCCAGAATTGTCTAAAACACAATAATACTAATTTGATGATCTAGGGATAGTTTGAGTATGATAAAAAAAAAATTAGATAGAAAATAGAGTTTTCTTATGTAGGTGACTAATATAAAATCAAGAAGGCTAGACCTATATAAAACATTTTAATGTGAGAAAATGGTGTCAAAGAGCCATATGTGTATGCATAGGTCATATAAGGTTAATGTGGGTAAATATTAACATTGCCGAGTGTCTAAAACTAGACTTTAATGTCTACAGTAAGTATGAAAATTGCCTCCTTTGTCAATTAGATAAGATAATCCAAGTAGTATTGATTATTTTTCTATTTCATTCTTAGTATAATTTATTTTTACCTCATAACTTGGTTTTATTTGAAACTCTATAGTGAAAGTAGTTAGAACATTAACCACATAATTTAGCTTATTCAAATATATGAGCTTTACTTCTTGATCTCTAACTATATGGTATAAATCATCAAATGATTTGAATATCTTGAAGATACTAGACTCACAGAGAGTGAATATATCTTATAACTCATTGTCAACCATGTGATTTTTAAGTATGTTCTCATACCAAATCACGTAATCACTAAATTATTCATTGGATCCTTCCTCAAGTTTTACAATTCATCATAATATTTGAATAATTACACTAATTATAAATATAAATGACCTAAGGGATTAAGATTATTAGCATGTTTACTATTATATACAAGTATGAGACTAAATATAGTAATGAAAGGCTTGAAATTATAGTTTTAATCACTCATATAATGAATTGGGTGTATGGAACCACTTAAATGAATATGTTATATTATAGATGCCTTCACTAGATTAGAGCATCTACTTTTTGCCAAATTTGTCTAGGTATATTTTTCCTCTTAGTATCAACATAGGCTGCTAAACCTACTTGTAATCCATCTTTGTGTGCAATATTAGGGGCTATGTATGTGAGTAATATCCAAAAAACTTGTATTCTTATATTTTAAGTCCTAGGTTGACATTTTACACTAGGTTAAGGCCTAAAAATATGGAAAGAGATGGGTTGAGCTAACTTCAACATCCCCCAATAAATGGTTAAGCATTACCTATGTATCTAATACTTTAAATAGGGAAGCTAGACCACACGTAGTTCTCCCCATTAGGTGTATGTGTGTAATGGTGTTATTTTAATCAATGTAACCTATAATCTAGTTTTGAACACTTGAAAAATGGAAATATTTGGCTAGGGTCTTATACTTGTGACTAATTACTAAAGAAAGAATTTGGGGCATTCTATTTTAATGTAAAAGCTTATAGCTGTGTATTTGAGTATTTTATATGGGAATCTTTGGGAACTTTCTCACACCATTGACATGAAAAACTTATGTGCTGACCCATAAATATATTTTAAATTTGAAAAATGACCATTATTAAGTATAGGGATGAGTCCATCAATGTTGAAAACCTATAGAATACCCTAGGCCTTTGAATCTACTGGAATTGTTTGAAATATAAGAATATTAATCTGATGATCTAAGGATAGGTTGAGTATGATAATGAATAAGTTAGACACAAAAACATAGAATTACTATAGGTGATTGATATAAAATTAGGAAGGTTAGATCCATATAAATCATGTTTACATGAGAAAAGGGTGTGTAAGATCCATATGTGTATGCATAGGTCATATAAGGTTAATGTAGGTAAAGACTGGCATTACAAATTGTCTAAACTAGATTTTAGTGTCTACAATAATCATGAAAATTACCTCTTTTATTGATTGGATAAGATAACATGAGTAGTATTGATTATTTTTTTGGTCTCATTGTTAGTATAATTTATTTTGACCTCATAACTTAGTTTTATTTGAAAATTTATAGTGGAAGTAGTCGGAGCATTAACCACATATTTTAGCATATACAAATATATTAGCTTTACATCTTGATATCTAAATATATGGTATAACTCATCAAATCATTTGAATATCTTGAACATAATAAAATCATGGAGATGGGGAAAAAAAAATTCTTGAATATATTTTGTAATTCATTATCAATAAAGTGATTTGTCATCTTACAAAGTATGGTCTTATATGAAATCATATAATCACTAAATTTTTCATTGGATCCTTCCTCAATATTTACTTGTCATAATATTTGAACAATTACATTAATTATAAATATAAATGACCTAAGTGATTAATATAATTAGCATGTTTACTATTCTTTAAAATTATGACACTTATTATAGGTTACAAAAGGCTTCAAAGTAGAATTTGAGTCACTCATATAAGGAATTGGGTATATAGAACCACTTGAATGAATAGGTTATATTATATATGCCTTCACTAGATGATAGCATATATTTAATGCCTAATGTTTCTAGGTATATAACCCTCTCAGTTTTAGCATATGCCACTACACCTGTTTGTAATCCATCATTGTGTGAAATATTAGGGGTAACATATGTGCAAATTATCCAAAAATTTGTATTATTCTATTTGAAATCCTAGGTCTTATTTTGACACTAGGTTAAGGCCTAAAAAGATGGAAATAGATAGGTTGATTTGGCCTCAACCATCCCTCAATGAATGGTTGATCACTACCTGTGTATTTAATAAAATGAAGGGGGAAGTTAAACCACACATAGTTCTCCCTATTAGGTGTATGTGTGAAATAGTGATCCTTTAATGAATTCAACCTATAATAGATATTTTGACACTTTTCAAATGGAAATATTATCTTGGATTAGTTGTTTTAAACTTGGCTAGGGCCTACTACTTGTGACTAATTACCAATATAGGAGTTTAGGGCATTCCCTTTGAATGTGAAAGTGTATAGATGTATTTTTGAGGATTGATATATTATATAATAGGATTGGACCTATCATATATTTATATGGGACTCTTTGGGTACTTTCGCATGCCACTCACATGTAAAAATTATGGGATAAACCATAAAGCTATTTTAAATTTGAAAAATGATCATTACTAAGTATGAGGATGAGTCCATCAGTGTTGGACACCTATAAAATACCATAGGAATTTGAGTCTACCATAATTATTTGAAAGACAAGAATACTAATCTGATGATCTAGGGATAGTTTGAGCATGATAACAAACATGTTAGACACAACATACACAATTAATAGAGGTGATTGATACAAAATCAAGAAGGTTAGATACATAGAATACATTTCATATGAGAAAAGAGTGTGGAAGAGCCATATGTGTATGCAGAGGTCATATAAGGTTAATGTAGGTAAATATTGACATTAGAAAGTGTATAAAACTATATTTTAGTATATACAATAATCTTGAAAATTGATTCTTTATTAATTAGATAAGATAACCCAAGTAGTATTGATTGTTTTTTCTCATTATTAGTATAATTTATTTTTACCTCATAACTTTGTTTGCTTTGAAACTTTACAACATAAGTAATTGGAGCATTAAACACATACTTTAGATTATTCAAATATATAATATTTAATTCTTGATATCTAACTATATCATATAAATCATCAAATGATTTGGATATCTTAAACATAATAGACTCATGGAGAGGGGAAAGTAATTTTTTTGAATATATCTTGTAAATAATTATAAACCATATGATTTATCATATTATAAAGTATGGTCTTATACAAATCACATAATCACTAAATTATTTATTGGGTCCTTCCTTAAATTTTACTATTTATACATAGGATAATTTCTCACTAATATTTATTGAATTTTTTTTATAAACTAAACAACCAAAGGATTGAATGCCTTAACTGATTGAAATGGGAAGTCATAAAAATGTTGGCAATTTGGCCTGTCAAGGTCAAATACCAACCCCTATAATTGAAAACTTTTATTGGCCATCATAGTGTCCTTAACTATTAAGTGAAGAGATATTTGTTTTAGTTTCATGTTCATAGTGTGAAGTGTCATTCTAAGGTTTTGATATAGATTCAAGTGTTCCTGTGATTTGAAAATGCTCTGATGAAGATAGTGAAAAGAGGGTAGTTGATGACTTGTCATGAAATTTTATAGCATAATTTAGTATATGTAAGGTATGAAATGAGATATAAACTTTTAAAGTGTGATAAAAATGTATAAAACATTTATTTGAAACGTTTTAGGAGGCTATAATATGCTTTTATGACATTTAGTGGCAATTTTCCTTTGTAAAACCATGTGTATTTTTCCTAAAAAGACAAGTTTTGGTATTCAAATGTGGAAATGGTGTCAAAAGGCCAAAAAAATATTTATAATACCTTTTAAAAATATTTATATTCATGAATTTACTTTAGTCATAAATTTTCATACTATTTCATACAAGTTTTAAGCTAGAAAAGGCCTTCTTTAGCTCACATGTGCCAATTTTGGCCACATAAAGGTGTAAAAAGGTTTATTTTTTTTTTAAAATTCTTTCTAACTCATGGTCTTCTCCTTCTCTCCTTAAATTTGTATTTTCAAGCCTTTAGCTATGAATAAAAGGCAAAATAAAGGTTATTTCATGTATTTTTCATACAAGAGTACAAATTGTATAGACTTTTATGTACATCTGAGGCCTGGATATTGAATATGAGGATATACCAGGGGTTATATAATAATTTCAAGACAAAAAATTTAATATAGGACCAAAAATGGTTCCCTCCAATCATCTATCTTCTGTGCACATAGTGAGTGCCCTTCAGGTTTGTAGGTGGTAGGGCCATGAGAAAGAAAACCAAGGCTTGAAATTTTGTCCAGAGGAATTAATCATAGAAGGCTTATATATATATGGAAAGTGGTTATTAATTTTTTCATCTTTCCTTCATGAACCATCCCTTCGAAGTTAAGGCACTCATTATCTCTCCTTCATCCAAGCAGGCAATCAATATTTTAAGCTTTTTCTTCATCAAGGCATCATGGTAGAAAATTTCAAGATTATGGAGATTATTATGAACATGATTAACCATTCCATTTAATTATTTAGTTATTTTTCACATGTTAGAAGGTGATACAAATCTCAAGAACACATAATAATGAAAATCTATAGTCTACAAGCATATGAAGAGAGTTTGTATGGTCCAGGAGAGAGAAGGGACAAGTTTTGTTGGATTCTTGTTTGAGGGGGTAGACATCATGTTAATATGTTTCTCATGAAATATTTTCAAAGTTTATTCAAGGATACATGGTAAATAATCCATTAATAGATCTTAAGAGTTATCAAGGAGTCAATTTTTAACATATTTGAAGGTTTCTTAGCATTCATTAAGGATCTTGAAAACTATTAGGTTTCATTTTAGCATAATAAATCTCCTTAAGAGGTCTAAAAATTGTTGCATCTTGTTGAGAGGGTGTTTTTGCTTAGTTTATACCTATGGGATGGTCTTGACATAAACTTATCATGTCCATTTTCACCTCCATCTTTGTTTAACCCATCATATAGTTGTTCACTACCATTTCTCACTATAATAAAGATCCATTCCCACCTTCCATTCACATCATACCACCTTCCACTCATCTCCTTCTCATGGATTCATTTCCATAAGGATTCAAGTACATTAGTAGGGGTAATTATGGTCATAATATTAGAGTTATGATTCCTTACTAACACTACTAAAAATTCAAGAATGATCACCTACAACCATCAATAAAACACAATCAAAGTTTTCTCATGAAAATGCAAATGAAGAAGGGTGTAGAAGATATCTCTTTCAATGTCTTGTTTCATTTCTCTCTCATCAAGCTAAAAAATATTGAAGGATAAGAATCATGTTCATGTTTGGTGACCTCCCTAAGGTCAAATTCAGACTCTGTCCATACAAAATGACCTCACATAATTAACTACAATTGTTAATAAAGGTCAAACATAGTCATTTTGAAGGTTGGTTCATGAAATTAATGTATGAGTGAAAGTTAGAGATTAATGAAGGGTTTTTAATATATTTTATGACTTCATTCATGACTCAACCCAAGGAGGTAGCCATAATCTTACAATCAAGTGCCTTATAAGATACCTACATGCCTGTATTCAAGTCAAAACCTATAGTAAATAAGTGTCTTGGCAACCTTAAGGCTTATCTAAGTTCTTGAAATCTAGTTGGGATAACCAACTACATGATCAATTTGAGATTTATAGCCTCAATTAGGTAGCTTAAGTACAAGACAAGTTCAAGGTCTTTAATAACATAAGAAACACAAGGATATTCACCTATAGTCAAGACTTTCAAGGATAGTCACAAGCCCAAGGAGTGGGCAAAGCTATGAAAGAGTTTTTAAAGAAAGATGACCTTTAAGATGGGTGGTGGAACTAGTTTTTCATTACAATAAATAATGTTAGTTAATAGCATATATCTTGAACCATCTCTAGCATCCCATGTGTCATAAGTCTAGACAAGGATATGAATTAATGTATAGTCAAGTATATAATAAGAGAGAAGTATGTTTCGAAGAAGGTGGAATAATAGTATTAGGAATATAGTATGTCAAGAAGATGCATATGAATTTTGAATCAAAGAAACACCTCTATAAATACTGAACTCAAATATTTTCTCATGAAATCACCACCTAAAATTTAGGTAAAAATATCTTGAAGTATGAAACTTGAGTCACCAAGTTCAAAAATACAAAGAAGGATGTTTGGGAATGCAATATGAAGTTTAAATAAGTTTATGCCCATGTTTGAAGATTATTAAGGATGATTTAGAATGACACATGAATTTAAATTAAAGATCACATAGTCATACACCTTATAAACATCTAGCTATAACCATATGATAATGCATGCAAGCCTCCTAGTATGAGGAAGATTGAGAACATAGTCCATTATGGAGTTTCATATGAAATGTAAGAGAATTATTCACGTGAATAATAGAGATATGAACTCACCAAAATATTAATATGGGGCTCTAAACAAGCTACAGTCAAGGTTAAGTTCATGAAAATATTCACTTACATCCATACAGATGACTTTTTCATTAACACAATCACATACTAGCAAGGTGAAAAATTAAGACCATTACAGTCAAGGAGGATACTTATGAAGTGAATTATTCAAGTCAATTAAATAATTTTAATCTCCAAAATCTTGGTTAAGATCATGAAATCATTGCCAACTCATGAAGATGAAAGTACACAAGCCTGTACGAAATAGGACTATGTATAAGGCCTAATAACTTTGTTTAAGGAGTAATATTCTCAAGGAAGAGACAAGAGGAAGGTTTAACATGAATTTAAAGTATTAAAAACACCATATTATGATAATATAGTTTCAAAATACCTTTATTTCTCACAAATGCATACCTACAGTAATTTATGATAGTCATGTCACTTTGAGCTTCTTTGAAGATACATGGTTTTTGATTGTATATATAAGACCAAGTTGATAAATGAATCAAAAACATTGAAATAATTATTTTCATGGAATATTAAAATAATATTAATCATCCTCAAGCACAAATACAAGGTAAAAAAAAGGAAACTCATTCTTATGTTTTAAAACACAAGGAACCTACTAGTAAGTTTTGGTAAAAAGCACTTACAAGCCTTTATATTAAAGATCCAAGTATCAAAATTGGTGGATTTTTTCATCATTATTTAATGTAAATACATATTATCTTGGTGAGTTAATTTTATGAGTGTAACTATTTTAACATAGTCAACCCCTTATTCATTGACAGTTAAAGAACAAGCTGGCAAACTTCTTGAAGTGTTATAAATCATGGTAGAGGGTTTGAACCTCATTTGAGTGTTTGATAAGATTAATAAGGTGATTTTAAGTGTATATAAAATTTTAAAGAGTGTTTAAAACTCCAAATTCAATGCAAACCATGCCCTTGAGGGATGAAACAAGTAGGCAAGCCTAAAACCCTTGAAATACACAATCATCCTTTGAAATCTTTCAATTGATTTCTCTTCACTATATGAAAATTAAGATGTTTTGGAGGGTAATTTAAAAATTTAAGAAGGTCTTGGAGTGGAGAAAATGTAGTAATCTTTTCTTGTTCTATCCTCAATCTTCTTTCTTGCATATAAAGTTCTTGATAACCATTCAAATCACATTTTCACCATGTAGACATCTTGATGCACATTTTACATGGGAGATCATGTTAATCATGGTTTATTAGGGGGTAAATATACTCCATTTTCATGCCAAGTGGTTTCTCATTAGAGGTATGTATACTATGAACAATCATTAAGAACCTAGAACACTCTTAAACCCTTGCAAAACCCTACTGCAAACTTGTTTATGGAGAATTGAACAATTATGAATTAAAACTTATTTAATTCCACCTAGATAAATAATTACACTCTGATAGATTCATTTCCATGACCATTAATTGTACATACATGGCAAAAACATGATTTTGAGAAGAAAAAGTACACAAGGATAAGTACAAGGTAGTTTAAATAAATTCCAATAATTTTTTAACAAAGAATAATTTTTTTTATTTATCATAAAATAATCATATGATCAAAAATATTCCTAAAATTTCCATTGGGATCTCATCTAAAATAACCAGTTTGTAGGAAATGAAGGACAAGCTGACCTAGTCAACTAGTTTGACTAATTTGCAAGTGTTACTTGCCAAAGAGGGCTCATTTAATGATATGATTAATTGGTTCATGTATTTAATTAAAAATATTTTTATGTTTTCAAATTTATATTCAGGTTATAATGGCGATCAATCATAAAATGTTAAGTTACTAGGCCAAATTTAGCCTAGTAGACATATTTACTCAATCAAGTGGAGTATGAATGGAGTATAATATTGTTGATAAGATATAATGTGGATTTTTCATGATCTTAAACTAATAAATATCATGGAAAAATGATCCTTTATCTCATCCAAATTCTTCATTTGTCTTTGTGATGAGTAAACTGGTCTTCAACTGATCCAATCACATGCATAATTCATCTTGAATATTAATACATAAATCAACTCACCTCAAGTGGAGTTATCTAAAAAAGATACAACATAACATGATATAAAATGATCTAGGACAAGTAAAATAGGTCCCACCACATTTTTTTAACACCAAATAGATCATGTAAAGATCATGCAAGCCACTAGACATAAAGAGAAGTCTTAAGGACTATTGTTTACAAATTGTAACTAAAGATTGTATTTGAGTTAATGATTATTTGAATTATTCTCTCATTTATGACACATTGGCTATATATTATTATATTTAACTATATATTGAGGCCAATAGGCCATTTTTCAAGATCCCTTAGGCTAGTATACAACAACTATATTAAAATTATAACTTGCACCTAAAGTCAATAAATAAAGTTTGTTGCAATTTCATTAATGGCTATAGTGTGTACTTTTAATTATTGATTTGTAGATAAGTGTGATAATTATCTCCTTTTATAGGTCTTTTCTTCACCTAATATTGTGATTTCATCCTCTATAGATCACCTAAAGTGTTAAATAATAGAATTTGTGTTGAAGAATGTTAGTATCCAGTGTCTTTAAAGACCTTCATTCCTCATCCTTAAATTTATAAACATTCTATCAAACCTTCATATGAAACACTTATGTTGAAGATTTTTCTCAAGAATTATTTTTGAAAAATTGTTCCATTTTGATTCACATTTGTGCCCAAGTTCAAAGTTTATAGAGGATCATTCATCATTTAGGTGCATCACCATTAATACCATAGATTTGCCTTTCAGTAATATTCCTTACTCTTTTCATCTAAAAATCAAAAAGGTTTAGTAATTGATCTAAAATTCATATATTCAAAGGATCTAGCCCAAAAAAATAGAGTTTTGGTCTATCTATAGGTATCCCATAACCTTAGAACATTCTAATGTTAGTCAAGGTTTGAAGTAGATTTGAGTAATCTGCCATCAATATAATAGTTCTGACACACCCAATGGGACTACTTATTCACAATATTTAGATCATACATCAGTAAATTTGGGTACATTATCAAGATTCAAAGGTGTCAGGTGTAGACTTGTATACATTTCATAGCAAATGTGGTTATAATATCCTATTCAAAAGGGAATGATATCAAATTTTTTGAGTTGTCTTTTCAATAAATAAAAAAAGAAAAGGATTATTAGTCTAATCCAAATACTACACCACCTATTTATCGTACTATTTTCTAAATAAATCTTCTTTTTTCAAACAAATATTGTTTAGCCAAACATTTTTGTAAACCCCATACCCTAAATGGTTATTACCAGAAGACAATATTTTGTGCCTTTTAATCATGGAAGCCCCTTAAACATTAATCAATTTGATGATAATCTAAATGCTGACCTAAACATACTTCCTTATTTTACAAGATATAATTTAATTAATCCTATTAATCATATTGTGGATATAGATAATCTTCATTTAGTGCACAATGTGACTCAAGAAAATGTGGCTATGAGGTTGTTGGCAACTTCTTTCAAAGTCAAGGCACTTCAATGGTATAAAAGGTTGACACTGCATACATTAACACTTGGGATGATTTTGGAGAGATATTTTTTAATCACTTTGAGGATAGAAGTGATCATATTTCCTTGGTGGAGTAGCTTACTAAAATAAATAGGTTTCCTCATGAGTTTAGGGTAGATTTAAACTACAGGTTTTAGAAAACCTAGAATAAGATCCTTGTAGTTATCAAACCCACTCCTAACTATGCATTTTTATACTATCTAAAATATCTCAATTTAGATGTGATGGTTATGATCCAATCCATGGGAGGAAAAACTTATCTATAGGCTTATGAAGTATCCATAAGGGATGAAAACTACCTAATACAAGTAGGTAAATTATCTCTTAGACCACCTATGCATTTATTTCCATAGATTCATCCTCCTGCTCCTACTATTGCTCTAACACTAGATCCAATTTGTCTTCATCAAATATAGGGTAATCAGGTAGATAGATTGGGAAATATAGAGAGTGCACTCAAGGCTCAAAATAACAAGTTGGTAGCTTTGGAAAGGAAACAAGTTCCACCTTACAAGCCTTACCAAGATCCTAATCAATCTTATCATTATAAAAATCCTCCCTATCATCCCAGTCAATAAGGACAATGGTGGAATTCATAATCAAGGACATATAATGCTTACAATCCTAACATTTCAAGTAATTCCAGAGCCTTTTTTCCAACTTAGAGCAACTATGCTCAAGAAGGATAGTTGAATAATTAGTGGGATGAAATAAACAACATGGAAATGGCTCCAACTAGTGAGGGTCCTCAACAATATTTTATGTAACAAGGTTTAGATATTCTACCACATGATAATTACCCACCTTCACAAAAAAATTAAGCTTATCTATCAAATGGAGACATTCCTTCCTTCACTTAAATTGAGGTACCAAATTAATAAGGAGAAAGTAGTAGTAAAACACTTACTAAAACTACATTTGTTAATTTCTAAGAAGGAGATAATTCTTTTGATCAAATGGTAGAAAATCAAGGCCAAAAAATTTCCAATGTGGATAATTTAGTTGTAAACCATATAATATATAAGAGAAGGATAATTGGGTCTTGAAAAGGTAGTTCCTCTACCTTCTCAACTACCCTAAAATACCACCAATCAAGATACACCCCAAAAGTCATCAACTCAACAAGTAAAAGATGGTAAGGGGTAGAATTTGAAGGATCCCTTCATTCCATAATTAACACAACATTTAGGTAGAAATTATGATCCTAAATTATATCCTAAGAAAACCACTTATCCTCTTAGTATTATGGATCATATGAAGAAGTATTTTGTTTCTATTTCTATGTGGGACATATTACTAATTTTGGGATAAAAGGATCTCCTAAAAGAATAGCTTTCAAAAATACATGTTTTAGATAAGCAACAAAAAATATTAAGTGTTATTCTAATAAATTATAATCAAATTATTGAGACTCAATATCCAAACGTGATTAAGCCACCTCCCTTCTATCTTTTAGTTGTCAGAGGAGATTATCTTGTTCACAATTATATGATTGATAGTGGGGCTAATACCTTTGTTATGCCTAAATCCATAGCTAATAAATTAGGACTTCAATATGATCCTAAATAAAAAGTATTCTTTCAATTATATGGGTCTCCTACTAAGACTATGGGTTTTTTTAGAGATCTTAAGGTCATACTTGCTTTTTTTTTCCTAACCTTACCATTTCACAAGATGTAGTAGTTCTTGATCTACCTCCCTACTTTGTCTCTTGCTTATCTAAAGATTTCACTACTAAAATAGGGGGTTATCTTTATTATAATTAGTATTACATAGTTTTTTAGATCAAATTATGGAACAAAATTCACTATAATGTCTAAACCTATATCCAGATTCCATCTAGAACCTTATATGCCAAACTTGTCAAATGTGAATTGTACAATCTCAAAAGAGGATGAAAATTTCAGTGATCAATAACCTTCTAAATTAATTAATTAAAGGTATACTAGATATACTCCTTAATGAGTGGTTATTTGATAATCATGGCTATCATCCCTAAAAAAGTATTGAAGAATCAGGTTTTTGTGTTTATTGTATGCATGAAGAAGGTGATATAATGTCTAGTCTCACTAACTCAACACAAGATCAAGGAATGTAGAATTTGTACTTTGATGGATTCAAATAAAAGAACATGAGTGGGTTTGTTTTTATTATTATTTACCCTCTAAATCAAAGGTATTAATATTTTTTAAGATTTCAATTCACTTGTACATCTAATATTATAGAATATGAGGCTCTTATTCATGGTCTACAGTGGGTAAGAAAGAGGAGTATTAAGATTCTATAGATTAAAGTTGATAGTGAATTGGTAGTGAAGAAATTAAGAGGTCTAATTGTATCCAAGAATTAAATTCTAAAGGCATATAAACATAGTGTTTATGGCCTTATGGAAGACTTTCAAGAATTTGACATTCGCTACATTCCTAGAGGAGCAAATCAACATGCAAACAAGCTAGCTGCAATTAGAGCACAATATGATATTATTGATCATCTCAAGGATAATACATATCAATCCCAAATAATGGTTTTATGTAGGAATTTATTTCCAAATAATGAGGTAAGTTGTCAAGTTTTTGATAGTGATAAACAGATTGTCTATTTCTTACAAAATAAGGTAGATTTTTGCCCAAAGAATCATGATAAATTGTAATGCTAATATGAAGATCATATTATTAAATTAAAATAAAATAATTTACCTAAAGGTTTTGTGAATTTATAAATCATATTTAATTATTAAGGTCAACTTATAAAAGATAAGGTAAGTATCTCTACCATAAAAGAACATTATGAGCAAATTGCCATAACTAAAGGTAAGCTACTCAAGTTGGGAAAAGTGAACACTAATAATGAAAGAGAAGATTTAATATCATTTTTAAAGGATTTTATGGGTTTTTTTTCATCATAATATCATGATTTTAAATTTTTTGATCCCCAGTTAGCACAATATACTATTGAGCTTGAAGAGGATGCCAAACCTATGAGACAGAAGCAAAGGCCAATCAACCCAAGGGTTGAGATCCTTATGATGAAATATATTATAAATTTGATTGAATATAATATATTTTTTCCCATAAATCATTATAAATGGGTTTAAAATTGTTTACTTGTGAGGAAAAATAATGGAGAGATAAGGTTGTGTGCATATTTTAAGATCTCAATAGAGTGTCATTGAGAGATCACTACCCTCTTCCCTCCATGGATCATATTTTGCAAAGAGTTTCAGGTTCACAAAGGTTTTCTCTACTTTATGGATACTCATGTTATAACCATATATTAGTGAAGGAGCAATATCAATACAAATGATCCAAAACTTGAAAGCTTTGGTTGAAATATAATTCAAAAAAATAAGAACAACACAATTCAAATAATGCTATCTCTGAAAAGAGATGTTTTATTTATCAAAATTGTAGACCCAAATATATGCTTATCTCTGAGAAGAGATGTCTGATTTCCATTTTAGGTTACATCTTTATTTATACATGTTTTGAAGGTGTGGGGAGGATGTGGAAGGTCACAAATCTCGAGGGAGATGAATTGGTTCGACTTCCATGATTTACAACAATACAGAATTCGAGGAATTACTATTTTTAAAAACTTACTATTTTTAGACTGGACTAATAAAATTGAAATTTGGGACACTTCCATTAGGTTTTAGGGGGTCAAAATTCATCAAGCAAATCTCCATGCCATCTCACAATGTTCCCCTCATTATTATCTTTCCAACTGTTCAAATGGTGAGTCAATTAGAGCTACGGTGTAAAAGTTATGGCTCCCGGAAGTTTCACCATCAAATGGGGTGGACCCATCACACCGAATTGTCATATGAATTATTGTCCAGATCATTCATTTCTCCCTCCTTGAGAAGCAATGTTCCCCATTGCATCAAGATTTTTCATCAAGTGTGGTAGTTTTACTTCAATTTGATTCCCGTTGCATACCCGATTATTCACCATTTCTATCTGACCATCAGTCTATGGATGGAAGGTTGTGAACTTCTTTAGCTCAATATCTATTTGCTTCTGTTTTTGTGTTGTTTGTGTAGTCAGGGTTGTAACATCAGCCCTTTTGGATTCTTGTGGCTTGACCACCATGAGAATAAATTTCTTGGCACTAATCAAAGAGACAAATGTAGAAGGTGGTACTTTTGGTACCCTATAGCACCGTGTTCCAAGAGTGAGAGTGATCCTTCTAGTTATTAATTCATATATACCATGTCGATCATACATGAATGGCTGACCAAGGAGTACATCACAAATATCTAGATTGACCACATCACATAAGACCTCATCTTGGAAAGGTTTTATTGCATATGAGAGAAGAAATTGGTGGGTGACACAGAGGTTTCTCCCTGGACTCAACCATCCAATGCTGTATGGTTTTGGGTGAGGCTTTGTGGGCAGATTTAGGCTTTTCACAACATTAGCAGAGAGTAAATTCTTTTGACTTCCACTATCAAGAATGAAATGTAGAGGCTTACCTTTCACCCATAACTTAGAGTGAAACAACCTTTCCTTGTCATCTAACATCTTGTCGTGTGTTTGTGATGAAGCAACAATGGCTTCAAGATCAGCATCTATTATTTCTTCTTCAACCTCTTTGATTGTAGGGTCTGTATGAGGTAGACTAGAGGATTATGACTCAAAAAGTAGTGATTTGATAGCTCGACATTCTTCTTTGGAGTGAGTTCCAGGATTGTGATAATCACACCACTTCCCAGCCTTTCCTTCCTTTTGCTTCCAATTTTGGCCTCGTGTTTGACCTTCTTTGTCACTTTTCCATTTTGAAGACTGATTCTTTATATTCATTCTTCCATGCTTTTGCTCAATCTTTACTACGAACTTGTATGCCTCACCTAATAGGATGGATAGAGGGTCGATGGTTTCCAAATTGAAGAGTTCCATTTCTCCTTGTATGTACCATTGTATTCCACCACGATATTTGAGAACGTTGTGTTTCTCACTTTCTTGGATGCCTAATCTTGTAGATAGAGAATGAAAAATGTTAGTGTAATCTTGAACAGATTGTTCCTTACCTTGGCAAAGTTGTTGCCACTCTATATACAGATCGTCATATGCTCCAATGGGGTAGTATTCTTCCTTCATCGCTTCCACAAAATTATCCTAGGTAGGTTCCACCTCAAGGCCAATGTCATCTATATTGAACCTCTTTTTGTACACTTCCCACTAGTTTTTCATAGGCAATGTTGATTTCAAAAGAGCAAAAGTAATCTTTTCACCATCGGTGAACTTATTTATAGAGAAGTAGGAGAACAATTGATACAACAAATTTTCTACTGAATCGGCATTGATTTTTCCTTCAAATGTAGGAATATAAAAATTTACCTGGACCTTGAAGGGTGTTGGGGCACTACTTGTAAAGGATGTTCCCTAGTTGAGGAGCTAGGAAGTGGAGCCGCAGAGCTAGGATTTCCCATCAGAAGTGTTTAAAAAATTTGGGCAAACTATTGTAGCATCTATGCTTGTTGCCATTGGAGGGCTTCATTCACCATTTCCTTGAAAGGATCAGATTTCTCGGTGTCATCTGCCATTTGAAGTTGTTTGGAGTGAATAGGTGGAAATTTTGGAAGCTCTATTGTTTCCCACCCAAGCTTCTTGTAGCCTGACCTCATCCTTGGGATCATACACTCTCAAGACAAAATACTCTAATACCACTAATCTAAAACTTGAAAGCTTTGGTTGAAATATAATTCAAAAAAATAAGAACAACACAATTCAAACAATGTTATCTCTGAAAAGAGATGTTTTATTTATCAAAATTACAAACCCAAATATATGCTTATCTTTGAGAAGAGATGTCTGATTTCCCTTTCAGGTTACATCTTTATTTATACATGTTTTGAAGGTGTGGGGAGGATGTGGAAGGTCACTAATCTTTAGGGAGATGAATTGGTTTGACTTACATGATTTACAACAATACAAAATTCGAGGAATTACTATTTTTAGAAACTTACTATTTTTAGACTGGACTAATAAAATTGAAATTTGGGACACTTTCGTTGGGTTTTAGGGGGTCAAAATTCATTGATCAAATCTCCATGCCATCTCACATCATTCCCCTCATTATTATCTTTCCAACGGTTCAAACGGTGAGTCAATTGGAACTACGGTGCAAAATTTATGGCTCCCGAAAGTTCCGCCATCAAATGGGGTGGACCCATCACCCGAATTGTCGTCTGAATTGTTGTCTGGATCAACAAAACTACCTTCACAACTAAATGGGGTATATATGTATATACGAATATGCCTTTTGGACTCTCCAATTCTTGAGCTACTTTCCAAAGGGTAATATATATATATATTCAAGGGATCTTAACTAAAATGGTTCTTGTTTTATATTGATGATATTAATATGTTTTTAAAGATCCTAAAGATCATCTAACACATTTTAGATTGGTATTTGATAGGTGTAGACTTCTTAGACATGTTGTATCCAAGGCTAGACTTTCTATTGATACTGAAAGAATAGAGGCAATCCTTGATTTATCTTTTCCTAAACATAATAAAGTATTAAAAATATTCTTGGGAAAGATCAATTTCATTATGAGGTTTAATCATAGATTTACAAGATTGGTAACACCACTAACTCATATCCTTAAGAAACATCAAGAGTTCACATGGAAAAAAGAAGGCAAGAGAATTTTTGAAGCCATCAAAAATGCCATTATCTAAGATCCTACTTTCTCAATCCTGATTTTACTAAGGATTTATTCATGTATGTTTTTTCCACATGTAATATGATATATGCCATGCTTATGCAAACAAAATAGTAAAGGATTAGAGCAGAACATTACTTTTTTCAGTCAAGCATTAGAAGGGTATGAAAAAAAGTATTCATTTGTTGAAAAGAATGTGCTTTTTATTATAAGAGGCTTGAAAAAATTTAGACATTTAGTCTCCAATAATAAGATCTTTTTTATGGTATCTCATCCTAGTGTGAAGGATTTTATCCTTAATAGAGACTTAAGAAGTGAAAAGAGGGATAGTTGGTGACCAAGTTCATTAAATATTACATTAAAGTGAAGATTATAAATCTAGTCAGAGGTAGAGTAATTTGTGAACACCTTATAATAGATGTTAAAGAGTAAAAAGAAGTGATTTTGAAAATTCAAGATACTCAACATGCAACTGCAACTATCTCTCTTTCTAGATAAACACAAGACATAGCTAGATTCCTCCAAAAAAGAGAGTGTCATATGGGCTTAAAAGGATCAAAGAGGAGACACTTCAAGCTAAAATCTATACCTTACATCTAGATTGATATAGTTCTCCTCAAGAAGGACATTCGAGGTATGTTTTTAAGATGTGTTAAAACTAGTTAAATATATAGGTTGTTAGATAAATTTCATGATAGTCCTTTAGGAGGTCACTTTGTATCCAATAAAATAACAACAAAGATCATAAAAGCTGGTTATTTTTGGCCCACCTTGTTCAAATATTCACATGCATGGGCTAGAAAATGTTCCAAGTGTGCAATGTTTATCAAAAAATAGAGACTAGATGCTATGCCTTTGAAAACTATTCAAGTTGATAAAGCCTTCATGCAATGGGGTTTGAAATTCATTGGAATTATTCATCCTCCATCATGTTCTGGTAATAAGTGGGTTTCGATGGCCATATATTACTTTACTATGTGGGTAGAGGCATTTCTAATTAGGGAAGCAAATGAGAAATCAATTTTGGTGTTCTATGAGTACCTAGTGACTTGTTTTAGAGTTCCTTCAACCATTATATCAGATAATACTTTGTCATTCAATAGTGAAAAAATTATGTGAATGGGCTCTTGATCATGGTATTTATCTTAAAAATTCATCAAATTAGTATCCATGGGGTAATGGATTAATAGAGTCCAATAAGAATCTGATTAAGATCATCAAGAGAATAATGGAAGACAATCAAAGAGGATGGAATATCAAGTTAAAGACTACCTTATGAGAATATAGAATCACTCCAAAGAAGGCCACTAGTCACTCTCCTAGTTTATGTTAGAGAAGGAAGGTTACCCATTTCATAGGAACTTTTGTTAGGAATAAATCATAAATTAATGTGAAATAATTTCATATAATCTCAATAACAAGAGCTATGAATGGAGTTACATAAAGAATATAAATAAAAATGAACAACAAGAAGATAGAATTTAATGTGGTTCACCCAATGTGCATTACATGCACCAAAAAACACTTGCTCAAATTTTAGTACAAGCTAACAAGAGTACAATCCACTCTCAGATCAATCTTCTCACAATTACAATGCACAAATATTGTTTAGAGCTATGATCAACAAACTCTCTTGAATTCACACCTAAATTCACACACTCTATTCACCTTCTCAAACTTTATACATCTGATGTATTATCTATATCCATATATAATACATCGATAGGTAATTAACATAGAGTTTTTATAAAATAATGGGTAACAAAACCATGGGCCTAGTCAACTCATAATGGTTCCCCATTAATCATGGGTGATGACACCACACATATACAAGTATAGATAAACCACATATATATAATACTAGAAAAAGGGGGATCATCTCAAAAGAATCACTCAATTCAATATTTAACTTGTCAAGTATTTTTGTTTCCATTAATTAGGAGATCAACATAAAATACTATTATCAATTAAGAGTGTATAATATATTTTAATGTATAATATTTGAAATACATTTTAATGTGGAAATAGGCTCTACAACATCACAACTTCCAGCCTTGGATCTTGCACATCAATTTGAACTTATGGATAAGGATGCAATAGAGTTAGGAATGAATGAAGTGAGAGAGTTAGCGGAAATAAGAGATATTGCTATACATACCATGTGGTCCAACCAATTGGAAGTTAAGAAATATTTTGACAAAATAGATTCATCCAAGACCTTTCAACAAGGTGACAATGTACTCAAGTGGGATGAAAATTATGCTAAACTAGGTAAACATTCCAAATTTGATAGCCTTTAGAGTGTCCCATATGTTATTACTAATTGTAAGGAATGTAATACTTTCTAATTATCCAAACTAAGTGGAGAATAACTCCCTATTCTTATCAATGGGATATTCCTCAAGTATTACTATTAGGAGAGTCATCCTTTGTTACATAGTTGTAGTTTCATTCCTCTAAGTGCACATGTTGCACATGCTTTGTTAGTTGTTTCTAATTTGTGTCTACTTTGTTTGTTTTATATCAGGTCTATAAGTTTTGATAGTTTTAGAGTATATTCCAAGGTTTGATATATCACTGAGATTATGAATTTTCTTAACCAATAGGCTAGTCAACCCTCGTGAGTCACCAAAAATGTTGGCAATTTGGCCTATTAAGGCCAAATATCAACCCTTGTAATTGAAAAATTTTCTTGGCCATTAGAGTGTCCTTAAATTTAAAGTGAAGAGAGAGTTGTTTTATTGTCATTTTCATAGTGTCAAGTGTAATTTTGAGGTTTAGATAGAGATTCAAGTTTTCTTGTGATCTAAAAATACTCTGATGAAGATAGTGAAAAGAGGGAAATTGATGACTTCTCATGAAATTTTCTATCATAATGTTGTATATGGAAGGTATAAAATGAGATATAAACTTTAAAATTGTGATCAAAATTCATAAAAATTCTGTTTGAAACCTTTTAAGAGGCTATAATATGGTTTTATGACATTTAGTGGAAGTTTTTCTTTGTAAAACCATGTGCATATTACTTAAAAAGGCAAGATTTAGTCTTTAAATGTGGACTATTGTGTCAAAAGGGCATAAAATTATTCATAATGCCTTTTAACACTTTTATATTCATGACTTTACTTTAGTCATAAAGTTTCAAGCTTTGAAAATGTTATTTCATGTAAGTTTTAAGAAAGAAAAGGCCTTATTTAGCTCACACATGCCAATTGTGACCACATAAAGGTATAAAAAGGTTTAAAACTTGTTTTATCATTCTTTTTGACTTTTGATATTCTCCTTCACACTCTATATTGGTGGTTTCAAGTCTTTAGTTGTGAATAAAAGGCAAAAGAAAGGCTATTTCATGTATTTTTCATGTAAGAGTACATATTGCATAGGATTTTCCATATAGATAACGCCTAGAGCTTGAATATGAGGATATGGTAGGGGTTCCACAAGAATTTCAAGGAAAAAAGGTACAATATAGGCCCAAAATTAGTTCCCTCTAGTCATCTAGCTTCTTTGCACATAGTGAGAGCCATTTAGGTTTGTAGGTGGTATGACCATGAGAGAGAAAACCAAGGTTTAACATCTTGGATAGAGGAATTAGTATCAAAAGGATTACATATATAGTAATTGGCTCTTAATTTGGTTCTCTCTCCTTCATGAAGCATCCTTTTGAAGTCAAGGCACTCACTATCTTTCCTTCATCCAAGTGGGCACTCAGTTTTCTAATTTTTCTCTTCATCAGGGCAACATGGTAGAAAAATTCAAGATTATGGAGCTTATTAGGAATATGATTAACCTTTATATGACATTATTCAGTTATTTAACACATGTTTAGAGGTCATATATATCTCAAGAACACATAACAATTTGAATCTATAGTCTACAAGCATATGAAGAGAGATTATATGGTCCATGAGAGAGAAGGAAGAACAAGTTTTATTGGATTCTTGTTTGAGGGGTTCTCCTTCATGTTCATATGTTCCTCATGGAATATTATCAAATTTTATTTAAGGATCCATGGTAAGGAAGCCATTAATGGATCTCAAGATTTATCAAGGAGTCATTATTTAGCATATTTTAAGGTTTCTTAGCATTGATTAAGGATCTTAGCAAACTCCTAGTTTCATTTTAGCAAAATAAATCTCCTTAAAATGTATCCAGCTTTTTATATCTTGTTAAGAGGGTGTTTATGATTTATTTAGACCTTTGGGTGGTTTTGACATACACTCATCATGTTCATTTTCACCTTCATCTTGGTTTATCACATCACAGTCTTTCACTTCCATTTATCACAATAATAAAGCTCCATTCCCACAATCCATTCACATCATACCACCTTCCACTCATCTTCATATCATGGATTCATTACCATAAATATTCAAGGACTATAGGGAAAATTATAGTCATAAGAGTAGAATTATGTTGCCTTACTAACACTACTAAGTAGTTAAGAATGATCACCTATAACCATAAAAAAAATATAGTCAAAGGTTTCTCATGAAAATGCAAAGGAATAAGGGTGTGGAAGATATCTCTTTCAAAGTCTTGTTTTATTTCTCTCTCATCAAGATGCAAAATATTAAAGTAAAATAATCATGTTTGGTAACCTCCCCAAGGTCAAATTTAGACTATGTCCATATAGAATGACCTCACACAGTCACCTACAGTTGTCAAGAAAGGTCAAATATAGTCATTTTGAAGGTTTGGTCATGACATCAATGTATAAATGAAAATTGGAAATCAATGAAGGGTTCTTAATCTATCTTATGACTTCAATCATGACTCAACCCAAGGATGTATCCATAATATTGAAATCAAGTGCCTTATAATACACCTACAAGTCTGTATTCAAGTTAAAACCTATAGTAAATAAATGTTTCGATAGTATTAAGGCCTATCTAAGTTATTGAAAGCTAGTTGGACTAACCAACTACATAATTAGTTCAAGATTGATAGCCTCAATAAGGTATCTCAAGTACAATATAGGTTCAAGTTATTGTATATCTTAGGAAACACAAGGAGGTTTCCCTACAGTCAAGACTTTCAAGGACATTCATAAGCCCAAGGAGTGGGCAAAGCTATGAAAGAGTTTTTCAATAAAGATGACCTTCAAGAGGAGTAGTGGAACTAGTTTGTCATTACAAGAAAGAATGTTAGTTCATAGCATATATCTTGAACCATCTCATATACACATAATATTTTCAAACTTTAATTTATTATTTACACTTTGTATCTTATAGGAAACTATTGAGTCTCGATCTCTCTAAGTGCATGCCTTAAGGGGTGCATTGGGAAAGGGGTGGGTAGACCATCGGTGCTCCATAAGATTATTTTCCTTGTTTACACTTGATATCTACATACTTGTCTCCTAAAAATGTTAACCCTAAGCTTATTCTTCTTAGTTCTACCCATTCTAGTCATTTTCTTCTTTCCATCCTATTTTTCTTGCCTTAACACCCTTTTAGATAGTCAATTATATTAAATCGATTAGGTTGACCCAATACAGTTTAGGGGTATTTTTCACTTTCTTATCTTGTTAGCCTTTTGACCAACCTAACTCAGACATAGTGAATTATCCTTGAAAACACATTGGGTCGACTAGGTCAACCCTGTATAGTAAATGTTTCTAAGAGGATTTAGGACAAGATACACCTAGATATATAAGTTCATTTCCCACCATTTCATAAGAGAATAATTATTAGTAAAGAAGTATGAGTGAAAATCTACTTATTTACCATTCTACTTGAGGAATAAAGATTAGGGTTCCATACTTTCTTTGGAGATATGGATATTGCCTTGTGGAGAAGTATTTTGGATGCTTAGATAGCTTGTGTAGCCTAGAGATGATATATATTAGTTATCCTTACATACCACAATAATATCATGCAAAGCACCTTGTCCAAGGGAGAGATTGAGGCTCTTCGAGTTCATCTTCAAAGGTAAGTATTCCTAACTTTATTTTTTCTTTGTAAGAGTAGATAGATAATGAATTTATATTATTCTCCCATGTATTAAAATTTTGTATACATTGACATGAGTATATGTCTTCTAATACATGTTTAGTTTAGTTGCTTTATTATTTCTAATCCCCACTTTGTGCCACAAACTTTGGTGTGCTATAGATTAGGTTTACTTTCTTGTTATTAGAACAAGTGAATGTTTTAAACCTTAGAACTCCATTAGGGTTGTGATATTTTGTTAGACTGTAGGCTTTGGAAATCTTCTTGGCATGATATGTTGTGATAAGTGATCCCCTAATCGGCTCTATCAGATCCCCATATGGGTCATGCTCCCACTTAACAAGAGTATCCCCAATCAAAAGTGTAGGTATGCTATATCTTCTCCAAGATAGGATTGATTTATAGATATGATGCATTTCTAATTGCATACATTCTAGTGAATCTAATGTGAAACTAACCCTTATAGGATTTATTTTACTTTCTTTTCATTCTTTTAGTCATTCTTTTTATCATATTTTTATCATACTATATTAACTCTATCGACCCAAGTTTTTTGACTTATGTGTGCAGGTTTTTAGGAAAAGGCAACTAGATTGACCCAATTGACCTAGTATAGGTTTCCAACCTTTTAGACATCTAGTTTAGCCTACTAGGTTGACCTAGTTAACCCCTTATATTTTTAGCACTCTAGAACAGGTTGTTGTATAGTCTGATCAATCTTATCGACCCAATTTATGGGTTTCTCAAGCATACTCCAAGGTTATTCATTAGTAATATTTCTTCATTGCATCTTTGATCCGCCAAGGTTCTTTACTATTTCTCTATTTCTTTATTTTACTATCTTTCCTTTCATAGTTTGTAGTTTTTAAAACTACCCTTGCATAGTCAACTGGATCGATACTACCAACTTAGTTCTGTGTTTTATGTGCTATCTAAAATAGCTAGATCAACCCTACCAACCTAGTTCATTTTTGGATCTTGCTTTCGCATTATAGGTTTGACCCTGTTCTATATTTTTTGCATATAGTGTCAACACTATACCTTGTTTCAAGTTGGAATTAAAATTATAATTAGTCTACATTTCTTTTCCTATTTATTGCATGCTTAGAATAGGTCATATAGTCTATTTAGGAATTTTTAATTAATCACTTAGTTTTAATATTTATATTTTATACACACATGACCAAATCAAAAAATCATAAATAATAACTTTAACATAGTTATTTTCACGGGGAGCGGGAAGAGGGAGCACGGCCGCATCCGCGGCTGTGCTAAAACCCTACTCCTCTACTAGTGTCTGTGTGGCCCCCCAATCCCTTGTTTTTGAACACAATTTTTTTAATGCAAGATCTTTTATTGTGTGGAACTTTATTTTTGCAGATGGACTATTGCGGGAGAAGAGGGAGAGTGGCTGCGGATTCGGCTGCGCTGAAACCCTCATGGACTTGCTTTTTGAGACCAGGTCTCGAGACTTGGGGTTGCTGAGCACGACGCAGCTACGGGCTCATTTTTCTGTGTGGTTGGGGAAAGTTTTTTTCCCACTTTGACTATCGATCCAGCACGTGGCATGGAGTTGGCTATTGTGTTACTCATTCAGTGCGCTTGGAGAGGGTTTGGCTACAGGGTGGTCCTTAAACGGCTCCCCATGGTGGTAGTTGATGTGTTTTTTAGTGGATCTGGAGGGGCTATGTATCTACGGTAACCCCAGGGGCTAGATTGAAGATGAGTTTGTTGGGGGTGGTTGCCAGATCTGGTTTTTCACCATTGCCTTCCGTCTGTGGGGTCGTAGCTTATGTTGAAGCACTTCATGATGTCTCATGACAAAATTTTGATTGCCAAGGTGGTGTTGCCTCTGTGTTTTGCAGAGGGGATGAATGGTTTGATGATTGGATGGATGTTTAGGGCGTTGGTGGTGCTGGTTCTGGGGTTTGTTTGGTTGGGGATGGGGTCTAAAGGCAGACATTTATGCGGCTCCCAAAAACCCTTCCTCATGTCAATGCGGTTCTGAAATGTGTAGATCTGTTATTGCATGTTTTTTTAAGGTTTCAGGTTCTTGTATGACCTAGATTCCTATTTCAGGTCATTGAGCCTAGTTTTTTTGTTTAGGTTTCAGGTCCTTATAAAACCTGGGGAGCTTTGTCTGGATTATCTTGGTGGTTTTAGGGCCATGTAAATCCTGGTTTTATTACTGATGTTCAGTGGGTTAGCCTGTCCTGGTGGTTTTTATTGTTTTATTCTTTTTTAATTTTGTAAAGGGTTTCGGGGCCCCTTCAAAACTTGCTTTTACCTTAATCTAAAACTTTAACATTTTTGTCTATCCTAGGCCAACCTACTTGGATTTCATCACCAAGAGGGAAGTTGACTTGATGCTTTGGTCAAGTATAAAGCATGCTTAATGGTATATTCTGGCTAAGCACCCAACACCCTTAACACTTAATTATGTAAAGTGAGGGGGTAGTCCCCAATACTAAGCTTGTATCATTGCCACTATAGTCCCTTTCAACCTAAACTACCTAAAACCATCCTTAGATTGCTATTTAGTACCTTGTTTATAACCAACTTCCAATCACAATTAAAAGCATATCCTAATAATCTAATTAATATCTAGGTTGACCAAATAGTTATTTATTTACTTTACAAGTTGATTGATTTATATTTTCTCAATTTTGTATGCAGAAACTTAAATTATCCAACATTAGTTCAAGGTTTTGTATTGTGTGCCTCAATTGGATTAGCCAACATTAATCTAATTGACTATTTGTTTCCTTTTTGTACTTGATTTCTTAAATTAATTTCAAAAATTAATTTTTTTAATTCACAAATTTCTATCAAATTTATCATCTTCCATACATAATCACAAATCTAATGCATTTTATGGTTTGCAAAATGGATGAGTAGAAACAAATATATAGGCAAAACAAGGAATCTAACTATTTCTAGCCTCTGTTCACTATACAAGATCAACCTAGTCGACCATGTACTATCTAAAAATATTTTTTATCCTCTTTCCATTCTAAAAGATCAACCTAGTCAACCCTATACTATTTATAGACCTTTTTTAGTCTATATTTGCTATACAGGATCAGCCTAGTCAACCTTATACTATTTATAGACCCTTTTCAGCCCCTATTTGTTGTAGAGGATCAACCCAGTCGACCCTATACTATTTTGTGTCACTTTTTATTCCCCTTGTGTGGTTATCTAGTCTTGTTTCATAATAATTACATGTTTTTATCCTTCTCTTAGTCCAAAACATTGCATAATTAAGTATTTGGATAATAACCTCACTTATGTCATTACTTCTGATGAAACTATCCAATTTATTCCTTCCTCTTCTCCTAAACCAAAACCAATCACTACATAGTGTAATGTAATTGATTTAATTCATCCTAATCCTCATCCCAATAATAATGTTGGTAATCCTCTACTTACAACGAATATTCCTCCCACCAACACTAACAATCCTCTTCCTACCAACACCACTAATACCCCTCCTACAAACACCAATCCACCTATTGATATAACTCAACTTCTTGCACATGTATTCCAAAAAATTAACATCATGAAAACAACCAATCAATCTCAAATGATGAACATGCAACAAAATTTATTACACATGACTAGTCAACTACCTCAAGCCATCATGTCTCCATTAAATCAAAATTTTGCCCCTCGTCCTCTTAGAGATGCCAATGGGAAAATCATCCCTCAACCTCCAATGAATAACAAAATGATTCAACATCTTTAAAATGAACCTTTATCCCCATTCATTACATCCATAGATATTGGAAACATTTCTCCAACTATCACATATAATGGGACTAAGGACCCTACTATCTTTCTCAAATCTTTTGGAAATCTCTATAAGGAATGGGTCCAAACTAACACATTTGCTACCACCAAGCTCTTAGAAAAAACCTTAATTGGTGATGCAATTGAGTGGTACAACCAACTTCCTAGACATTCCATCTCACAACTAGAGGATTTAGTCAATGCTCTAGTAAAGGAATTCCAACATGATGACCTTCCTAAAAACTACCTTAGCCATTTTATCAATGTCAGACAACTTCCTAATGAATCTAATCATACTTTCATCAAATATTGGGTGTCTCTCACTCATAAAGTGGGCTATAACATGAATGATGATACTATTTTAAAACTATTTTTCATTGTTCTTAATCCTCCTCTTTAATCTAAAGTTTGAATCTTTTCACCTAAAACATTCAAAGAATCCTTAGACCAATAAAAAAGACAAAAAAAATTTGATTCAATTTGAACCATCTCCAACAATTATTAAATATCATTTCCAATCATTTTATCATAACATTGATTCATCTAAGTTTCCCCAACCTCAAAATGGATAATCCAATTCAAATAATTTTAACCCAACCCACCCACCCTTGAGTCTATAATAACTTAAGAATAAATTGCCACCCTCTAAACCCATGAGCTTTGATCCTTCCAAACCTCCTCAAAAATGGTACAATCCTAATAATATTTATTTGTGGCATGTTACTATAGGTCATTATCATGAGTCATTTCGTGGTCTTCACCATTTTTTTATTTCTTCCTTGCTTGGTCTCCATTTAAATCTTGATATTCTCACAAAATAACATTATCAAGATTATCTTCAAGCCTCTCAAAGTCAATATCAAGAACCAAAATCACATCAAAATAAACTACCTAATGATAAAAAATAATCATCCCATACCTATACCTCATCTACTAATTTTTTTCAAACCATAGTTGATCCTTCTTTCTACACCATTAAGGAAAGGATATCTAACATGAACAATTTTAAAAAACATTGTTGCATCCATTTAACCTCAACCTCTAAGGTCACATGAACCAAAAAAGTACCTAGTTCAAATTCCTACTCCAAAGAATATCATACATGATCCTCCTTTACCTCCTTTACCTCCTCATAACTCTCCTACACATCATATGTCACATTTAACATCCCTAAAATCTAATAAATCAACACATTTACCTATCTATAAATATACCTATCAACCCAATACAAATCATTCTAATAGTTAAATGTTACCTCACTCCAACTCACATGTTGGGGCATCTTTCAATTCCCATCCACATGTCCCTTTAGACTTTGGGGCATCTTATGATGTCCATCCACATGTCCCTTTAGACTTTAGAGTATATTATGATTCCCATCCCTACATACACTTACCCATTGGGGCATCTTGCAATACCCACTCTTATTCTACAATGCATAATTCCAACCAAATTCAGATTCAAGAAACATTTTAAGACTTATAGACTTGTATTTCACATGCTCATCTTTGATACAAATGTTAGCATAGATCTTACTTATTTTTTTGTCTCATATTTCTTTGTTTTTATGTACTTTTTTTTCTTTTACTTTCACTTTATGAGCATCATTATATTCCTTTACATTTTTTGGTTTTATTACACACTACATTTAGCATTTGCTTTCATTTTTCTCCTCATATATTTCTTTTATTTTTATCTTTTTATGTTATTCTTTGCCTTAGTAGCTTTATGATCATTTTCGCCTCTTTCTTTAGGATTTACCTCTTGATGTACCGTAGTCTTCTTTCTCTTTTGACATTTCTCTTTTATTACCCTCATGGGTTTCTCTTTTGTGAATTGATTCATAAGACCGTGGATAGGACCTGACATTCCTCACAAAACTACCATCTTTTTGCTTACCTCACTTATCTTTCACTTGCTTATTAGCACCCTCATGGGTTTTTCTTTTATGAATTCATAGTGTAAGACCATGGATAGGACCTATGTCTCCTCATAAAATACCACCTTTGCTTCTTTTTTCATTTTAATGTTTCACATTTTTGTTTTTGGCACCCTCATGGGTTTCTCTTTTATGAGTTACAGTATAAGACCATGGATAGAACCTGACCCTCCTCATAAAATTACCATCTTTTCATTCCTTTTCTAGAAAATGTTTTGCATCCTTGTTCTCAACTTTAGCTTTTGCTTATTTTGAAAGATGGAATTTGCACAAAAAATCTATGTTAGCATTTTTTCCTCCATTTTCCTCATTATTATGATAAGGAATCACTCTTTATTGTCATTATATTTCTTTTTGCCCTTTTTCATTTTTTTATAATTTGAAGTAATTCAAAATGTTCCATGTGTCACTCCTCTTGATTTCCCCTTTCTTTCACTCCACATTGGATAAAATAAGGTCAAAGTCAATATCACACTTCTATTTCATCTATTTTTATGAGACTCTTCGACCCCATGCTCTTTGAATTTCTCTCTCTTAGCAACCTTGTCCCAAGTATTCAAATAAAATTCATCTTTAGCACCCATGTTTGGTCTTCCAAATCTATATGGAAGAGGAATATAAAAATCCATCAAGAAAGTTAAAATCTAAATCATTTAATATATATATATATATATATATATATATATATATATATATATATATATATATATATATATATATACATAAAAGGCAACATACAAATCTCAAAAGTCAACATCACACTAAAAGATGCGATTCAACACACATCTCCTTTTTCTAGTCAAAAATCAAACTCCATAGTTGGCCTCATAATAGAGATGAGGTATTTTGGGGTGTGGTAGGCAAGTATATTAGAAGAGGATAATAAAAAAATATTTAAGTGCTACCTACTTTCTCATGTAAGTACCCAATCTTCACAATAGACTGATGACTCTGTAAAGGGTCCTAAGGAGTGGGTAACACATTATATGGAGGTAGGTCCATTTTAATTTTCATGCATATAGCCTTCATGGGCTGATCTATATACTACATTTATTAACCTAAGACTTGTGTGGATAAGAGAACTTATTTATAGTCCTTACGGTCGAAAGTCCTCTTGTTTTGACAAACCTAATTTAAGTGTCTTGACTTCGATAAATAGTTCCTCTACCTTGATTTTCCTTCATTATCACCTCCACCCATTTAATTTCCCCCATTGATAGATAAATTGTGATTCAAAATATATTTTTCATTATTCTTTAATTCCTTCTTCCTCACCTCTTAAAAATATTATAGCACTAATTTGTTTCATTTTTATCTCTCCTTATAGCAAAACAATATGTTTGAAAAACTATGGATTATACCCTTACACCATTTATTTAACACACTACCTCATTATCATACTAGTCATATCATTAGGTGGTTGTGTTTTCTTACATTACATCTTAGAACAAGCACTGAGTTTTTAGTTTTCATCCTTTAGATATTTTGATTTTCATTTATCCATCATGTTCTATTTTGAATTTTGTGGATTTCACTTATCTTAAATATGACATTTGCCATTATTACATGTTTCTCTTTATTTATTCCTTATTTCTATTTGCCTCACATCTTCAATTAAACTTTTATTCTTCCATGTTTTAAATTTTTCTTATCTTACATGAGCTTACTTTTCTCTTTCTTAGATGTCTTTGTTCAAGTTTTCTTAAATTGATATTTCATTTGTCATTCATGTTTTACATGATTCCCAATGTGATTTAGTATGTTTTACATTCATTTTTTCCATTTATGTTTTACATTATTTCCACTATGATTTAATGTGTATTCCTATCATTTTTCATTCATTTGCTAATCATTTGTCATTCATTTGCCAATCATTTGTCATTCATTTTCCATAATTTGTCATTCATTTGCCATCCTTTTATAATTTATTTTCCTTAAATATTCTAAAACTTCCCTTACCAATCTTAATTTGCCAAATTTTCCTAAAATATCTCTCTACTAACCACTATATGCTTATTTTCCACAAGTTTTAATTTTTGGCTATTTTTGCACTAACTTCTACAGGTTCGACTAGTGTTCTCTACATTAGACACCTTAACATTTATTACAATCTACTTATTTATCTATGGCACTAAGGTAAGTTAAAGGTATGTGTTTTTCAATTCAGTCCTTTTATTTATCTTATTTTCTTTTTATTGCACTTTGCTTATCATCAGTGTTGTGTGTTATCATGTTTTATCTTGAATCAACATCCCACATTATACTTACATGACATGTGATGAGATTCGAATGGGGAATATGTATATACATAATATTTTCAAACTTTTATTGATTACTACTACTTTGTATCTTGCAATAACATATTAAGTTTCAATCTCTCTGTGTGTATTCCTTAAGGGATGCATCGAGAAAGGGGTGGGTAAACCATCAGTGCTTCGTAAGATTATTGTCCCCTTTTCCACTTGTCTCCTAAAAAAATTAACCCTAAGCTTATTTTTATTATTTCTACCCATTTTAATCATTTTCATCTTTCCATCCTCCTTTTCTTACCTTAACACCCTTTTAGATAGTTAGCTATACTAGGTCAACTGGGTCAACCTAGTACAATTTAGGGATATATTGTACTTTCTTAGCTTGTTAGAATTTTAGCCAACCCAGCTCAGACTTAGTGAATTATCCTAAAAAAAAACACTAGGTCAACTAGGTTGACCCTATATAGTTGATCTTTCCATGAGGATTTAAGGCAAGATTCACCTTTATATATAAATACATTTCCCACCATTTCATAAGAGAAGAATTATTAGCAAAGAAGTGTGAGCAAACATCTGCTTATTAACTATTCTACTTGAGGAATAAAGATTAGGGTTCTATACTTTCTTTGGAGGTATGGATATTATCCTATGGAGAATTCTTTTGGATGCTTAGATAGGTTGTGTATCTTAGAGCTGATTTATCTTGGTTATCCTTACATACCCAACAATCTATTGCAAAACACCTTGGCCAAGGGAGAGATTGAGGCTCAGCAGGGTCATCTTCAAAGGTAAGTATTCCTAAATTTATTTCTCTTTTGTAAGAGTAGATAGATAATACATTTTCATTCTTCTCCCATGTATTAGGATTCCATATACATTAACATGAATATATATCTTCTAATTCATGTTTAGTTTATTTTTTTTATTTTTTCTAACCCCCACTTTGTGCCACAAGATTTAGTGTGCACTAGATTAGATTTAATTTCTTATTATTAGAATAAGTGAATGTTTTAAACCTCAAGAATCCATTAGGGCTATGGTGTGATTATGTTAGACTATAGGCTTTGTAACCCTTTATATCATGATATGTTATGACAAGTGGTCCCCTAATTAGGTCTAATAGGTCCCCATATTGGTCATCCTCCCACATAACAAGTGTATACCTAATCAAAAGTATAGGTATAATGTATCTTCTTTAAGCTAGGATTGATTTATAAATATGATGCATTTTTGATTAAATATTATAGTTATATAAAATATCCAAATTATTAGTTTGAGTATGGCTTGTGACACTCCATCCATAGGTCCTTTTTGCATGCTCTTACAACTCTTCTAAACACCTTTTTACTCATTGATAGTCAGCCAAAACCTTATAAATGGTCATTCCACCTTAGCTAAATAGTATTCTCCATGCCAATATTGTTCCCCTGGGTCCTAATCCTATAGGATAAGAACACCCCATTTGGACTATAGTACCCCATAGAGAAGTGTCTCATTTTTAGTGGTCCTATCCATTTGCACTTTGAGCCCCAATAGTCATTTTCATCTAGTCCTTATCCTTAAATATGTTGGCCTAACATGAATACATTTGACCCATGACCAATTATTCCCTATAAAATCCCACTCAAAGCTTATTTACAAGAGAGGTGACCAAACTTACAAAGAAAGAAATAATAAAAACAAATAACTAAGGCAAAATTCCCTATTCTTTACACATGATCACCCAACATAGTTGCAATCCTACTCAATTCTCATACAAGGCCCTAGCCACCTCCAACACTATCAATTTAGCAATTGCATCCACACCACACTATTGTACAAAGCACACTAAGTGGGAGAAATAGATTTGGATTGATTCCTCTTTGAAGTATTAGTATGTAGGAAACATTGCCACATAAGGGGTGTGGATTACACATTTACTATATCTTTCACACCAACCCCCCTCTTTCTCAATTGACTCAAATGTATTTTTATCAAACAAGGAGGGCTAGGGTTTGAAGACAAAATCAGCTCCATAGTGAGCTCTATCAACAACCAACACTTGATTTTTTATAGACATGCTCATACTAGCACAACACAACTACCCAAAAAGTTTTAAGTCTATATGATTAGATTGGACAATAGCGGTAGGAACAGACAATAACATCAAATACCAAAGCATCCACTTTTTGGTGCTCCTATCCTTTTACCCAATGAAAGTGAGATTTAGGTTTATGACACCTTCCTCGTCTTGAATAGCCATTTTGAACCTTTATATCAGCCATATTATTTTGTTTTCTAGCTAAGTTGTATTTCTTTTTATTCATTATTATTTTAGAAAGGTGAAAAAGATAAATAATTTCACAAATTAGGACTATATTTATTAATATATTTTGTAATAATTTATTAATTTATACCCTTAAATATAATAGGAATAAAACTCCATTATTCCTAAATAATTTAAATCATTTAGTGAACCTAACATGAATTAAACACGCAACCTTCTTATGGGGCACCACTAGTTACAACTAGTACATCTTCACCTCCTAATGTAAATTCCCTTATGCAAGAGATTAAATATCTTCAATCCAAGGTGATACATATTAATCAAGGTAACTTTAGATGAACACAATATTTGTACTCTTTTTCTCTACTTCATACACCATTGGCATGCTATATTGCCTCTACACTCTTGCCACCTAGTTTTATTGAACCCAAGCTCACTCTATATGATGGTAAGGGTGATCCAAAGAAACACTTGAGATATTTTCGCATATCATGCTTGGAATATGTGCCAAATGACTAGTTACTAACCAAGTTATTTCCATGGAGTTTAAAGGATTATGTTTTATAGTGGTTTTATAGTCTATTGAATCAGTCGGTCAAAGCATTCAATCCTTTAACTGACATGTTCCTAGATAATTTCAACATTAACATATGTGACAAGGCTTCTTATGCCCAAGTTTCACAATAGAAAAAAATGTCAAATGAGCATCTCATAGATTATGTTCTTAGATATAAGACTTTATTGGCTAAAATGACTATCCCCATGGATGATCAAGAATTACAAGATCTATTCAAATAGAGTCTTCTACTAGCTTTGAATGAGTCAATAATATTCAAAAAGTTTTCTTCCTTTACTGAGTTATGTCATACACTATAGGAAAGGCAAGTCAAATTACTTTCAATGGGCAAACTCAAGTACACAAGAATATAAAAAACAACAAATAAGAGTAATAGTAAAGTCTCATACAAAATAAAGGTTAATGATAGCAAAAGTTAAAATCAACCTATAGTTAATGCAACTTTAGAGCCCCCTTAATGAGTGGTTTTATCAGTGCCTCCTAGGTGAGTCTTTACCAATCTACTAGTATCTCTAGCCAAAGTCTTATAATAGCTATTGGAATGCAATTTCCTATCTCTCCCACTTATTTGGGAAGTTGATATGATAAAGCCTCTTCCACATGGATATGATTACAATACATTCTATGATTTTCAAAGGGCATCATACCACATAATAAATAGATACATAAATTTGAAACACAAGATATAGGACTTGATATATGGCAACCTTATTGATATTGGCACTCCTGTTGAGCCTCCTCAGGAAAAAAAACATAGGACAAGGCTCTAAATTTTTTTTTAGATCCTTTCCCATAACATTATAAAGAGGAGATAGGGGGCACATCAGGTGTTCACCATACATATCATTCAAACCCTCCACTAGCTACATATTAGACACCTTCAATTGAGTCACATCTTTTAAGCAACATGATTGGTGTGTATAATTCCAAAGTTCTAGCTAGATCTTTGATCTCCTTCACAAAGTAGGAAATAGTTAAGGATGATTCAAATTACTATGCACTCTTTATTAGAGCCTACATTAATCACCATAACATTCATAGTATTCTCATAGACAATGGATCTAGTGTGAGCATGTGCACTATGAAATTATTTCAACATTTGGGATATTCAGAGTAAGATATCACCCTAACAAACATAGTTATTAATGGATTTAGTGGACACATATAGAGTTCATTAGGTGAGATTGTACTTTATTTAAGGTTGGTCTAGCACATATGGCCACACTATTTACTATTTTTCCTAATGCAGGAGTCTTTCACATGTTGCTTGGTTGACCATGGATCTATAAACTTTATGCAGTACCTTCTACAATTCATAGATGCATAAAATACATTCACACTAATTAGGTTGTTATAATTGGATGAGTTCTATTTGAGTTATCATTCCCCACTTCAAAGCCATTTCCTACTCTATAGTCACCAATTTTATCTCCTCCAATTATAATTCTTCCTCTAGTTGAGATGTAGGCATAGTCAAGGCCTTCCTCACTAGCACAGAGAGTTCATACACTTCCATGGAGGCCTCTTTTAGAGTGACCACTACATCAACGCTAGTTTTAGGACTCTAGATAGTTTATAGCTATAATATTCACACCCAAGGTAGTATCATTAAGGTCTCATTCCTCTACACATAGAGCACATTTTTAGATATCTTCTTTTACTACCAGATGGGTCCCTAAGAGCCCCATATTTTCTTCTAATTATCAAAATTATAGGGGGACCCCACATTCCATTTCCACTACAAATATTTTAGATCACTTATAACATACATAGATTTTAGAGTCATAGTCTCAGCCTTTCCATCATGCTTCATGATCATGCATGATCCCTCTCCTTGATACAAGACACCATGATATGGAGTCTCTTATGAGACTCATCGGTTAGTATCATTTCTTCACAGTCTTGTACATAATTTCTTAGCTTACTTGTACATAGTTTATTTTCAATTTCTTATACATAGTTTCCTTATGATTACTTGTACATAGCTTATTTCAAAATACCAAACACAATAAAAAATTTCAAAATACCAAAAACAATATAACATGTCAAAATACCAAAAATAATACAATATTTAAAAATACCAAAAACAATATAACATGTCAAAATATAAAAATATTCAAATAACTCAAAATACCAAAACACTTTTCAATTACGTGCATTATCCATGCTTTACATTTCTACTACCATGCTAGACTTACATTTTACTACCATGCTAGAATTACAAATTATTCTATCGACACTCACTAGTATATAACACTTGCATATTTCTTAGCAGCTACTTATTCTTATACTATATGTTTTTCATACTTTTACTTCTTAATTTGATTAGTTAGATGTGATAGTATTTATAGCATTTACATGCCTTACTTTATTGCTTTGAGTAGCTAGATGTGATTATATTTCTAAGTTTCTATTTTATTACTTGTGTGTGCCTTAGGATATTTGCCAATGTCATTTGATTTTACTCTTGTATGTGCTTATGGCCCTCATTCCAATCTTTCTCATTTACAATTATATGTGTATGTGGGCATTTGAACATGCCTTGTATGCTTGATTTTCTTAGTTTGAGTGAGATATGCCCATGTCCCTTGTTTGCTTGGCCACTTGGCCTCTTTCGTATGATTCTTGCTTCTTGTCTTGCATGACTATTTTCTTTTTTACTTCTCAGTTGTTTGCAATGCCTTGATCCAAATCATACATTATCTTTCCTTTTTGGATGCCATGATAGACATCATTCTCTATCCCTCCTTGAAAATTAATCATATTTCTAGGTTTAGTTTAGTATACTACATATGATATTACATTGTTACATCTATCCATGCATACCCCTATTGATCTAACAATATCCAACACAAACTATGCTATATCTTGAGACATCTTTTTTATTATCATTACTATATCACGTATTTTACAACATAACACACTTACAAGTCTTTTTCTTTTGAGGGTAGTCATTATAGGGTCTTCATTCCTACCATTAGAAGAGGGGGAAACAAATAGGGGTTTTATCATAGAGATCAAAGCCCTATACCAGTGAAAATCAATTTTTAAAAGACTTAAAACAATAATTAATATTCAAAACATGTAGAATAAATAAGAAAAATAGGGATGAATA